>VYXF01001518.1:124955-199111 GCA_013397295.1 Polioptila caerulea
AAACGGAAGCGGAAGGGAGCGGGAGGGGCAGGCGGCCGGAAGTGGCGGCGTGAGGGGAGGATGCCGCTGCCCGTCCAGGTCTTTAACCTGCAGGTATGGGGCAGCTGCGTCCCTCCGGCCCGGCCCGTCGGGCCTCGCCGCGCTCCGCCGCGCTCCGCCTCGCTCCGCGTCCCTCCCACGCGGGGTCTGGGACCCCAGGTCGACCGCGGCCTCCGGGGGCGCCGTGCGGCCTTCTCCTTGGGCTCCACGGGAAGGGAGCCGCTCTCGCCTGGCCTTGGGCCCTCGTTCGCCCTTCCGTCGGGTCTGTGTCGCTTCTGCCCGCGTTCGCGAGGAGCAGTGCTCAGCCGAGCATCCTCCGGCACCCGTGGCGTCCCCCGCCGCCGAGGTGGTCCCGTGTTCGATTTCCGCGTTGTCCGTGCCGTAGGCAGGGCTGCAGTGGTGGAGAGTACTGTGAGATGGCCCAGTGGGGAGAAACTGAGAGTCTGAAGTGCAGGGGAGAGCCCCAGGAGCGCTGAGCGGCTCGGTGACACTAGGTACCCTGCGAAGGCTCTCTTTTGCAAGTTTTAGCAGCAGCAGTTCTGTGTTAGGGCACGGGGCTTTGGGAAGTGAGGAGAGAATGAGGGACAGTTCAGCTTCCAGCTCAGCTGCCTCCTTAGTGACTGATCTGTACGGCACCCCCTCCAGCAACAGGTCACACCTATTCCTGCCGAGTACAGCAGGAGACAGCTCAGAGACCAGGTTATCTGCTTGCATGAGGCCTGGGGAGGTACCTTCAACAGAGTACCTGCTGGGGTTCAGGAAATCTTGGGGAGCGATTGTTATATTATTTACTTTGCAAGTAGTTTTTAAATCAACCTTGCATCTTCCTTTCAAAATAAAGAGCTTGAAAATGTTTGAATTTGCTTGTCCTACTGGGACATTCAGCCCAAGTATGTTTTTCCTTCTCTGGGAGTTAAGTGAGAAAAGCAAAGTGCAGCCTCTCAGCGTAGCAAGACACAAATTGTTCTGTTCGATCAGCTGGAATTACAGTTACCTTTGTAAAGCTGTTTTCTAAGGAATCTGTAATTGAGTTTTTACTATGGTAGGCAAGCGCAGTCTAAACAAACTAATCTTGGCACTTCGTGTTTGTGATATAAGAAAAGACAGAAGGTAGATAAAAGTGGTAAAAGTAACAGTCTCAGCATATGCTGAATTAACCTGTTTTCATGCACAGTTTGCCTGAGGGATGATCTAGACAATCAAAATTTCCTCTGCACTCTCCCGCCCTTCCTCCCTCCCTCATGGAAAGGTTGTTAAACTAGGAAACAAATGTTTTTATGCTGCACTTACTTCAGATTTTGGGAGATTTCAGTGTTGAGATATGTATTTGATATGTACCAGTTTGTGAAAGAATAAGACCCCCCAGACTGTGGGTAGATGTAATTTTTAGAGATAGGATGTCTCGCTCTGCCCTGTTCCTTCTCACAAAAAACCCCAACCAAACAAACAATCAACCCAGTGAAAAATACCCCCTCAATCTTTGATTTCTTAACAGACAGTAAAATCAGTAAAAATATGGAAATACTCAGGAATGTACGTGGGCAAGGTGGTTGGCATGTCTGTCTTTTGTGAGATCCACTTTTGCAATTTACACCAAGCTTATATAATATGTGCACAAAATCAGTATTCTATAAGAAGACATTCTACTAAGTTTTCCTCACTTTAAATGGATAATTCCTAAGAGGACTGTTCAGCACACTTTGACTAGGAGGAGATGAAGAATTTTGTGCCAGCAGACCAGCTAGTTTGTGGAATGGGATAGCAAGCTGGACTTACCTGGAATACACGCAGGAGCTGTCACAATGCAGCTGTGCTGAGGTCACTGCATTGCTGTGAGTCCTTGTGGCTCAAAGCAATGCAGGATATACTGGGAGAATAAAATTCTGTTGTTTCTCCAAAAGAGGCTCTGTCTGAGCAATTAGACTTGAAAACTACAGTATGATAGTTTGACTAATGGCACATCTCTGCAGTGCAGACACATTGTTCCTTGCTATGTTGGAGACTTCTACATTCTGTTCTTTATGATTTTTAATACTTCTAAGAAGTGTAACAGTTTTTGCCTCTTTTCCCCCAAATTATATTACTTCTAAGCATTAAAGTAATTTTGAAATGTTGTGGTGGGTTTTTTGGTACGTTTTACCTTTTGGAACTTCTTGAGCTGAGTGTTAACACCTGCTCTTGCTCAAGGAAGAGAAATGAAATGCATATGCATACCTCAGACACTTTGTAGAATCAGATTTATTGGCCCCTTCACTTTTTTGCTTGATAATTTACCAACCCAAATAAACTGCTCTGTGTAAATGCTAAGCCATGCTGCTGCTTCTGTTAGACCAAGCATCATGCTGACTGCTGGTGTTGCTAGAGAAAAATCCTAAGCATATCAAAAGACTGAGTGCTTTTTCATTTTTAAAATTTAACACATATTTAAGCAAGTCCTTAATAGGTTGGATAACATAGTTATTTCCTCCTCAAATGCAATAAGCTACTTTTGACCGCGTTTTGCTATTTTAGGGTGCAGTGGAGCCCATGCAGATTGACGTAGATCCACAAGAAGATCAGCAAAATTCACCTGATATCAACTATGTGGTGGAGAACCCCACGCTGGTACGTGCTGCTGAGGGCTGTGGGTTCATTTCTTGTGTGTGGTCTCTTCCTTTAAGAATTTTGAAAAAATCCCTTCTGAAAAATCTTAAAGCTCATTAGTTTTAACCAAAAACATCAAAACTGAAATTTTAAAAAGGTAAATTGTAATGTAGAGCATGTCTCTGAGGAAATTACTAACATTTGAAGAAAGCAGACATGGACTAATCTTACTGATTTTTGAGTTGTCTTGCTCTCCTTGAAGGAGTCAGGTCTGCAGGAAAACCTGTGCATGTCACAGTGTAGTAGCCTGATTTGGTGTGTCCATTTTCACCTTCTGAGGCCAGGTTTTGTTGGCAGGATTTGGAGCAGTATGCGTCCAGCTACAGTGGGCTGATGCGAATCGAGCGGCTGCAGTTCATTGCTGATCACTGCCCACAGCTGCGTGTTGAAGCTCTCAAGATGGCTCTGTCATTTGTCCAGAGAACTTTCAATGTTGATGTGTATGAAGAAATTCACAGAAAGCTGTCCGAGGCCACGAGGTACTAAGAAGCCATGGGAACCTGGGGAGTTTTCCTGACAGAGTAAAGAGTGGAGGACTTTGCGTGTAATATCAGCTTGTACTTTATGCAAATTGTCATTGCCCTTAGAATTTAATAGCAGTGAAATGTGTGTTCATGCTTTTTTAAAAGATAGAGCACAGAAGGCATTATCGCATTCTGAAATATTGGTGCTTTAAAAAGCTGCAGGTAGATATTGAGGTGAGTTTAGTCCTTGCAACTGCCTCAAATATTAATGGACATATTTGTTTTTCCTGAGGTAGATTATGGAGGCATGTTCTAGATGCTTTTGTTTTCTTAAGTTAAAACCTAATTAACTCTTTGCCTTGTATTGGTTTGTTTTTTTCCTTCCTCCCTTCCTGTTAAGGATAACCTTTGATATCTTACTTACCCATCCACACTTCCCATCTTTGCGTTATTTTTGTTGCTATGCTTATTTAATGATTTCTTGTCTGTTTTGCATGGGGAGTCTTTACCCTGTGTGTGGCAGTATGTTCATCCTAAGATCATTAGGGTAATTTTGTGAAGTATTTGTAAACATCTGGGATACCTGTGTTAGTGTTTGCACTGGACATGTTAGCAATATGTTTCTTCTTCCCCCCATTACCCTTATTTTCTCTTTGGTCTATTTTGTGTGTGCCATACTGTTTGTTAGGGTAACAGTACCAGGCACTTAGCAGACATCTTTTAAAATACATTCAGCCTAATGGCCTCATTCAAATACTTTCCTTTCAGAGAATTGCAAAATACACCTGATGCTGTCCCTGATAGTGGAATTGAACCCCCTCCTCTTGACACAGCTTGGGTTGAATCTACACGCAAAAAAGCTCTTCTTAAACTGGAGAAACTCGATACAGATCTGAAGAATTACAAAGGGAACTCCATCAAGGAGAGTATCAGGTGAGATGCAGAAGGCTCTGCTGGAGCAAGGAAGAGCATTTTGACTCCTGCATGCACTTAACCTGGGGTGTGCCCTTAGGTCAGTGTGTTGAGTTACTTGTTTAGAACAAACTGACTTTGTCCCTTTCTGAGCTTACAGTTAATTGATATTTTAATTCCCATCCTCCAGGAGAGGCCATGATGATTTAGGAGATCATTATCTGGACTGTGGAGACCTCAGCAATGCTCTCAAGTGTTACTCGCGAGCCCGTGATTACTGCACCAGTGCTAAACATGTCATCAACATGTGTCTCAATGTTATCAAGGTAGGAGGATTTGCAGGCAAAGGTACCTGGTTTCTTTGTGATACGTGTTGTGAAGTTGTCCCTGTGGCTCTTGTGTCTGCAATGATGCGGCTTATCTAAGGAGCACCATTTATCCATGCTTGTCCCACACTGTTTCTGCCTCTCTACAGGTCAGTGTCTACCTCCAGAATTGGTCTCATGTTCTGAGCTATGTAAGCAAGGCTGAGTCTACACCAGAAATTGCAGAAGTAAGCTCCTGCTCTTTAACTTGCATAAATTTTCCCTTTGTTTTTCGTTTCCAAAATTTGTAAAGTGATTTCTTCTTTCCCCCCTTTACGACTTCTCTCTTGATATATGTGTACAAAATCTGACTCGTGGTAAAAACAGATACTTCCTGTCCTCAGTTTTGCCATATTTCCCAAGACAAATAAGATTAAGTTATCTTGCCATTTAAACAGGCAAGTTAATTATCAAGGTGAAATATCCTGGGGACAGTTGTAAGCAAAATAGCTTTCATACTGCTTGCTCACTACTACTTTGTTTTATGCTTTAGCAAAGAGGAGAAAGAGATAGCCAGACACAAGCAATTCTCACCAAACTGAAATGTGCAGCAGGTGAGTGGGTCCTTCAGCTTCCTGTATGGTTTGCCTGTCTTTCTACCTGTTAGCTGTCTGTAGGGCTCTTGGGTTTATTTTTTCTCTCATATTTGACGGACTTTTTATTTCCACACCAGACATGCAAAATTTAATGACACTGGTGAGATAGAACTGCTGGTTTTTGCCATCTCTTTCTTCTCCCTGAGTTTCTTCAGAGAGGATACCTGTGTGAGTCAGTGCAGTTCAAAGGATGCTTGATACAGTCTGAGGATCTTGTTTTACTTCAGTAGCGAAGGCACTAGCAACCATGTGGGGGCCTTTCCTACACCCCAGATTTTTCAGTTTTCCCTAATTTATATGCTGTCATAAAAAAAGGACTAACTTTTTCTGGTTCCTAGGCTTGGCTGAACTAGCTGCCCGGAAGTACAAACAGGCAGCAAAGTGCTTCTTGTTGGCATCGTTTGATCACTGTGATTTCCCTGAGGTGAGGACCAAGAGGGAGCTGTGTGCAGGTCTTGGAGGGGATGTAGTTCTTCTAAGTATAAGTTTTAAAACTGAGATATTGTATTTATTCTGCAACATTGTATAGTTTGATGGTGCTGTGAACTGTGCTGTTCAGTTGGTTGCTTTGTTTTTTGGGGTTTTTTTTGTTGTTTTGTTTTTTTTTTTTAAGTCTCTGTTCTTGGCTTTTCTAAATGTTCTACTCTAGGTCACATAAGAGTTACCTGTGAGATTTATAATTCTGTGTTGCTCAATCAACCAAAACTTCCTGAAATTGGTGTCTGGTTTCTTAGCAGTGTTATGTTACTGCTCTGGCCCTGTCTCCCCACACACTGGGTGAGAGCATGCTGAGTGCTTCCACTGCATTTGATAAGGACTAATCTTGTCACTGCATGAAAGAAAGGCCTCGGGTAGAAGACTCAGTGCCACCCTTACGCCAATTTGGTAGTCACTGACAGCTTGCTCTCTGTCTCTGCCTCTCTCTGTAGCTGTTATCTCCCAGCAATGTGGCTGTGTATGGTGGGCTCTGTGCCCTTGCTACATTTGACCGTCAGGAACTGCAACGAAATGTTATCTCCAGTAGGTGAGTGATGCCTTGAGTACTGGACATCTTTTGGAATGTGGAACTTTGACTAAGACTGAATTCTGGCAGGAGTATTTCTCGTACAGGAGAGAAAGAATCACTGAGCCTTAGTTTGTCTTTTAGCATTGAGTGGTGTTTCACTGTCTAAAACACAGTGGTTAATCACAGCTGAAGTTTTCTTAGTATAAGTTTCCTGCCCAGGTTAAATCCAGTATCTGCATAGCCCAGTTGTCAGTCTCCATCAATAATTCATATCAGATATTAAATTGAGGGACACAGCCCTCTGTCAAAGGCAGCTGTTAGGATAATTTGCCTTCATTTTGCCTCTTGTTCTGGTGTATGCTAACTGTTAAAACAATTTAGTAATTATTCCTACACCTTGGAGTGTAATCTAACTATGACATACAGAAGGTTAAGAGAATTACGGTTTTTGGAAGAAAGTGCATATTAGTGTGTCATAGATTGAATTGCAACAACACTGAATTCCTGTCAGCTAGATGTACAGAAGCAGTAATCTTAAATTGCTGTGTAAAAGGGGTTGTTGCCCTTTTTTATGGGCTGATATGTACAGTGAGATCTCAAGGTTTAAAAATCTGTGATGGAGAACTGGGAGTGTGCTGAGTAAAAGTGTACATCCCTAAGATTTGCCACACTCAGAATAGGTTGTTTCTCTGAGAAATTGGCATGCTTGACTTGTCTATGTCATGTTGTCCTTAATGAAGGCTGTGCTTTGAAAGGGGTCACAGAACTGGCCAGCACAGACTACAGTATGGCATTTGTTTGCTGGTGATGTATCCTGATTTTGACGTATTCACATTCATGATTTTGTTTTGTGTGGACAAACACTTCTACTACTTCGTTTGTCAAAAGTCTTTTGTCTTCCTTCATCACAGCTCTGATGCTGTGCTCTATCTCTCTGTGTTCCAGGCTCCCAGCCCTGCTGAAAATGGGCTGTCTGGTCTGTTAGAGGGTAAATTCTTGGCATCTCCAAATGATAGTGAGAGTTTTTAACCTTGTGACTTGGAGTGATGGGGTTATGGGGTATTGAAGTGGTGGGTTCCAAAGTCTGATCACTGCCATCTTTATCTGTAGTTCCTTCAAATTGTTTTTGGAGCTGGAGCCACAGGTTCGTGACATCATCTTCAAATTTTATGAATCTAAATATGCTTCATGCCTGAAGATGCTGGATGAGATGAAGGTGAGTTGCAGGAGGGCAGTGCCGAGCAGACCCTAACAGTTCCCTTTGCCTAGCCTTTTGTGAGAAGCAGTGATTGTCAAAAGTAGTCGCTAAATGTTTAGCTCTTCTTTGTCTCCTGATGTGCAGCATGGAAACTGGGAGGAGTTTATTAGTAGAGAGAAATTATAAACATTTTAAACATATTCTTAATTCTTCTATTCATTCTTGTTTTATCATATTGTCTTGCTGTAGTATAATATTCTTAAAGTTTAAGTATATACATGTAAATGTTTCAGAACAGAGGAATAATATATTTTTCCAGATTGCTTCTCAGGTTCTGATGTAGTTTATTGTTTTGCACAGGACAACCTGCTGCTAGATATGTACCTTGCACCTCATGTCAGGACACTTTATACCCAGATTCGAAATCGTGCCCTTATCCAGGTAATTGTTCCTGTCCTCTCCAGGGTGGATAAACAGGGAGATAGGCCATCTCTTTGCAATTGCTTTCCCCTGGTTTCTTAGAGGGTGGAGAGTGCCCTTGGCAGCTGAATATTTTCTTCTTCCTCTTAGTACTTCAGCCCCTATGTGTCAGCAGACATGCGCAAGATGGCCACTGCTTTTAACACCACGGTGGCTGCTCTGGAAGATGAACTCACTCAGCTGATCTTGGAGGGACTGATCAATGCCAGAATAGACTCGCACAGTAAGGTGAGTGCATTTCACACATGGATTAGAGACTGAACAGGTTTACTAAGCTTAGAAACTCTCCATTCCTGAGACACTTGGAAGGTGCATTCATCTCTTGGGCCTGGTGTGTTCAGTAGGGGTAAATTCTGTGTGTGTGACCTTGGGCTCCATAATGCCTTAGCTGTTTTCCTGCTGTGGAACCCTGGCATAGCTCCCATGTCCAGTTTTCTGTATTGGTTACAGATTCTGTATGCTCGAGATGTAGATCAGCGCAGCACAACTTTTGAGAAGTCTTTACTAATGGGCAAAGAGTTTCAGCGCCGTGCCAAAGCAATGATCCTGCGCGCCGCAGTCCTGCGCAACCAGATCCATGTCAAGGTATGGCCATGCTAAACAGGGACATAAAGGCAGTGTTAAGATTTTAATTTTTTTTTTTAACTAAAACTGTGAAAGTTGGTGAATTGAAGATTCTGCAAGGGAATTAATCTGTCATGTTCCTGATTGGACAAATTCTTACAGTAGTAAATATTAAATACATGAACAGATGTTTCTAGACAATGCATTAACCTGCTTGTACAGCTCAGAATCTCCTTTCAAGTTTATATGGTTGGGTTAATTCTGAATTCTCCTTTGGTCCAGTCCTTGATAGACATATATTTTACCTTCTTAATAAAGATTGTTTAAAGTAATTTTTTTCAGCAGAGGAATTAAAAATTGCATTAATTGTTAGGAGTATTCCTTCTGGATTGCAGTTTGAAGAGGATGCCTTTAGGGAGGATAGGTCATCTGCACAGAATGTGTTAATTTCTATAGTGTATTAATCCCTGTGATTACTAAATGCCAGATAGGATTCAATTTCTGGGGTCAACAGCACCTTGTACATAATAAGTAAGAGTGGCTTAAAAGTTTTGGTTTGACTTTTTTAGGAAAAGTTTTAGTGAACTGTAGAAGTTGTTAATATAAAACCATTATTAATAAACCTGGGGGTATGCTTTCCCCCTGCTGCCATCCTGCTGTGCTTCACCTGTGCTTTATTTTGTCTCTCAGGAAGCAGGCTGCAGAATACTTTACCATCACTAACTAGGATGTGTTTTGGTCTTGTTGCAGTCTCCTCCGAGAGAAGGTAGCCAAGGGGAGCTCACTCCAGCTAACAGCCAATCCAGAATGAGCACCAACATGTGAAAAACTTCGTGCACTACCAAAAGAAATGGTCCCTCAGGACTGTACCCAGTGTCTCACCCACTAACTGCTGAGCTTCACAAACTGTCCCTATCTCCCTCACTTCTTGCTCAGATTGAGAGAGTCAGGGTTGGTGGTGGATAATATGAATATTCCAGTAACTTCAATTCTCCTTTGAAAGAAATTCTTTTTTAAAACAGCATCCCTGCAAATGGGTCATCATTTCAGTTTTGGTAGAAAACCTTCCACCATTTTCCTTCCGCCACTCCATTAAGAGCTGTCAGGTTATTCATACAGATGCTGAGTTGAGAGTTTTTCAGCTGCTATTAGTTTTCTTGTTTCAAAGCTGCAAAAATAGTTAGTTGGATGAACAGGCATGATATAAGACGAATTTTGCTGGCCTGAAAGTATTGCCTTGATTTTGAGCAATGCTGAGCTTTCTGTTTTCCAAATAAACTTAGAAGTGCATTGCTCTCAATTATGGAGCTAGAGTTCTGATGGGGGAGGAGATTTCCTTTGACTAACTTTTGGAGAATTTTCACGTGTATGAGAAAACGTGGCATTGCTTCCATGCATTCTGTCACAGGCCTTTATTTTAGGGTTTTATGTTTACCTGCAGCCAGATTCTCTCTCTCTCTGGTCTCTATTTTCAAAGTATTGTTTCCTGATGTGTTCTCTCTTGTGTGTGACCTGGCTTTGGGGTCCAGTGTTATCATAGCAGTAAATCTCTACTTCATGCAAATATTGCTGCTTGCCCAGTCTTACTGCCGTAGTGTGTGATGGTTTCCCCACATGTGCAACAGTTGTTTTGGGTAGAATGGATAAATGCTATAAAACACCACTCAAGTCTTGTGGAAGCACTAAAAAGAGTCAATCTAGGTGCCCACTCTCCAGGTGCATTTATTCTGCTTTTCCTTTTATAAAGGGGTTAAAGGTGGCAGCCCAGTGTGTGTGTGTGTGTGTGTGTGTGTGTATGTGTGTATGTGTGTGTGTGTTCTTCCTGTGTTCATGAAAGGAGATGTGCACTGAATTTTCTGAAGTCACTGCAGCCTTGTATTCATCTAATCCATAAAGCAAGCTGAGAATTTTGATCCAGCCCTGACTGGTCTGGAAAGTGACTACAGATGTTACTTTTAATGTGTTCATGTTTTTTTTTTTTTAAATAAGTTGTTATATCTAGTGCATTAAACAGCAGGATTAAAAAGCTTCTGAGTATTTTGAGTTTTGTGTTAAAGTTGAGTTATAGGTATTTTGATCTCAAGCCATTGATTTTTTTGCTAAGCTTCATGATGTTTCATAGGTAATTGTGTTTTGCTTTCTGATCTGGTTGGAGATATAGCTTGGATGAACTGTGAAGAAAGTGCAGTTTGAAGGAACATTCAAACAGCAAAATTCCTGTAGCAACAATGGTCTCTCCTGGCATTCCATGCTTTTTATGACTTGGGTGCTGAAAATGGAAGCAGTAGTTTCTGTGAGGTCTTTGGTTACATTTGGCATGGAAACATTCTCCCGTTTTTGAGGGAAGAACTTAGTGCCAAGCATCACTGATGGCCAGTTTAGTGAGAAAGGCAAGTTGAGTCCTTGGGTAAATTGCTGTACATCCTTACAAGAAATGCAGGGAAAGTACTGTTATGCTTTCTGTTTGTGCTGAAGGAAAGCTTTTCAGTCCTAAAATGCCAGTCAAACATTCTTGCTTTCTTCACCAAATGGGCCAGTGATACTATTTATAAGGAAAAGATCTTACACTCTGCTCTTTAGAAGGTGGTTTTGCATCCCAGTGAGGTGCACCATGGCATGTGGCTGGCTGTGTTTCCACTCTTGGGATTTTATCGACTGATACCTGTCCCTTGCTGGAGGATTTCTTCTGCAGGGCTCCTCAGTTGTCGATGTCTTGAGCTGACTAGAGTCTGTTCTTCAGACCAGCAGCATCACACATCCTTCATCGGCCACAAGGGTCCCATGAGGTAGCAACAGCAGTTTCCAGCTCTGGCTGAGGTGGAAAGCTATGAGGTGGCCCAAGGCTATTCTGTAGCCTTGGCAGAGGTGGTAAGTTTTCATCCCCCCAGATAAAAGTGCTTGCAGCCTCTTTGGGAGAGATCAAGCATTTCTCTTCTATTGCATTGGCATTGTGGATGCTTTTTGCAGAATTACTGGTGTGTAACTCCTTTAGCCTGTGAAAGAAGCTGCTGTTGCTTTAGGATCTTGTAGATGGGACTCAGGGCTGTCCAGGCACGTTTCTTCTAGACATTGTCCAACACCTGCCTCAGTCCTAACTGCCTGCCAGTCCAAACCCCACAAAACACAACACAGTATGGATATAGTTCTAGGTAAATTGCATTCATAAGCAGTTTCCCCCAGTAAAAACTATTCTTACGTTAATTTTCTATGTAATTTCCCAAGTAATAAATGGAAAAATAGTGACCCACATTGAATTTTCAGTGATTCCCTGTGACCACCAAGGTTATTCAGTGGATGAAGGTTTGTGGAATATGTAGCATGTTGGTATGTCTAAGATATGATCAGAGGGGCTCATTTGTATGGATTTAATGAACTTGTGCAGCACCTTTTTGTTAAGGAAATGCCAATGGTAGGCCATGACAAGTTCCTCATGCAAGGTCATGCTTTCTTTACATGACCTTGCTAGGAATAAATGAGAAATAGAAAGAACCTTGTTCTTTTGGCAAAGGCAGTTCTAATTAACACAAAAAGTCTTAGTGGTAATGTAGAAGCTGCCATTGTGAGATTAATGTCAGAGTAGTTGGGGGTGATTGGTAATTATCTGCCCAGAAGTTGTCCAGCACAGTTGTCTCTGTTGCCAAGTTTTGCAGGGGGAGGTCTGTTAGAAGTGATTATGAACCATGGCTGGTGCAGCATCTTCTGTGAGCTGCTTTTGGCTGAAAGGCATCAGTGGATGAGGGAGAAAATAACAGAGCTTGGTCTTGGTCCCAGGCCATGTGGTTATGATCCATACATCTCTCCGGGGATTCTGCAGCAATGGTCTCAGCATTGTTCCATCCTCTGGATAGCTCCCAAAACTGCCACTGAATAAGGTATTATTTCTGATAGTTGCAATGTAATATAAACTTTCAGAAAAAAAAAAAAAAAGGAGAAAACTTTAATCTGATGAAGACCCATTATGTATTGGTACAAAGTGCTTGTCAAGCACTGATCCATTTTTCCTTTAAAGTCTCAGCCAACTTAATTTGACTATTTGAGATTCTTCTGCCATCTTCATTACTCTTTATGAAGCAGATAGTAGTGGGCCAGCAGTGTGCTGCACAGGACAGTGCTCTTAGTATTTTTTATACAACCTGCTTGTGACAGCTGAAGCTGAGACAAGTCAGTGTTTCACTACTTTGGTATTCCATCAGCTGTGAATTTGCAGTAGGGTGAAAAACACCAAACTGGTGTGGAACTGACTTCTTCCTCTGATGCTGTTAGGGAATAGGGAAAGGATTACTGTCTGCTTTGCAAATGAACTTTGTACTTAAACGAATGTTCTTTTGGCTTATGTGTTATGGATCTCTGAACTCCATTCAACATTTTATAGGGTTGCTCTGTGGCTTTAGATTCTGTCAAGATAACTTTGTCAGGCTAAATTAGAAGGGGAACAGAAACTGGCTAATAGGGCATGTCAAGCTCTAAGGGAAAACGTACAAGATTCAGTAAATTAGAAGCTTGGTAAATTCATAATGCAATTATGTTTCTTGACAGCAAAGAAATAATTCAAACTTAGGCTTTAGTAGAGTTATTAAAGCTACAGACAGAAGGACAGCTGCATTAGCAAGAGATGGTCTAATTCAAACAAGAACTCAAGTGGCAGGACCTGAAAAATCTGGCTTAGGTGGTAGATCAGGCTGGGTATTCTTTTTGTCCCTGACCCTACAGGTACTACTGTTTCAGTTCTCTAAGCCTTCAGCTCTAGCTTTGACTACTGTACTGCCTGTGCCTGTAGTCGATGTAACTGTGGACACTCTGCATATAAAGTGTGTACCCCATAAATACATGCTGAAATCTCAGAGTTATAATCTTTGTTTTGATGCAGTTTTTGTCTTTTTTAAAAAAAATCTTTCTCATATGTAATTTCATAACCTGTTTCTTAAATGAAGACAATTGGCTTTCTTTTTTCTCAGGTGAAATACCCCAGCTTTTTCTTGTGTGCCTCTGAAACTAATTTAGACGTGGGAGTCCATTTTCCTGAAGACTGAGCATAATTTTCACCGTCATTCTACATTCAGGGCACTGCCTTTTCCTCCCCTTACCCCTTACTCTGTGAAAATGAAATAGTGTATCTCCTTAAAGGCCTGTGAAACACAAACAAAATAGGCCTTGACCTTGCTGAACTAGCAAACTACAATTTTTTAATTAAACAGGATAATTATTATATTGCCTAGCCTGAAAATAATTCCTTGTTAGTGGAGGTGCAGGTGAGCTTAATGTGAACAGTAAGTGGCTTGGCTTTGCTTATGTTGTAATTGGGCCTCCAAGTTCACAAGCATTGGTTAGTGAGCTGTGGATCATCTGGACAGCTTTGGCTTAGTAACTGCAAGGCTGGCATCTTCTTGCATGGCTGTTGAAAGTTCAGGTTAAAACTATTTTCCATGAGCGTGGTGATTTGTAGCTGGATGTAGAGAGGTGGGTCTATGTTGCACTGCCAAAGGGAGCCCTGTGGCAGGAGTGTGGCAGCCTCCGGCCATGCCATGGACAGGAGAAAATGAGATAAGGTCTGTCTGCATTTCTCCATTGTGCTTATTAAGGAATGCCTTGGCATGGGGGGAGGGACAAATATACCTTAAATACTTAAGTACTTTAAATTCTTTATAGAAAGGTGTCCAATTAGTACTCTCAAGTGTAAGGCCCTTCCTGAATTTAGGAGCCTAAAGCCTAAATTCCTTCACATTGGTGATTCTGTGATGAGACTGCAAGAGGGAGGTGTGATCTAAAATCTCTCTGTGTGGGTAAGAAGATAAGCTGAATCTCTCACTCTGCCCCACGTCTCTTGTGCTGGAACCAGCTGTTTCACCTTTGCAGACTTTAAGCAGGAGAATAACTGAGCTTTCTGATTTTTTGGGGAGAAACTATAAATGGGAAGAGGTTAATTAAACAGTTTGAAATTCTAGGATAATGAACATTTAGGTTTTTTGCTAGAAGAGGGGGGAACAGACCAGGAAACTCAGAATACTTGACAGCTTTAGCATGTATGCCTGTGCAAGGGAAGAAGTGGACTATTTCCACAGGAGGTGGGAGAAGTGGTTTCAAACTCCCATCTTTAAAAAATGCATGTGTAGGACCTGCATCTAGTTTCATCACATGTGTCTCAGAAGTTATCACGTATGAAGGACAAATGACCACATAATGAAGTATGAGACCTTGGGCAGGGAAATGTTCATGGACTTGGTTCCAACTTCCCACGTATTTTTAGACAACCCTCTCTGTTAAAATAGAGATTTCATCCTCCCCAACCTTTGGCTCATGGAAGACTCTTAAATTTTATCATACTGTAAGAAATTAATAATTGTGGATATAGCAAGATCTTACAGTTTCACATTCAGATTTTCAAGTACTGCTGCTTTCCTTTCTGCATTGAAAATGTGGCCTACTAAAACAGATGTGACACATTTTTCTGTTACTGAGGAAGTCACTGACACTGCTGTTTTTAGTGTGCCAGAAGGCTGTTCTATTACAATAAATTTAGTCCTTAGTATTAAAAACAGAACATGAATGGTTAACGAGCATACAGGAGCCAGTGTAATGACAGCTTACAGAAATTGCCTCCATCCAAAAATGCAGCATTTTCAGGCTTTCAAATACAGCATGAGACATTTAATTGCATCTCTTTTATTTCAAATGCAGGATAATTCCCTGAGTAAGCAGTTTTTTACTTAAATAAAACTGTTCCAGAACTTAATCATGTGGAACAAGTTCACACAGCTGAGAGTGAGCAGGAGATGACACATTCATTCTTTGGCCCAGGGAAGTAGTGGTCTGGCAGGAGCTCTTGGACGGTTCATCTCCAAAGCTTCACCCTGTACTGTCACCAGCCTCTGTCAGCACTGCTGTCTCCCCCACTTCTGCATCTCTTCTCTGACTGATCTCTGGGTTTTGAATTCCTCTTTGACTGTGCTGCCATGAAAGGGATTTTTCATACTTGGTCTTAAAAAGTAATCCATGACCTGAAAAAGCAAAAGGGGGAAAAAACACCCCAAACCAACATCCTGAAATGAGATGGCTACAGTGGTAAACTCATTCCTTATAAAGAATGGGTCTTTACAGACTGGAAACTGCATCCCAAGGCTTTGGAAGCAGGAGCAATGACATACAGAGAAGGAAGAGTAGTCCTTTAAAATGGCACTACAAACTTTAAGATAGCATATAGCATTTTAGGTAGTATATAGATTTTAACACCCACCTACAGATTAAAGTAATGAATATACATGGGGGATGGATGTTTGCTTAATGTCTGGTAAGACCAGATACACTTACCTGGACAATCTGCTACCTCCTTGAATGCTCTTTTCTTACAGCATCCTCGGCACATATTAAACACACATTTATTGCCCTGGGTTGGGATAGCGGTATAAAGAAGCTTGTGTCAGTAAAAACAGAATTGTTACTGTTTATTATAATAAGTAACAATACAGCTCTGCACTTGCAGATCTTCAGAAAAAAAACGTACTCATCCAAATGAAGATGATGGAGGTGATGTCATATTGGGGGCTATCCACTGTTTGCACATAAAGAACAAAAAACCCCAACCAAGCAAAAAAAAAAAAAAAAATCCACATTGAACTTGTGAAACCCCCACTGCCATAAGCCCTCTGGAACAAACATGAACACATTTGGTGCTGGTGAGCTTGCTCTAGTTCTCTGCAACATGAAACACAGTGCTACCATCTGCAGCTATACCTAAAATATGTTACCAGCAGAATTACTTCCCTACTTGCATCTTAAAATACACCTGCATATTTATCAAAGTATAATGTATGACCCTTAGGAGACAGCAGCATCTGAGTCTTGGCTAACTGATGATATGGCAATATGAGCCTGGGTCTCTGGGGTGCTTTGCTCACACATATTTTGGAAAAGTGAGGTGACTCCACCCAGTCAGAAAATCCTTCCTGTTTAGAGAGGTTGTAGTTGAGTTCCTTCTTCTCCACCCCACCACATTTCATGCTACAGCTCAGAAACACATAATCTAGGGGGAAAAAAAATTGCAGGCCTAGTCAGAAGACTTCAAGAGCTACCTGCAACATTACAGTGATGCAAGAGCAAAACAAAAATAAGTCTTATGCCTAGATGCAGACAACCCTGGTTTATTCATCAAGTGATGTCACCTGGATTAGATATGAAACAGGATGGCTTTGAAAACAGGCCAGCCCAGTGCTCAGTGCTTTCCCAATAATGAACACTGCAAAAAAATCCCATTTTTTTCAGTAGCTGCAGCTTCAAATTGAGCCCCAGCTGGCTGCTGCTGCTGTAATTATTACAGCAGGGAGCAACATCACATACTTGTGTTGCAGGCTCCCCTGCCCTCCAAGGTGTAATGCTAATTTTTAAGCCAGAATGCAAAATTACTTGGATCTTACACTCTGCTTTACAGATATATTAGCAGCAATAAGTACTCTCTGCTCACACAGCTCAGCAACACCACCCTGTCAAGCAAACAGGTATGTCCCCCAAGGGAAAAAATAAACAAAAGCAAAATGAACTCTTTGCAAATATCAAAGTATTTGAAATTTCAATACAGAACCTGTAAAACCAGCTGCCTCATTTCACATTGCTGATAGTGAAAGCCAATGTTAATCTGCTGCAAAGACAGGACTGAGGATGATGAGGTGCTTATGCTTGTTTTCATAACGGCAGAGATCCAAACACAACACAAACCAGAGCTGCAGGTGCTGCCTGATACTCACTGCAGGCTGTACTGTGATGACTTTTGAAGTATTTTTATTAGTACACTAAGAACCACACCAGTTATTCAAATTTTCACTTTGCAGAAAAACTCCATCCACCACTAACCATAGTAAGAGGGCTTTGTTTTTCATTTCACAGTAAAATACACGTCATACATGTGTGGAAGTCTGGAGATTTGTTTCCAAGATATCTTGGGAAATTCAATTAACTCACTCAACTGTCTTAGCAATAAATGCCCTCAGGAGCAGCAGGACTGCACTGCTTTTGGAGAGGAAGGCAAATTCTCTCAAGAAACCTATGTATGTTAAGGATTTTTGTGCAGCACCTTCAACCTCAGAGAGTGGCTACAGTTAATGGTTAAAAAGCTTTTGCCCAAGTATGGACTCTCCTCTCCACACACACAGGTATCAGCAGGACTTGGCATGCACCTGCGTGACTGGGCACTGGCACAGACCTACCTCAGGATCTGAAATAACAGAATAGAATCATAGAATAGTTTGGGTTGGGAGGAGCCTTTAGAGGTCATCTACTCCAATCCCCTGCAAAGAGCAGGGACATTTTCAACTAGGCAAGTTGCTCAGAGCCCTGTCCAACCTGACCTTGAATGTTTCCAGGAACGGGGTATCCAGAACCTCTCTGGGCAACCTGGGCCACTGCCTCACCATAAAAAATTACTTCTAATCTAAGGCATATCTAGGCTGAATCTACTCTCTCTAAACCCATCACGCCTTGTCCTACTGCAATAGGCCCTGCTAAAAGGTTCATTGCTGTCTTTAAGTTCTGTTTAGGCTCTGGAAGGGGCAGTGAGGCTCCCCAGAGCATTCTCTTCTCCGGGCTGAACACCTCTTGGTCTCTCAGCCTGTCTCCATGGCAGAGGGACTCCATCTCCTAACCATCTTTGTAGCCTCCTCTGGGCCTGCCCCAACAGCTCACGTGTCTCCTACATCAAGGGCCCCAGAGCTGGATGCAGTACATCAGGTGGGGGTCTCACAAGAGCAGAGTGAATGCACAGAATCCTCCAACCCCTTGACCTGCTGCCCATGCTGGCCATGCTATAACACAGGTGCTTTACGGGCTGTGACCAGCCTCTCACCCACCAGCACCCCACAGTCCTGGGCAGGCCTGTTCTCAGTCCATTCATCCCCCCAGCCTGGATTTGATACCATGGTTGCCCTGACCCAAGTGCAGAATCTTGTACTTGGCCTTGTTACATCTCAGAGATTCCCACAGGCCACTGCTTGAGCTTGTCTAGGTCCCTCTGGATGGCCCTGTCCCTCAGGTGTGTCATCACTCCACTGAGCTTGGTGTCGTCTGCAAATGTGCTGAGGACACTCTTGATCCCACTGTCCGCATCACTGATGGAGACACTGGACATACATCCCAATACAGACCCCTGAGGGACACCACGTGCCACTTGTCTCCATCCAGACATTGCATGATTGATCCCTACATGGTCTTAAATGGCCATTTCCATTTAATGGAAATGCTTTTAGAGACACTTGTACTGACTTACCTTAGGGTTTCCACATTGATCACATTTTGCATATTTGGCTGAGAGAGAGAGAGAGAGAGCAAGCTGATTTCACCATGGTATCTTTACGTGGAAGAAGTAAGTTAAAAATAAAAATCAGAACCAGACAAAGCTCGGTGCTTTTCTAGCCAGAGAGTCTTTTTGAAATAAAAATACAGTACCTCAAATAACAGTGTAAAGGTCAAAATACTTTGAATTTTTAAGTGCCTCTATGTTAAAATCCAAATATTGAAAATTTTAACCCTCAAGTCAAGCATAAAACAGGAGGACATCAGCTAGAAATTCATCAGCTTGAATTTAATCAGCTTGAATATAAAATTTCCATTCAAAATGCTAGTGACACCTGCAATTCCATTTGTAAACCATTTTGATCTTAAAAAGATGCTTAGAGAAAATCAGTGACCTACTACTTTGATTCTTGTTTCCTTTACTAGTGAACATTATTGGAACTATGTTGCCTGCCATTGAAATTTCAATAGCAATAATTCCCCCTCTTTTTCAAGAAGTTTCTACAAGTACACAACCCAGGAAAATTCTTAACAGCAAGTTATGTCAAAGGTGGTATTAGCAACTCTCCATACATTTATGCCAATAAATGGAACTTACGTTTTAAAGATGGATCAAAGCTTTTATTTGGATTTCTTAACTTCTTTTTTTGCTTATTCTTTGACAGAAGCTCAGAATTTCTATCTTCCTCTTCTTCCAGAGCACGTTTCCCTCGCACACCTTTTTCAGTTCCACTATCTCCATTCTCCCTGCATCTCTCTTTTGGCCTGAAACTGAATTTTATCGTAAGTTGGCTGGAGGGAACAAGGAGCTGTTCCCTGACCGTTATTTTGGTTTACAGAAATCTGGGTAAACCATAAACCTTTCTGTCATGGCTACAATGAAGTGTCATTGCCCTTAGAAGTGAGATAGAAAAACCTAGCTTTTTTGGTCAACACTGGCAGTTAACAACAGATGCACTATGAGATATATCAGTTGGAAAGCCAATTAAAGTTGGTCAGCTAAGTTAGGCACCTGTTATTCCCCGGCTTTACTTAGGCATTTTTTAAAGTATTTACTTAAGTATTAATCTTGACACACTTGTTCTTTACTTCAGCCCCATTTTCAGCAGAAAGGGAATAAGCTATCTGAAAATCTTGTCCATACATTACAAGTATTCTTTACAGAATACAATTTAGTTCTTATCTTTGCTACCATAGCAGTTACCAGCAGCATTCCTGTTGCATGCAACAATAAAGCACTGTCACGTAGCATATTCACTGCACATGAGGTTCTTGTTCCGAGCTGCAGTGGGCTTCGTGATTTTTACTTTCCAGAGAGAGAGAAATTTGAGGAGGATCCAAAGGAGAAGATGCAAACAATGAGCAACATCCCCACGAACAAAGCAATAACTAGGAAACAATCAAACTAGAATAAAAACAATAAAAGTTTTCAGTCTTCGCCTTTTTTTTGTTTGTTTGTTTTTTAATGAATGTAAGCTCCTAGAATAGAATCAATACTGACTGATAGGCTGATACTGATGGTATGGGTGGGAAAGGCCTATGAGTACCTGTAAGTATCAAAATAGGTAACTCACCCTGGCCTGATGTATGGCTGACAGATCCAGTGGAAAAACGGTAACCCTTCTTTTGGCTTTTCTCCTTCTTTCTGATTAGCTATTTCTTCCTGCAGCATAGAGTTACAGTCAGTCTTCCTGGAGTTGTCAGAAAATACACTAAATAACACTTCAAACTCCAGGAAACCACAAAGTGAAATTTAGGCTAACAATTACTAACAGTTACATACAGGCAAAAAAACCATCTGCTAAGACAGATGAACTGAAGCACATTTGTAACTCCTAAATCAACTTTATCCCACATAAAGTTGTCCAGGCTTAAGGGGATGCTACTGTACTGAGCTACCAATATCAAGGTTAGTAAGCCACAAAGTGTCAGAGAAGTGACTAATGGATGTCAAATCTATGACATACTTGGTACATTCCCGCCAAGTGAAGGCAGTGCTGTTCTGGGAGATTAGGGCCCATCTTGGTACCTGGCATCGCAGTTTGAGCTCCCTGTTGACATCTATGATGCCCTCCAGAGTCTTCACTTTTGCTAATTCTTCACGCAGCTGCTGGTAAACTTGAAGCCTGAGGCAAATCCCAAACATCAAGTTATATTTAGACTGTGATCAACTAAAAATAACTGTATTAAAACATTTTATACACTTTTCCTGATTCATTTGCCTTTGGTAGAAGCGTATGTTCTTTTTAAGTCCAGAGAAAAGCACACATATGTCTCTTCCAGATAAATGCTTGGAAGAAAATTAAGGTACTTTGACGCAAGCTAAGATGAATGTACAGTGCATCAGCTGCTTCTCAGTAACTGCCCACAGCCATGCTCTTACTCCACAATAAACGCCACAGAGCTTTGCCTCACAATGAACAAGGAGATAGTTGTGTTTGTCATGAAGTGTGTGTGCGCATAAGGGCAATTTCCACATTGCAACTGGCATGCTGTGAGCTCACACCCTGGCTGATCTTGTGGCAACTTCTCATTCCCCGTGCCCTGTTTCTCAGATATGAAATGACACATAAAGCCCTCAGCCCACAACTTCTCCAGCCACGTCCAGGAAAGAACACTTTGCAACATACTCATTCTGGCCAAGAAAATCCAGATACTTGCTAAGCAGGATGAGCCCTAAGAGTTGTATGGAGATACTCACGTGTGATGCCAGAGCTTGAAGAGATGAGCCCTAACGTAAGACAGTGGACAAGGGTACTTCTGCACTATCTCCAGATACTCCTCAGCCATCTCCCACACCAATGGGTTCCGGCCCTCAAACAAAGCTGGGTTATGAAGATTACCTTCTTGGGAACAAAAAGAAACTTTCGTTTCAGGATTGAAACAAAGGCCAAAATCTCTGCTCTGGTGTTTGATCATCTCTTTTGTGATTCTACAGCCACAGACACATCGCTCACGTACTCTCAAGAACACAGGGTCTGTAAAACTCTAGCCTGACCTTGGGATACTATATTTCACTATAAAATTCCTAATTGCATCGAACAGCTCATATTTAATTACAGTTTCTAGAAAGGCATATAACATTGACACAAAGACAGTAAACCAATTAATAGAGAAATCACTTTTTGTTGCCCAACTGTTAAATACTGGAATGACAGGTGTCTTGCTTTATATCTGTATTGATATTTGTCTGGCCCAAGTTCACAGATACAGATTCTCACTGTGCTTTTCTCTACTGGCTTCACAAGCCTTTTGTTAACCAGTATTTTCTAAAACCAAGATTCTACAACCCTTCTTTAACTGTGATTAGAAGCTTTTTCTGATGCCTATCCTAGCTCCTCCTGTAGAAAGTTATGTCAATTCTTTCTTGTCCCAACCCAACATGAACCACCTGCAGGAATATTAATCCACAGATGCACTTAGTTCATTGAGAACCATTTGAAAACTGTTCTATTGTGACATTAACAGATGTCACAAAAATATTCCAGGACAACAAGAGCCCCATATGCCTTTGTCAGGCAATTAGATTTGAGCTCAATGAGTCAATGGTATTGCAAGTCCGACATAACAATTCTTTACAAATCTTAAGTTATTCCTGGTCCTGTATGAGATGGCCAGTATAAGACGAAGGAGAACAGCCACTCAGCTGTCAAGCAAAGCGTTCACCAAGTCAATCTGACATAAGTTTTCAATAAATGTATATGGCACTGCTAAGGGAATAAGAAACAATGCATATTCTCATCTGAGGAAAAGTTAATTTTCTTTACCTGCACTCATGACGCCATGTACTCCTGTCTTACGGATGCATTCTTCCACATCACTGAGACACTGGATGTTTCCATTTGCAAAGACAGGAATGTTTACAGCTTTTCTATATCAATGAATATAACAGATGTATAAAACTGAGAATTAGAGTCAACCCAGAAATTCTCCTCCTATCACACAAATTTTTTTGCTCTTCAATGCCACTGTACTCTCTGTTTAAAATCCAGAGTGTTAGCAGGAATCCACTAAGACTGGTACTGCTCACTAACCTTACAGCTTGAATGTGCTCCCAAGATGCCACACCAGCAAGTGGTCCTTTCTGTTCTTTAGTACGGCCATGCACTGTCAGCAGCTGGAACACAAAATTACATTTACTTTCCAGGTATATGAACCACTGGAATAAATCCTCTAAAAAAAGTTTCCTTTCACTCCCTACGCTTCATGGATGTCACTGAGTTCCTGCTGCTATTTCAACATGTCTGGGGACTTTAGCAACACAGAAAGATATCAGCAGTTCACCTACTGTGGCATGGTCTGAGGCTCCTTTCATCTTGGCATTCCATGGCATGACAAGATTCTGTCATGGGAGAACCTACAGATTTCCTTTTGCACTAGATTCCATTTGTGATTCACTTTGGAATTTATGATATATTGATCTAGCTTTCTCCTCAGCAGAAGGTCCAAATACTGTCAGTATTGTCTTTAACTACAGACAATCTCTTCCAATTTAATTGGAGTGAAATCCTAGAAGGCTGCCTATTTCTTCTAGTGATACCTTTTGATACCCTTTTTCTTCTACAGTAATGTGGATTTCATGCATTCACACTGCCTCCTGGAGCACTATGTGAAGACTGAGATGTTCACCCACAGTGAAGGATGCTGCACAGTGCAGTGATTACAAGAGACTGAAATCATCGTGTCTTCCGTACCACACAACTGACCTGAGGCCTAGGACTGCAAATACATAGAATCTGTCTACATCCTGTTTCCTCTGTCTGCAAAATAATGCAGCCTATTCCTCTCCACAGTATACCAAGAACTGGTCATCAGATACTTTACACAAAGATATGTGTCCACTGCAAGAGCAGAGCGAGCAGCTGCCTTCTTACCTGGCAGCCAGCTTTCTCCAGCATCTGTGCATACTTCACTGTCTTGTCAATGTCTGGGAAAACGCGGATTTTGCATGTGATGGGAACAGAGAGCTTCTCATTAGCCAGTAAAACTGAGAAAGATTGAAAAGACAGGTAAGTGGGCTGCACAATGCTATGAAATGTGTCTGCTCTCCTCAAGATCTGATACTGAGTGTGGTATGGAAAAAGCCTGAGAAGTTACTGCTATGCAGCTCTCACAGCTTAAAAAATCACCAGTGTCCTCTGCAATCCTTATGGCATAGTTTAATTACATAACAGTAACACACACATGAAGCGCAAAATCTGCATCCTAACAAGGTGGCATAAAAAAGTCACCCATTTAATAGCCCTAACACTTCCACTGCACTAAGCTTTCACTTTCAAAGACCACCCCCTCACAACTTAATTGTTTATAAGTTTATTATCATCACAGGCTATTGTACTCCTCCAACATTAACACTTGCCTGTCTACCTCTTGCACAAAAAGGTGCTTCACTTCTTTGCAAATTATCACCAAAATAATAATTATAAGTAGAGTCTTATCCATGGCAAGCAGAGGCTAATTAAGGGAGGTAGGCTGTGCATGCAACCAAGAAGTAAATGTAGATTATGGAGTCAGGGTGAAATCTAGAACAACATGGTAAACTCCCAGTCCTTACACAGCACATGGAATCACAAAAATACCAAAAAGAGAGCTAACAAAGAGAGCCAACAGGAAAATACTGAGTAACGTTGCGTCCGAAATTCTCTTCCAGAGCTTGGACACACAACGTAGGAAGTCAACTGCTGTCTTCTAATCCAAATCTTACGAGCTCTAATGATAGGTACTTCCCATCACCCTTTCAAAGGAGCAAGCAAGGTGTATACAGTTGCAAGTAAAAAGAGTGCTCCACCATTTTAAAGGCAGCTGGGACAAGAAGGAGGAAGAGGACAGCCTAAGACAACTCTCTTACTAGACAGCCTGGGTTCTCTTAACACCTTGACGCTGTTCTGATTTGCATATTTCTCAACAGCCACATTATGTGCTGGGTAAGGAAGCACTATCTCATCTTCCAGGTTCTCAGCAGTGTCTTTGTACCAAACATCACTCAAGACTCTCCAGACCACCGGGAATGCAGAGATAAGACTCTCTAACTTCATGGTTCCAACACTTGCTTTGAATTGGGATGAAGGCACACTCTTAGTTCTACAAAATGACCAAAACCTTGCTTTTTATATCAATTACAAATATATTTGCTAAAGAAGTATGATCCTGTTCACACCAGCTACTCATAGCCTGAAAACAACCTACACAAATTAGGAGAAGAAAGGCATAATTTGCTATACTCTAGACAGAAAGAGTACATGGAGTTGATCAGAAAAGGGCACCTGTGGCTTCAAGCAGAAACATGATTCTTGGCACCTGAGAACTTCAAAGTGAAAGTAAGGCACTGGGACTTCTACTGTTTCTAAAGTTGGAGAGCCACTAAGCTATCATATGAGACTGGAACTTAATTGACTCACTTTCACCTGAAGTCTGTTTCAGGTACAAAAGTCTTTTAGCAAATCTGAGTTTGCAGTGGGATACCACCAAGTATCTTGAGGGTGCCACTGGAATACAGTATGAAATTAAAAAAAAAAAAAAAAAAAAAAAGAAAAAAAAAACAAAAAAAACCCCCAAAACCCAAAATACAACCAAAAAAAACCCCCAAAAAAAAATGCAACCGCCCCTTCAAACTCCAACACAACTCTGCCCAAACAAATAGGATGCACCTTCTTTCCCCGAAAATCCCTAAACCTCCTCTCAATAATTAATTTATCCTATTCCCTTTCTAAATACTTACTCATTCGCTGAAGAAGATCCCACTCCTCTTGCAGAAATGCTCCATAGTGACCTATGACAAAATAGCATATGACAGACTTGTGCAGAAGAGTAAGATCCTGAAGCACAGTTTTCATAAACTCTCACAAAGATCTACACTCATAAGCCTCACTGGCAGAAACATAGTTGCTCTGTCCTGCCCCAACTGGAAGAGTGGGATCTTTCCATTCTCCCTGCCACCCTAGATTTACAGGATAAACAAGGAATCCCCACACCCTACTTTCACTGGTACTCCCCAAGGCTGAAGTGTTGACACTTGCAGCTCAAAGTCCAACTTCTATGGGTTTATACCAGATGTTTAATAAATCCCATTAGGATAACAGATGATCAGACTGAAAGATCTATTTGCACCACTAATCATTTCTTATGAGTCTTTGAAAGATATTTTAGAAGAAGAATGCGGAGTTACTGAACAAATATTTTCTCAATACCCTAACTGATACAAAATTTTCAAACACTGGTTCTGGTTTTCAAACACGTGGTATCTAAGAGATTCAGCAGGTTTCATCCTCTTTGACACTATTGTGAAAAAACTGTGCAAGTATCAGGGAAATAGGAGATCCCAAGTGTCTGAATGATGTAATTTTAAGCACAGTTTTTAAAAAATAGGCTGTTTGAGCAAAAATCAAAAAGAAAATCAAGCTCTTACTAAAAAGAATGTTTCTGAAGGATATTCTAGACACAGGAGCTGTCACTTAAGAGAAATTACAATTAATTATAGCTAATTTTTGCTTTAGGTACTATAAAGTGTTACCTACTACATTGGGTGTAACCAAGTCTGACTTCAGCAGTACTGCAGCCCCTCCCCAAGGCTTGATTTGGCCCTCTAGATATTTTACTGCAAGCATTCACATTTGAAACACCATTTGCCATTTCTCTGCTTATTCAGGGTTCAGATTTGCACATACCTCTCTTTGCAATCATTTGGGGGCAACCCAAATTTAGGTCTATGGCATCACAGTAATCCTGAGCCAACAGTGCTGCTTGGACAAACACTTCAGGATCATTGGCACAGAACTGTGAAAACCAAAGAGAAGTGGAATAATCAGGCAATAGCTTTCTTCAAGTACTGACAAAATGCTATGATGTAGTTATGAAGCAACTACCTGCTACAGAAAACAGTCAAATATGCACAGTTAATAATAGCAAACACTATTTCTCAAAATGATCAAGGGAAGCCATGTGATGTAATCTTTTTGGATTTCAGTAAAGCATTTGATACTGCTTCTCACAGGATGGTTCTGGACAAAATGTCCAGCCCACAGCTGGATAACCACATGGTGTGATGGGCAAACAACTGGCTCATGAATCAAGTTCAAAGGGTTATAGTCACTGGAATGACATTAGGCTGGTGACTGGTCATGACTAGGGCTAGGCAAGGCTCCATCTTAGATGGAGCCAGAGGTCTTTAACAGCTTGATAAATGACTTGTAACCATGCTGACATTCGTAACCTTGCTGAGGATACTAAATTGGGAGAAGTTGTCCACGCCCTGGGAGGCACAGAGGCCCTGAAGAGAGACCTTGACAATCAGAGGGCTAGGCAACCACCAACCACATGAAGTTTAATAAAGACAAGCAGCCTATTCTGAACCTGGGACAGGGTGACTCTGCATGTATGGACAGACAGGGGAACAAAAGGCTGGAGAACAGCGCAGCAGAAAAGGACCTGGGGGTCCTGGTTGATGGCAAGTTGAATACGAGTCAGCAGTGCCCTGGCAGTCAGGAAGACCAGCAGTGTCCTAGGGGGCATCAGGTCCAGCATTGCCAGCTGGGCTGTCCTGCTCTGCTCTGTGCTAGGGCTGCATCACCTCCAGTCCTGGGGACAGTCTGGGACACCACAATATACGAAAGATCCAAAGCTATTAGAGAGTGTCCAAAGGAGCTTACAAAGATGGTGAAAGCTCAGGAGGGGCCATACAAGGAGACGCTGAGGTCACTTGGCTTGTTCAGCCTAGAGACGAGGAGACAGAGGGGAGACTCCCTAGAAGTCTGTAACTTCCTCACAAGGGGCAGCAGAGGGACAGCTCCGATCTCTGCTCTCAGTGACCAGTGACAGGACCTGAGGGAATGTCTGAGGCTGTCAGAGAGGTTTCGGCTGGATATCAGGAAAAGGTTCTTCCCCAGGTGGTGGTCAGGCACTGAAACAGGCTCTCAAGGGTCATGGCCCTAAACCTGCCAGAGCTCAAGGAGTGTTTGGACAACACTGGTGGGATTCTGGTGGCTGTTCTGTGCAGGAGCTGGACTTTGTTAATCTCTTACAACTGAGGATATTCTCTGAAAAAAACTCCTCCAAATAAAATCTGTGACACTTACCAGCTAAAGATCCTCAATGTCCAAATGATAAAATGAGAAAGATGAGCATTCAATAGGCAAAGAAATATCCGAAGAATATTTTATATGTGGTACCCAAGAATAAGTGGAAACAACTCTTAAAATCCTCTGCAGAACAAATAGCTATAGCATTTTAATACAGAAAAGCGATGCTTAAGAAAAGAGTTACCCATAATGTCTCTGGGTCTTGAGACAACTCAAACTTTGTAGATATCAATAAGCACAACTGCCTCTAAAATGAATTCCAGTGGAATGTGAAACAGACACACTGCCAAAATCAAATGCTCAGTCTTAACTGAATACAATTAATATTACATTTAATGTACAGTGCAAAAAGCAAATTAATAAAATAGGTTAATTTTCAGTTTCTTTGTTGAAGATGACAGAGACAGACTATTCTTCTCATTTATGCTTTTAAACAGATTTTCTAAAAAACATTTTTCACAAAAACCGATGCCATCATGTCCTTACATAAACTTGAAACAAAATTCAAACACTTCTGAGCAGAAGGTGCTACTCAAACCTTACAGCACTACATAAAATTATGAATGACACCAACTAAAATAAAAAAATAATTTGCTTTCTCTGAGATGACTGAAACTATGGAAAGCCTCCAACCATGCTATATAATGAGAATGTTAGCACAGTAAACTAAGTCTTCAGAGCAGGCTGAGCTCAGATGTAGCCTTGCCTACTCTAATTCCGAGACTCTGTGACCCAATCTGTAAGGACTGCTGCACAAGATCAATCCAAATTAGTTAATTCTGTACTTTATGTCCAATAGTGGCCAGTGGGAAAAAGGGTAACACAGCAAGCTCACAGCAACTGATCCTGTTCAGGTAGTGTCACCCAAAACACAGCTTAGTGAGCTGAAGATCTGGGACTTACAGTTTTCTAAGATTACTTGAATTTCCGCCACTTGTACCTTTCTGTGTCAAAAGAAAGTACCTCCCACAGAAGAAGAATGTACAAGATGCTGAGATAAGCTCATTTGGTTAGAGTATGGTGCTAATAACACTAAGGTTGTGAATCCTATCCCTGTATAGGCAATTCACTTAAGAGTTGGACTCAATGTACTTGTAGGTTGTGGACTTTGTGGGTCCCTTGCAACTCAGAATATTCCACAACTCTATGAAAGCTGTACTGAGACAGATCAAAGGTCAACACCAACATGTCTAGGGAACAGCAGAAGATGAGAAAGTGTCTTTATGGACTTTGGAAGGCATGTTTGTTGCACCTAAAGACCCTCAAGTGTTTTTCTTTTTCGTTTGCTTTCTTAACTCATATAATGTTTCAGAATCCAGTACATCCCACAGCAATGAATTCTGCACTTTATAACCACCACTATGCTTACTTGTTTCCCATTCATCATCTTCAAGCCAGTAATACTTCTACAGGCTTCTCTTATCTCTCCCCTCAGCCAAGGGAGACACTTCTTTTTCAGGGTAAAGAGTCCTCATCCATTTAACTGCGCCACGTGTGGAAATAAGTCACTCCTCTGCTCATGACAATCATCTTTCCCTGCATTGTTCTCCAGCTCCACAAGCCCCTTTCCCTCTTTGGGATAGAGTGAAGTACCTGAACACCATACAGTGGTCCAGAAGCAGAAGCAATACAAATTATGCCCTACATTCCTTGCATCCTTTCTCTATAGCTAAACACTGAGCTCAGGGTTTCAGAGAACTAGTTAAAAGGCTGTGATATTCCTTGAGTGATACCAGATCTTGGACACACTCTGACTCTACAAGACCAACTGTAATCTGTTTCTAAAGATGAGGTGCAGGGGACTGAAACCCTGTGAGAAGTCCAGTGCTCCAGGCCCCTGTGGTTGACAGCAAATCCTCTGCTAAATATGGGATAAACAGAAAAACACATATCTTCACGAGCTAAGTACTGTCAGCGGTATATAGATTAAGAAAATGAGATTTCTGTCATCCTATATAACCACGTTAAATGTGGATGAGGCTGACTACCTTCAACTCACGCACATTTGGGAAACGACTGGACTTGTTAGCACGAGCGGGGTGGATGGCGCGGGTGCGTTTGGCAATGCTGACTTGAATCCTCAGCGTTACCCAAGAATGGCATCGCAGAGCCCAGGGAAGCTGCTCCCGGCCGCCGCCGCCGCCGCTCCCGGTGCTGGGAAGAGCAGGGCGAGCCGGGGCGGGGGCCGCGCTCACCTGCACGATGAGCGGTCGGTCCTCGGGACAGGCCTCGCCGTAGAGGTTTTCGCGGCGGTAGTTGGCGTCCCTGAGGAAGACCTGGGCGTGCAGCATCGGTGTGTAGCAGAGCTGGGCGCCGTGGCGGCGGCTCAGCAGCCTCCAGGCCAACTCGCTCTGGTCCACCATGGGCGCCACCACGTAGTGGGCGCTTCGCAGCGTCTCCCTCCAGAAGGCTTCCCCGCGCAGCTTCGGCATCTCCCGCCTGCTCGCCCGTGCAGCGTTGCGGCAGCCGCCTCCCCGCGCCGCCGTCCCGGGCCTCACGGCCTGGCACTCGCAGGCCGCCGCGACCGCTGCGCCCGCGCCGGGCACCGGCGCAGCCGGACGGTGCCACTGCCATCTCGCTCCGGCCGGCTCAGCGGTGCAGCCGCGCGCCGTCCCCTCCAGAAACCGCGGCGCTGCCAGCAGGGGCCGCACGCGGGAGAGGCACAGCGGTCGCGGGGCCCTGCGCTGCCCGGGCCGCGTGAGGGACGGCCCAGGGGCGGCCCAGGGGCATTCTCCCCCGGGGTGCCGGTGCGGTGGAGGGAGCCCCGGCACTCGGCCCGCACGCGCCTCGAGCCGGGCGTCTTTGAGCGCTTGGGCGTCCGCCGCAGCCGGTGTCGAGGGGAAGTGCCGTGACTGAGCACTGCAAGAGCTCGGACTAAGTGCGAGGCCTGTCCTGTCCTTAGTGTCGGATGGTCGGGGCGGAGAGGTGAAAATGGTCCACCTGACTGAACCAAATATTAACAGCATCCATGACAAAATCGATCATTCTGCGTCATCTTATAAAGCTGCTGACCTGCAGCAGGATGAGCATAGTGGAGGATTCCTGCTTCTCTCGACCAATACCTTCCAGCATATAAAAAATGCTGCATCTCTACTCCAGTCAAAACAGCAACGTAACTTGAGTTACAGGACTTCTTTTCTTCAGAAGAGAAAAACTCCAACAAAATCAAATAACAAAAAAAGTATCATAGCCTAAGTAGATTTACATGTACACTCCCATTGCTCAGTAAGCCTGTTGGTCTGTCCACTGACAAGCCTTCACATTTCAAGTTCATTGTCAAAGCCTGTATTTTCCTACCGTTCCCGCTTTCTGGCACTCATGGCTGTGATGAAAGTGCTGCACTAAATAATTATGTTTCAGGCTTCTAATTATTTTTTACCATCTTTCATTACCTCTTTGCAGTCTAAAGAATAAGGATGCTATTTTAAATACACAGCCTCTGTCCCCTGCTATCAGCCCTCCCCTTTCCTCTGATGCAGCTGCTCCAGGAGTATTTCTTCTTTCTTTTGACCCTGATTTGCAGGCATGACGTCTGGTAATTTGTTTAAGTGCAAAAGAAACAAACACCTGCTCCCTATTCTACCTTAAATCTTTTGGGTTTTACTTGACCTCCACCTCAGCACCAGAGAACTTCACTTTCTGGTACTGCTTCTGCTTTCTGGTAGTGCTATTTCAAGTAACCAGTTCTATTAAACTGTGGCCCTTTTTGCATTGTTTTTGCTGCTATCTTCAGCAAGAGAGTTGTATTTCTTTGCCTTCAGGAAGGTGGTAGACTAGAAAAGGAATATAATAGCTTTAATACTGGTGGTAACATATGCTGTGTGCCATACATTATTTCTGTTGCAGATTTAAGGTATATGGTCCATCATTTCAATATGGAAATGAACATTTGTGAGCCTGAACAGTTTCCTGGTCAGAGAACTGTTCTTTAGTCTTGAGATTAGAATCAGCATGGTTTTAGCCTGTGACAAGCTATCTGAAAAGGATGGAATGCATGAGCTGACAAGAATCCCCACTTCAGTTTCACAGAGAAGGGTAGGTGTGAGGGACTCTATGTCTGTTCTCGTCTTCTCAAAACAAGAAATGGCTATATTGGATTTTGCCTTCTGATATTATTCTACATCTGTCTAATCTGATGGGCTACTGAGAAACAACAAGCAATACCAGCACTAATAAGGTTTTTATTTTTGGCACACTGTGTTCAGCAGCCAGTTATATAATGGGTTACACGGCAGCAGCTCATAATCAGATAATTATGGGGAAAAAAGAGCCCAGAACAAAACAACCTTCTGCTTTTCAAATAACAACCACTAGAATATTAACAGTATATAAGCTGTAAATAATTCTTCAGCAACTTCTCTGACTAAAACAGTATCTTCAAGCTCTGCTTAGATGAAACCATACGTATTTGTTTATACAGGGAACTCAAGCTCCTGCTTCAACAGATGGGACAGCATTAGTCCTTGCTCCTTCCACACAGCCCATTCAGATGTTACACACTTTAGCATAGCGCTATTGAACCTGTTCGCTTTATGTCTAATCCTTTCTTATTCCTTCCAGCTTTAAACATAACCAACACAAGTAGAATTATTTCACCAATTTTCAGACTCACTACAACTGCCAGTAGCTAAACCAAACGAACTAGTCCCCATTTGTTTTGTTTTATGTAGTACCCAATGCCAGTAGTACAGGGACAGTATGCAGCAGATGTAATGAAATCCCATGGTGTATGCACGCAGCTCAGAAAGACACTCCAGCATCAGTATCCAGTATCCCTCACACATCACACACTTTCCCCCTTCTGTTACTGTCTAACATTTAGATATCATACCTAAAACTTCAGAGCATTTATACCCATTGCCTATCTAACCCTCACAGAGACCCTGAGGTAGACGCTATTGTCCCCATTTTACAGATGGGAAAACTGAGGCAGGAGTATTAATGGCTTGTCCAATACTGCAAATAAAAGCCCATCTAAAAGTTTTCACTTCAATATTATGGTGGTAAATGGGTTGTATCTAAGGTACCAAAATCATGGCAACAAGAAGCCGTGCTTCAGAATACTAAGCCTTCATTATTATTATTACCATTATTATTTCTAGAGACTACAAATCAGTTATGTCACCAGCAGTTTTTGCTTTATACCAAGAAGTGAGAGATTACAGGTGAAACATGGGATTAAGAAATGATGGTAGAAAATAATGCAAAAGCCAACCAGTGATGAATTCTGTTTAATACCAGAAAAGCAAAAAAGACACTCTTCTGACCAAAAACTATTAATTAATAGAAAAAAAAGAACAAGACATTTCAAAATGGTTTAAGCTGACATTATGTTGTTTTATTTCAGATTCCACAAAAGAAATACTTTATAAAACTAAAATCAGTTAACCCAGCCACTATCAACAGAGGGTGGTATAAGCAAAAGATACTAGGTTAGAACCTGCAGTGAAGAACCATCTGTTCCTGTAACTGGAATGCTCCTGTACTACCAGCATACTTCACTGGGGGATGAAGATGGAGAGAACCGGGGTTTTATAGCAGTTCTGAGAAGCACAACAGCTCCTCCTAGTCGGTGCTTTGTTGCTACCCAGGTCTTCTCTGTATCATAAGTGTAACAAGGATTTACTGATTTTGGAAAGGACAGATCCAGAATAGCAAAGGCAAGATATTTTTCAACTGAATTTTATGCAAATTTCCTTTAAAAAGGTACTACTGTATTTTAAAATCAGACCATCAAACTGATTACTTAGCTAACTTATGTGGGATTTCTAGTCTCATTACTGAAAGGAAAATGAATACACAAGGCTTAAGCAAGCCCTGTGCTAAATAAAATTATATAGAGAGTCTTTGGGTAGAAACTTGTATGTTTGCCTGAGCTTTGATTATGGGAGAGCAGGGGTGGGAGGATTTGTTCAGTTATTGTTAAGGAATTCTATTCCCTGCCCCTGCCATTCCAAATTTTTCATTGGGTGGCAAGACTGGAAGTGAGAGGGAATAAGGTAAAGCAATAATCAATGCTTTACTAAGGTTCTAGTTCCACTAGAGTGGGCCACAGAACCTTGCACAAATATAAACAAAATACCTGCCTAGGGACAGCTGTTTTTATCATGCTCAAGTTATGGATGTTCAATACAGCGGCATCCACCCTATACCCACCCAGGCCCCTCTCCCCTCTGAAGAGTACATGACGGCAAGAATCCTTCCTTCTACCTTTTCCTTTCTGAAAAGGGCAGGGCAGTGGGGGAAAGAAAAAAAACAAAAAACCAAAAACCCAAACAAATAAGAAACTAGATTATTTCAAAGATGGACAACGTTCCCTTGTAGAATAAACCTTCCCCTCCAAAAAGGGATGTTTCTTTGCTCCTCTAACCCACGATAAATTAAAACCAAGTAAGAAGTCTCTGGTTTGACACAATAAATACTTAGAATATAGCAAATTAAAAAATATAGTTACAAAACCCTCAATGGAATTCTCTTTCTGACCTAAACTGCAGACAGATTCTTCACAGATAAAAGATATCTCCAAAATCAGCTGCAGGTCCTCTCCTCCTCTCCCTGTTCACTAGGCTTCAACAAGTGCTATCACATACCCTTTGGAATACTGTTAAGACAAAAACAATATAAAGCACAAGAAATCTACTCCTAAAGTTTTTTTTTTACTGCCAAGGGTGTAGGAAGCCGCCATCTGTGGGGAACCCTCACTGCAGTGCACAGTGACAAGAGTCACAGCACTACAATTAACATGGACAGGGAGACTAGGGGGAAAAACAGCCATAGGAAAGGAAGGAGACAGAACCCATAAACGTTGGAAAAGGAAAAGATAAGAAAGAGACAGAAAAAGACCAATTGAGTCCAGCTGGACTTCCCAGTTCTGGCAGCAGAGCAGATGAGATGTTGAACAGGAAGAGTTCCTTGGGGCCTGTCGTAACTAGGAATGTTGTTGGCATTTTCTTTGTCATTGACAGTGAGGAAGTAGAAGTTAACCCTCTCTGACACTGACACGTGGCTCTGCCAGTGAGCTGTGGATGATCCCAATAATTGATTCGACACCATCTCCCTCCAGCAAGGTGCGGTGATCCCCTTCAATAACATGGACAGATACTTTCCCATCGCATACCTGCATAAATATGAAAAAGAAAAACTTGGCATTCACAATTTACAACCAGCTGGTCACCTAGCCACTTTGGGTTTGTTGGTCTTCTAAGTTACTCATAATTTAAGACCACTGTCTCTATCAAACTCAGTTATAAACAGCACCAGCTTTATACTCTGACACATTTTCACAAATCAGCTGTGGGGCACTGTTTGGAATCAGTGTTTTAAAGCACAATAGTTTGACAGCCTGACAGGTGATCCACTCAAATATAAGCTGGGCAGGAAGTTAACCAACCTAGTACCAGAAGAATAATTTACTTACAAAATCAAAGAATGAATTATAAAATAGCTACTTCCAAGCCCTTAAGTAAACCAAATAAACACCCCCCTCCTCACCATCTTTCTCCCACCACCAGAAATCTTCCTTTAAGGTCATTATGTAACTTTATTAACATATAAGTTAACCTGAAATCAATAATGACTAAATTAGGCATCTGAAAGGACAGAAGAAGCCAGAAGCAGGAAGGGAATTCTGAAAATCACTTCCTTTTCCCTAGTATTTGCACCAACTTAAGCCTTGTATGTGAGCAAGGGTTAAAGAACAGTGACCTTATCTGGAGTATGGCCAAACCTCAACCTTTTTTAGCCGACAAGAAACCCACTTCTAACTACTAGCTTCTAAGGGAAAAAAAGGTTAACTGAGAAAAAGCCACCTTTACTGTCAGAAGACTGACACTTGCCCTTCAGAAGGCTGCCCTCATTCAGTGAACTAACTTTAGAGTGTACAGTGAAACAAAACTGAAAGTTGCTCTCTTTTAACATTATTATCCAAAGTCATCCTAGAAAGCTGCAAGAACCAGCTATAGAAAATACATCCTATATACAGGTGTCCTGGGGTGACTTTCTGGCCCTCACTACCCACAGAAAATGCCTGGAACCAATCAACTAATTTGCTTTTGGAGACTTCTAATTCTTGTTGGGGCACAATCGCTGCAGAATGATAATTTCTTTAAGGTTGGTTTTGTCCTTCTTTTCTCAGTAAGGATTATTTCCCATGCTTTCCTTTGGCTTCCCCAAATACCAGAAGAAACTCATCCATCACCAGTGGGTCTGAGACTGACCTCTGAGAGTTTATAGTCTCTACCCAGACCTTCCTCGTATTCATTGTGAGACTTTGCCCGCATCAGTGTCACGTTCCCGTGATATTTGGAGTCTGGTATATACTTGTCAGCAGCCTTCAGCTTATGGTAAAATGAAGTAGCAGCAAAGCTGAGTGCTTCACGATTGATGTTTGTATGAATCTCACTTATTAAGTCTACAGCAGCATTCACACGAGCCTCCAGATCTTTCAGGGGCAGAAGAATCTCCAGCAGCTGGAAACAACATTTTTTTCACATTAGTCTCCACAGCTGAGAATTAATCTCCATTAAACAACAAAAAAAATACACCTTCTTGTGCAATATCAAGACATATAGATCTTGAAAATAAGAAACAGTACCTTATTGTATTCAGTGCCTGTAAATTGCTGAACAAAAGCACACAATGCTTCAGTCTCCAGTGCAGCCTCATTTCCTTGGGTCAGTTTAGCTCTGTAGCTCTGGAAGAGAGAAGAATACAATGTGAGTGTGAGAGGGATGTGCCTGATGTCAAAAGTCAGATAAAAACAATTAGAGAACCAAAGGTGTGACCTGGGAAAAAACAGAAAGGGGAAATCCCTTCAAGACAGATTAGAAAGCAAATTCACAAGTGGCAATTCCCAAGAGCCTGGTATTTTCTAAAGTACAATTAAAATGAAAGGGAAGCCTTAAGCATGGTTTCCTTGCACCACTGCAACACAATCTTGACTTGCAGGCACCAGGATCTTCCAGAAGACATAATAATATTATGATTTATCAAAGCAAGAGCAACATCTGTGCCTGAACTCTTGCCATTTAATTAAGACCACCTCTCAGGTGCTTCTACCCTTCAGCCATCTCTAAGCATCCACTGTCTACAGCTGTCTCCAAAATCCCTCTGGATAAAAGTCTGCCAGCTTTTCATCAGATTGCTCATATCTAGAATAGTAAGCTTTGAGAAAAATGATCCCTGATGAGAGAGTATGGTCCCCAGAAAGAAGATTCTCTTTGTGCCCTTACCTGGGTATATGCTGCCACAAAGGAATGAGACCCATCAAAAAGGAATAAACTGTTGAGTGCATGGGAAGCATTTTGTTGTGCTTGCAGCTGGGAACACATTTCAAAGGCTACACAGGCACCAAAAGAGTATCCAGCAATGCGGTAAGGTCCTTCAGGCTGTATCTGCTTCATGCAATCAATGTAATAGGCTGCCAGGCTTTGGATGCTGTCCAAAGGAGCAGCTAGAACATGGAAGTGAATTAGAAAGACTGGTGAAAAGACACTGGCAGAGACAAATTATGTTTTTATGCACTCAGAAACAATCCTTTCGGAAACATCCAGGTTACTTTGCAGGTAATTACTAAATTATGGTTAACAACTTGCATTTAGGACAATAGTAATATTCCTGCTTTCCAAGGACAGGTTGAACAGGATGCTTTGACTTTTGCATACATAAACTCTTCAATTTAATCTATTATTCCTCTTGATACTGGGGATGTTTGACATGACCCTCTGCAGACTAACAGGCCTGATACTTGTTCCTCCAAGTTTAATAGTCTAGAAACAAAGCTAAAAGCAACTACAGTTCAGAATGTTATGTTTTCAAATTCAAGATGCTGAAAAACAGATACCTTTTGTGCACTGAAGCCCATAGCACGGCATGTGAAGCCTGGAGGCCAGAGTGTAGAAAACTGCAATGGATCCTTCAATGGGGTGAACAAGGAAGAGAGGGCGCTCCATGCTCTGAATATCATTGAGACGTGTGATTGTTGGCCCTTCTGGGTTCACCAGTAAGTTGTTCAAATCTAGTTTTGGAGGTTCGCCTGGGCCTGTCTTCATCAGTGGTGATGACTTCAGCTCTTTGAAGGAAAGCACAACAGACAAACCCAATTAGCTTCAGGGTCAGTCTTGGTCATGTAGGACAATCTCAGGGCTAGGGCTGCCCTAGATTAGCCTGCTGCCTCACTACATCATCAGGTCATAGACACAGGGATCTTCCTACTGTCAGCTGCTCTGCAGCAACTGCATATGCTTTTAGCTTCCTGTAAGCGTGCCATTACATTGTTTATTCCCCAGACAAGTAAAAGGTCTCAAATTGCATCCCACACATAGCTGCATAAGAGTACTCATGCATGCAGCTGCTAGCCAAGCAAGAAAGCAGTTTTCACACTTGCCTTGCTCGTACACCCTACCCTCAAGAAATTATGAGCCTGTCTTAGTGGTCAATACACTTCTGTGACATGTCTGTCACTTAAAAGCTATTCATTTGTAACTTTATTTCATGATCTGATAGAGGTTTATGTCACTAGAGATGAAAGCAAATTTGGACTCAGGTGACTGGTAGCAACCCTAATCCAGACACTCTACCCTCTGGTGTCCTAGACTTGGAAGAAAGTTCACGCAGTCTGTTGATCGTAAGGAGTCGAATTTCTCTCATGGTCATAACGATGTCATAGTCTCTCTCCAGTGTCTGGCGCACCTCCACACCCATCAAGGAATCCAAGCCCAGGTCAGCCAAGGAACTCTCAGCATTCAGACTACTCACATCACGGACCCCTGAGAACAAAAACGCATAATAGCAAAAGGCCAGTTTCTTTTCAGCTCTAGGCCTCTCTAGCAGCCTTTTCCACTTTCTTCTGTCTCCTAAAATCTCAATAAACTGCAGCTGTAGAGCTGCCGTTTACCCTCCAGGATCATCTAATACTTTCATAAGTCACCTCTTCTACAACCCCCACCTTGCCATATGGGATCTAGTATTTAGAGTACATACTAAATATGTAGAGATTTATGACGGGATACATCAGTCCCAACTAAATAGCTGTGAATATGTTCACATCAGCTGTAGACCAAATACAGAACAGTCAGCCAGACAGATTCCACACATTGGAGGCCCTAATTGAAACTGCAGTCCTAGACCTAATGCAACTAATCCTCAGCTACAACAAGATGAAAGTTATCAGTGTCACCTGGTGTCTATGACACCGGACGAAGAGGTGATACACATAGGCTTCATTGGCCTTTTCCCCTTCAATTTTCACACTTTACAGTAAGTCCTTTCCTTACCTGTAAAAGGCTTCTCATAACATCTGCATCTGCAGCTTTGTCCCCTCCTCCACCTCATGCTGCCCCATGTTGCCACCCTTCCCACTATTAGGCTTCATTACTAGCTCCTCCCTTTGTTGCTTTCATACTCTCTTCTTCCAAACTAACCCTACAGCTGGTGCAGTTTTCCAGACTCTTTCCTATTGCTTCTAAAAGCTACATCTGCTCTGAGAGATCAGGTTTGCTGTCAGTGAGTTGCACATGACTCCTTAAGTAACACTCAGGAGACTGTCTTTCATTTATCAGTACCTTTTTTGGTAGAAAACAAAGGATCAAGAGACAGTTCTGTCTGCAAAAGAGACAACTGAAGTGGGACATAATAGATAGAGTTGACAGCGATTATTCACTACCAACACAAAAATAAGAGACACAATGGTAAAGGAAAACAGATTCAAGACAAACAAAAGAACATGGCACTTGTAATGCATAGTTAAGCTATGGTTACTAGATGTTCACATGGGATGACAGACAGAGCTGGTAAGTGAATACACTACCAGTTAAGCAATAAGTAGAGAAAAAACTACTTTTTGTGGCAGGGGAAATACCAAGGTGAATGTTCGAAAGCTGGAATAGTACTCAGAAAGTTAATTACGTATTTGCTATCTTATGTGCTGCCCCAGAATTTTGCTCTTGGGGGCTGTTCCTGTTGATTCTCCGTTTGGAGAAAGGTACTAGTTCACTCTAAATAAAACCCAAGACACTGGAGTATATATGCGTATCAATGTAAACACAGTAATAGAAAAAAACCCATACAACAAACAGTCATTATCTGAGAGAAGGAGCAGTGTAAAGGGAAAAAAAATAAGCACTCTCACAATAGCAACATTGTCACATGACAGGAGATCAGGAAGAGATGCTGAACAGAGCACCTACAGCACCACTGCTTTCCAAAAGTAATGAGAGTAGACATCATCCAGTAGTGCTTGAGTGACAGCACTTACCCAGGATGTGAGCAACAGCTTCTACAAGATCCCGCTGACTACCTCCTTCAGCTTTCACTGAGACCTTTTCTGCTAGGACAAAACTGGACATGACAGGATGAGGTTGATTCAGGAAAACATCAAGCACCTCCAAGCATGAGCTCATTTGTTGGGGAATTGTTCCCCCCACCACAATGTCTTTGTTTCCCATTGTCTTCATCAAGATACCCACATCACCAATGGCTCCCCACTGGATTGCCAGGCCTGGAGAAGAAATTAGAAGAAGACACTAAGCAGCTAACTAAAGCACATGGCAGCAACAGGAGTGAGTTATAAAAAAAGGGACTTAATAACAAGCTATGCTAAGGCCTGCATTTCCTTTGTACTGTTAAATGGTCAGCATTCATTCACACATGAATGACTCAGGGTAACAACTAGGAGTGGAAAATAGCCTTCAATATACTTTATCACTCCAGATAAGTGCACAGGTTTCTGGTGAGCTGGTCATCATCTGGATATTTGGCAAGATAGTTTACACCGTGCAATAAGTGAAGTCATCTTACCTGGGAGCCCATCATGATGTCGCTGCTCACAGATCCGCTCCATGGTAGAATTGGCAAAGCCATAATTACTTTGCCCAGCATTTCCTCTTCCACAGCTTACAGAGGAGAACACAACAAAATAGTCCAGGTCTGGACACTTCTTACGAGTCACCCTTGGAGCAGAGCAGGAGAGAGAAACCCCATTAGGAAAACCTGCTAAGAGTATTACTGTTGAAGACTACTGCAAAACTAAAACAACTAAGTTTGATCCGTTCTGTGACTTGAAAAGCTGTTTTTATTTGTCCCCTCTACAGACACTTACCAATCCAAATGAAGAGTGCCTGAATACTTTGGCTTGTTGACTTCCCAGAACAATTCTGGGGTCTGATTTTCAATCATGCCATCTCTAAGGACCTATGAGGGGTGGGGAGAGGGATTAAAAAAGAAAGTGTAGTTTCAGTATCTCCAGTTTCTCTGTTTAAATATGGCTTGAGATATGAGAGGATATCGCTACACAATGTATTTTTTTAACTTTGTAGTACAGACATATCCGAATATTCCAAAATATGGCAAGATGGCTTTTGCCAAGTCTGCTTTTTTTCAGTATTTTTTCTGTATAGACACTGCAGAAATTCTGCCAAGTTCTACGTGGGATTTTTCTTGTCCACAGGAGGCTAGAGCAACATTTGTCTAAACAAAGAACTGAACTCACTGGCCAAATACTGTTGCTTCTCAGGTCAAGGGAACAGACCCAAAAGCCTTTTGTCACCAGGTAAGACCAAAGTATAGTGTCCTTTGAAACACAGGGAACTTAACTAAAATTGTATGAAGCCTGATGGCCTTTTGTAAAAAAGTCACATTATTGGATGTTGCCTCTTACAAGTCCTGAGCATTTTTATCACTTACCACAGCCAAATTAAAGATGCCTCCAACTGGTCCAAGCTGCAAAGCTTCTTCTATCAATAGCTGTGTTCCTTCTAGTGTTCCAATATCACTGGTAGATACCAGCACTTTGATTCCCAGTGCCTTCCACTCTTTAACACGTTTAGCCTGGTAGCCTAGAAAAAATAAACGTGGACAGTGCCTGGGATGAAGAATCTCAACCATACGGCTTTGGTGAAGTTGCTCCTTTATGCTTTTCTGACTAGAAAGGGACTGAATAGATAAATAATTCCTGATTCAGCTAAAAGATAAAAATTGGACAAAATTTGAACCGTAGCTAGAAATGACTTGAATTTCAGAAATTCTAAACAGATAAATTGGAGAAGAGCATTGGGAGAACCTAAGGATTAGGGTGGTGGGGGGTAGGAAGAAAGGAAAACTACAACTGTGAAGAAAAATGAACAAAAATTTGGGTACTGAAATTAGGAAAATTGGCTAGATTAGAGCAAAGCAACAGATTATAGTAGCACAGCCAGAGCTTGAGAAGTAATATTTAATCTGTGTGTTTGTACGCACAAGTGGTGTGACTGTGAATTTGCCAAAAGGAAGACAAAACCTGTAGAGACACTGAGAAGTTGTGTTATGACTGAATTTGTGTGAGGAAATACTGATTATCACTGAAAAATCTAATTACTGCCCTGTAATCAAACTAATGCCTTAAATCTGAGTAAAAATGCTTATGGATGCTATCAGATAGTAAGGTCCATCTTTACAGATGAGCTATCTCAGGAGCAAGTGTGAGCATCCACACATGTACCTTGAGGGGCAAAGTACCTTTAACAAGGAGTTTTCAGGCCTTTCCTTGTGGCATGTGATCCAACATGCTACAGCTAGTGGACAAGTCAGTGAGGTAGCCAGACTTTGCAGAGGGCATAAAGGTAAAAGAAAGTTGATAGAATTACGAAGTGTTAAAGGGGGAAAGTGGTAGTTGGAAAAAAAGGTCAAGCTAAAACATAGATTCTCCTTTACAATAAAGGAGACAACAGCTTGAAGTGAGATAATACAGGAAAGGAAAGAAATCAAGACATTATTAGTCACCAATAGGACACTTAAAAATGGAGAGAAACTACAAATTGAGGTCTGTTAAAGTTACGTTCCCTGTTCCCTTACAATATTTGCTTACCAGTTCGTATGCCAGAACGAGACGTCAGTATAATTTTCTGTGCTCCTCTCTCAACTAGCCACTGTGCCAACTCCAGCCCAAATCCTCCTAGGCCCCCTGTGATGATGTAAGACTTGGTAGGTGGACAGGACGTTCGGGAGATTGCAGAGATTTTCACTGGTTCAGCCTTTCTTAAAGGATACTCTTTTTCCTCTTCTTGGACCTTCCCCCCCACAAAAGAACCAAAACAACCAACCAATGAAAAACCAGAAACAACACACACACATGAAAAAAGAAAAAAGGTAGTTACAATCAGATAATCAGATACATAATGCATCTCTTATCTTTCCATGCTATGCTCCTCTATTCAATGGGAATGAACATGGTAGAATCAGTGTCAGACTAGACAGTTAAAACTGTGACAGTGTCAGCAGTAAAAACTGACCCTGTGCTGCCCTACTCACAGAATTTCAACTCCAAATGGACCAAAATATCCAACAGTCACCAGAGGATGGCCAGATACATCAGAGAATCAAAATCATTATCTCCTTACCTTGATCATAACTTTGCCAATATGTTTTCCTTGTGCCATGAATCTGAAGGCAGCTTCTACCTCTTCTTTGTTGAAGACTGTACTCTTCAGGGGCTTTACTACACCATCTCTTATGCCTTTCTTCAACAGCTCTGATACTACCTCCCACTCTTGGTTTCCCTCATCGAATATTGAATCTAGTAGGATCCCATGAAATGCCACATTCTTGAGGAAGAGAGACATTCCTAGAAAAAGCAACTTGGTTATGACCTGTTGCTGCTGACATTTCAAAATGGAACTTATCCTCTGCTTCAGAAACATTTCTGGGCAGGTCACAGGAGTAAAGCAGTCAGATGCTTGAATTCTACATTTTCCAAACTCATTCTTGCATATACTCTCCAATACATAACATTATGTTGTTCTCTTACAAGCAGACCAGTTTCACAGAAACTACACTCCAAAAAATTGTGTGTTGAGAGGACAAGCTATATCATGGTCAGTCTGATATTAGAAAGGGCATTTTTTTGTCTAGTGACAGCTGAGTTAGAGCCACAGGGTAGCTAGAATCCTACACACATGTCTATCTCCACAGGAGACTTTTCCTCATAGCAAGGTTTTCCAATATGATAGGATCTTTTGAAATTTAATTAGAACAAGGAAACAGGCTGTTGACACTACATGCAATCATTCTACAACAGGAGAACATTGCTGTAATTTTTCACTAACACATCACCTTATAACATTCAAAAATTTTTTCCCATCCAGGAGAAATTAGGGTTATCTTGCTCTGTGCCTTCAAAACTGGTAAATGCTGTTGACTGCCTTGAGGGACAAGAGGTCTTGCAGAGGGGTCTGAATAGAACTGGAACACTGGGCAATCATCAGTGATATAAATTTTAACAAATACCAATTGTGCATCTGAGACCAAGTAACATGAGACACAAGTATAAATTTTGGGAAGGCTGGAGAGCTGTCCTGCAGAAAAGGACCTGGGGGTGCTGGGCAGCAGTTAAAACATAATGAGAAGTATTTCCCAATGCCCCATCTTACCAAGATGACTGTTGTTAGATAGATCAAATTTGCCTATTTCCAAGAAGCGTCCATGTCGAGCAAGACAACGCAAACTGGCCTGGAGCTTCTCTTCTGCCAAGGAATTTAACACAAGGTTGACACCTGCAATGAAAGGAGAAGCATCTACTTAAACTCAACTCTGCTGAGAGCCTAACCCTGTCTTCTAGCAACTCATATTGTCTTTAGAATGCACAACTGCATAATGTGGCTTAGCTGACAAAAAAAGGAAGAGTATTTCTTTAACTTCACCTTTTCCGTTGGTAACTCGAAGTATATGTTCCTCAAAGGTAGTGTCTCTGGAGCTGGAAAAGCTATTAGCATCTAGCTGTGGGAATCTTGCTTGGAGATACTTACGTTTCTCAGTGGAACCTGGAAATAAAAGACAGGTTGAAAGGTGTCACTAATTTCATTTTTATGATGAAACAGCCTATTTTCCACTGCACATCTTTCCCCCCAAGGACTGTGAGTCTGAGAAGCCATCTCCAAGCTTTCAGTCTCTCAAGATATCAGACTTTAGGACAAAGGCTGTCTGGTTGCTACTGCTCATTTATGAGATAGAGCAAGGACTAGAAACAGATCAAAGCCTTTCAGTGGAGAGGCATTGGACTCATACTACTAAATTTAAAATGAGGAAGCCATGATCTTCTTCCATACTTTTGATTACACATTGTACAGAGACAGATAAATTTGACTGTGCTGTGGAATTTCCAAGCACAGAGTCAGCAGCTGTATTTACCATGTAACCTGTTCTCAGCCTGAAAACTACTATAAAAGCTACAGCAGATCATATTGGGGGGGGGGAATAAGTATATACCTAAATAGGTATATATATTTATATATAAGTACACACATATGCTTCCCCTATTTATTAGCTATAATCTATTTCCCCCCATGACTTTGGGCCCTCAGTACTCACCTACAGTAGCAAAGACACGGCAGCCCATGCTCAGGGCAATGGCAATGGCTGCTTGGCCCACACCTCCTGAGCCAGAGTGAATAAGGACACTCTCACCCTTCTTCATACCACCTCGAACCACCAAAGCATAATAAGCAGTGGCATAAACCACAGGCACTGAAGCAGCTTCTTCTAGAGTCCTAAAGAGCAAAGTGGAAGAGGCATCTTTAGCCTTCAGAAAGACTACAAGACTCTCCTGATTAAATTTGCCTTTCTACATCAGAAAGCATCCGCTGCTGAGATAGATGAAGTGTAAGTGGTTGTCTATCATACAGAATACCATAGCTGCCAAGCATAGCCAAGTTTCATCATTCTGCAAAAAATATTTCAGTAGCTAACCAGTAATATAACCAACACTGATAGCCCAGTATATACTGAAACACATGAAGCTAAAAACAGATGAGAACCTTGTGCAAGCCACTGTACAAAAACTAGTGCTGAACTCCTGCAGTGGATCTAATCCAAAATCCTATAGCCCTCTTAACATCTCCCAGAGGGGAATTTACCCACTGTGCAGCACTCAGGTTTGATCAGGGCTGCCTCAGGCAGGAAAGCAAATCTTAACCATAAAACTGAAGCTGACCTACCAGTTTTCAGGCACCTCCCACAGAAACTTCTTCTCACAGTCTACCACTGTGGCCAGCCCTTTTGCTGGCAGCAATCCCATCACTCTTCTTCCAGCCAGGTCCCGTCCTGAGAACTCCATGCCCAGCATGCATTGCTGCAAAGTCCAGTTACCTGAAAGAACATTAACATCTTTTACAAAAAAAAAAATTCTTTTCTAAAATTCCTTTACTACAGCAGCAGTCCCTGAAAGTCTAAGCCCCAGAGACAGGAAGAGTGCTGGGATTTGTCTATTCTGTACACAGTTCATAAGCTGCCATAGTTAATGTCTTGCTCCAAGAGTAGCGGAAAAGGACTTGGTCTCATTAAATCTAAAGTATTTATCCTTGATGATATTGCTTTAGTTTCCAGTTTTCATCTGAGAAATTTCAGGAAAACATCTTGTTTCAGCAGAAAATCTGTCCCCCAGAAAAAGAATGATGCATAAACTAGAAAGGGTGATCACCACAAAAAATATACTGTGAAATATTTATTTTTGCTAAGTCATAGAATGGTTTGTGCTGGAAGGGACCTTAAAGATCATCTACTTCCAGCCTTCTGCCATGGGAAGGGGCACCTTCCATTATGCCAGGTGGTTCAGTCATGAAAGGGAACCCAGCCTTACTGAAATCAATAAATTTTTACATGTTCCACCCCTTCTCTTTTAAATACATATTTTAAAACCATTTCATAGACATTACATTAATTCTTAACTCGCTATGAAGCAAGATAATACCACCTCCATTTTGTAAACAGGCAATTACTTCATTGTGTATTTTTCTTCCCTGAAATCCAAGTATGTCCAACAGCATGGCAGCATGAAACTTCAACATTCTCACCTTGGTATTTACCATGTCCATCTCTGGAATTTACATCAACTTGTTTTACTTCACACTTGGTATCCATGCAATGCAGCAAGCAGTATTTCTCAGAGCATGGTTTGTTAATTGTGCCATATAAAAAAAAATGGAACCATAACTGGAAGTAGAACTTGGGAACTTTTGGCATACAGCCCTGCAGCAGGGCTGTACTCCCCTCTCAAAAGCATGCTTTCTGGCATTCAATCTAGCCAGTGTATAACTAAAAACCAAGAGATTAATTCTAGAACAGCAATACATGCATACATTTCCTTCTAGTGCAACTTTAACTCACCAGGGATAGCATCTGGAGAAAGCTTCCCTGTGGCCAGCATAATGTCCCTAAAGTTGAGAGATGCATAATAGACTTTGCAGAGTAAAACACTGGGATCAGTTGCATGGAAGTGTCGAAGTGGGGAGACAATCCAACGAAGAGATGAGAGATCTCCACGAGTTAGCACATTAACATAGGCATATTCTGTCAGCTCCTGAGGTTGTGCTGCAGAAGAAGGAACAGTAAGGACTTCCATACATGAACAAAGGTATATGCTTTCCAAAACGAGTAAATTCCTTGTGCAATTTCTACCTCCTCCTCCATTTGGTATTCAGAGAGCCCTTTCTTGCTTTGCAGTACTACTGATACCCTACATAGCCCATCCCCCCTCCTGGCACTACAGTGTGCTACTGCTCACTTTAAGCTGGAGCAGAAGAATTCAAAATTGTACATTAAAAATAGTAAGAAAAGGTAACTGTAGGAACAATAGCTACTCATTTTCTATTCAAAGTTCATTCAGATTCAAGGCCTTGCAAGTGATCCTCAGCTCTCAAAGGCTGTACCTTGCTGCAATGGGAGATGCCTGAAGGAGCCCCACTTTCCATCACGATACACATTCATCACCAGGTCCTTCTGAACAATCTTCTGCATCTCCAGGGAAGAAAGACTCGTGGGTGGGACAGGAGATGAAGGGTTCAAATTGGAAATGAACACACACCTGAAGACAAGAGTTGTCATTTTGTTTGTTTTGCTATAGGCCTGAGAAGAAGCTAACACAAATATCTCCCAAATGTGACTGAAAGGCATGCTTACATACCTGATGCGGTGGCCTTCTGCTTCAAGGCGAAGGCAGTTCACCATTCCCAAAACTCCTGAGTTTGCACAACTGGTGGCAGTCAACCACACAGGCTTCTCTGATGGGTCAGCCAAAACCTCCTACAGGACAAACCCCAAACAGTTTTACTAGGGACTATGAAGAAAATAGTACTCATATCCTTGGCAGAGATCAATAACTTCTATTTTATTAAAAGTAACTGAACACACACACACACACACACACACACACTTCTTTAAACACTACTAAATCTCACTTTATCTTTCAGCACTACTAAACATACTATAGAAAGTATAATGATTTGGAAATTCAGATACCTAGGACACAGGAATTCTCACCTTTAAGGATTCAACCCACTTATAGTTTGTGTCATCTACTGGCAGAAAAACAGGTGTTTTGACAGGGGCTTGCCGACGGCACAGGAAAATAACTGAGCCAAAGAATGACTTCTTCATGGCAACAAGATTCAGTGAAGCTTTGCTGAATAAGTCTTCCCACTGTGCCTGTCAAATCAGGCAAAGCAACAAATTAACAGCGAAGTCAAAAGTCAATTTTTCTTGCTTTTTCTTGAAAACTTGCTCCGTATTGTCTCAGTACAAATACATGTTTTATTAACATAGAAGTGTTTTATCCACATCTAGACTACTTCTTCCCTAAAGGATCTTCCAAAAGTGGGAATACAAGTATCTCAAAGTCCTCGTTATGGAACCAGTCTGAGCACACTAACAGGTGTGCAAAAAATCGGAGCAGTGACCATGCCATCAAATTCCATAGGGAATTTGAATGTGTCTACCCTATGTCACATAAGCCCTGTTTGCATGGAGATGGGGAGAAGCAAGAGGAGAAGCATCCATATGTCTAAGTTGCACTGAAATGGTATTTCAGAAAAATAAAAGAATGAAAATGCATGCATGGCGTATCCAGAAACACTTAAGGATTACTATCTGAATGAAATAAAGATGACTGCAGGCTCTCAGAAAAGCATCCATTTGCTTATCACATGCCAGGCACAGACCAGCATAAGGTTTTTACAGTGTGATCCCTTATATCAAGGGCCAGGGACAGTGTCCTTATCTAGAAAACTTTAAGAACTATATTACTACACACTCTTGCCTAGCTTGAATAATTTCCTTCAGAGAAGGTGCATTCAACTGACATGTATCTTCTCCCACGGATTTGCAAATACCAGGCTACTGATACTAATGACAGATCTATGTTTTTTGTTATCGGTGCCAGTAGCATCTTAGTGTCTTCTCTTTATCCCCTTGTTTACTGTCAAAGATGCAGAGCAAACAACCTAATCTTTCTTTTCAAATCCCCTTGAAAAAATGTCTGCAGGAATTGAAAGGCTAGAATCCCTGTAACTGCAAAATTCAAGATCCAACTACCCCACCCCAGAATTATAAACAAAACCCCAACTCTTAGAAGTGCTACTCTCTTCTTATTCTAAAATAAGAGAGCTGAGAGGCTGCACTCCCTCAAATCAGGAAAAATAGGTAAGTTCTGTAGAGGTGCATTTTTCCGTTACTGCTTGGTCTAACAGCTGCCTAGAGAATGATGCCCCAGTTTCCACCCTTACCCTTGCCATTCACTCTCCTCCACTTGTGCCAGCTTTGGCATTAGTTTATCTGCATGATAAACTGGTTTCAAGATATATAACACTGACACTCTTCTCTCCCTCCTCCAATTTCTCTGGGTTTATTTTATTGTATCTCATTATGGGATCAGATAATGTAGGGAGGAGGAAAAGAAAAATACAAATGAGAAGCCTTCCTTCTGGGAGCACTTTAATGTTAGAAGAAATGAACAAGCTTCTAAAATTGCGCACCAAGCAGTAGTTTCTAAAGTACGAGAGATATTCTGATACTGAAGCATTTCAGGATCCTACGGTGATAATCCACTGGATCCACCAGCAACACAGCACATGATTTTAACGATAAAGGAATTGTCCTGGCCAGTGTTTTCATACAGATTAGACAGATATCCAAAAGACAATGAATTAAATTTCAGTGCATTAAGAAAGACTTTCCCGACTGAACCTACAGTTTACTCTTTCAACATAATATGTAGTAATTTGCAAGTCCTCTCTTCTTAAGAAGTGTTTATTAGGTATTTCTGCAGAAGGCCTCAATGAAAAGGCATGCAAGGAATGTCTACTATTCATTCACCATCAGGGCATGTACAACCAGCAGACTCAGACTATCCATGGTGAAAGCATTTGTCCTTCCAAGAGGCTTACCTCACTTAAGAACTTGTGTTTTTGCTGCAGATCTGGGCTTGTAAGGAAACTGACAATTTCTCCAAGAGTTTCTCCCTTAAGAAGAGTGTGTAGCAAAACAAACCCTCCTTCTTTCACAGCAGCTGCCAGATTAGAGAGTATTTCAGTGGTATTCACTAAAACACTTGTTGAACAGTTGTATACCACCAGGTCAGCATCAGTCAGATTTCCAGAGGGAAGGCTAGATGGATCCCACTGGCTAGAGACAACACCAGCATCTTGAAGCTCTGTTTCAATAGCTGAAAGGTTTTCCAGGATGGAGTCAGTGGCAATGTAGTCCACCTGCAACAGGGGCTGAGCATTCAGAATACTTTTCACACGAGAGAACAGCTGTCCACTTCCTGCATTAGCCTGTGGGAAAGAGGAAGGAAAAGGAGAAACCAAATCAAAACATGAGCGATATCCAGAATTATAACCAGAACAACAGCTGTATGTAATCAGGTTACTGGAAGGCCTAGGAGCACTGGCTATGGTCCTGTCCCAGGCTTCCAACTAACCTCTACTATCTTCATCCTATGACTGATCATGTTCTCCAATGCCACATCCAGGCAAGTCCTCAACTCAGCAGAATCCAGCAATCCACTGAGAAGAGGGTCATTTTGGAAGTGCATTTTCTCTCGAATCACAACTTGTTGCAGCTCAGAATGGAGGTTTCCATTCAGTTCCAGACGGCAGATCTCAGTGAGGATATGCTGAAGGCCCTTCTGTGTGAATGAGAACTCTGTAGCAGCCACTGCAGTGTCTAGTCCAGGGATGACTAATTTGACCCCATGCACTGCCACCTTAGACTGTAAATTCTGGATCAGACCTATGGAATAGAAGGGGAAATGAAAGGAAGAGTCAAGATTCTCCAAGAATTCTTTTCCTCTTTGCCTCCATTTGCTACACCAGTTGATCAGCGTCACATATTACAGCATCCTATATCATTAGCCCAGCCACAGAGATACAGTGCAGCCTCTATACATTCACGATTATGTATTGTGCAGGAGTTGTCCCAAACAAGTAGGCTTTGTAGCAAAACAAACGAAACCCCCACAATTACCTATGATAGGACTGAGTGAAAGAGGGCAACTATCAGAAAACTTCTGATTGATTTAGGGACCTGTGGAGGAAAATTTTACGTTTCTGCAGACACAAAAACATGAAAATGCCTTTTTGCTTCATAAACTGATAGGAAATAGTTCATCCTGACTGAGGATTAGGAACTGGATTACAAAAAAAAAAAAATTCCCACCACAACCTAGGAGAAAAAACCCTCTGTGGACAGTATTTGGATGCTGCAGGGGAAAACTAAGGAAGAAAAAATAACAAGAGAAAAAAGAGAAACTTTTAAATCTATTGCCAAATCTAAGGATGACCATGAAGACACTTCACCAACATAGCATGAAAAAACTATTGTCTCAAGAATACTCACCACTACAGTAAATTTTTTTTTAAAAAAGTAACTCTTTTCTCTTTGATGAAAAGGTACTTTAAGTGATCAGTTTAGTGGATGTCTCCCCATCAAAAACACAGTATTTAGCTGCCAGTTTCACAACAGACTGAATTGCTCCTATTCTATTCTTGTGGCAAACAACTGTTTTGATGTGTGCCTCACTAAATCATTTTCCCTGTTTGGGTATGTGCCCACAATCAAATGGGAACAAGAATGTCACCTTGCCTTTCTTAGGAGTTCACAGGGAAAACCAAACCAAGGTTAAAAACTCACTTAAGTAAGCTCTCCTGTCAGTATCTAAAGCAACTAGGTTGGATTTCTCCTTAAAAACGATTTGTGCTTCTCTGCTTGCAAAAGGGGTTGTGGCATCTGACACCACATTGGACTGTTATAGAAGGATAGATGTCCTTCTTCACGGCTTTTTACTTTCCCATATTCTAGAGATACCAGGCAGAACTAGCTCTTAGCTTCTAGAAATCATACAGAGAACCCTTGCTGATGTCTTGTACAGAGAACAACATTTAGCATCTTGGATGTTCTGAAGGAGTATGAACAGCTTCTCTCAGACACTTCTCTCTGGCTGGAAGATTCTCCTAGTATGACAAGAAAGCAACCCTGCTCTACCTTTGCAGCGCTCCAGATAGGCATGAAGATGGGCACTGGAAGACAAACAGCTACTCTCAGAGTAGGGCACAAAGCAGAATTTTTCCAGGGTGGGAGGTATCTGTTCCTGTTGGCGTCGTGGTGCCACAGTAGCATGAAGACCATTGATCCGAACACCTCCTGCTTTAAGGCTATTAAGACAGTGGTCCACAATGACTTCGAAAGCTGAAAGTCAGGAAAGAAATTTAAGTTTGAAAACAAAAAAATATTTTGTTCAAGGTGATCTGATGAACAGTGCTATGTCAGGCTCTTACACAGAGAGGCTACAGAATTGCAGAACAGGTTGGACACAAAGAGGGCCTCCCCAAAGTTCATCCTACTACTTCAGAATTCACACATTCACCCAGTAGTCAAAGCAATCAGCAGAAGTTCAAGCATGAGAGACATTACCTTCTATATTGTCCTGGTATTGGCACACCTGCTCTTGATGCAGCACTGGATCAATACAGACCGAACGAATCCTTGTGGGTAAGCGTAAACTGCGGCTAGTCTCAGGTAAGATCAGCATATGTAGCAGAGTGTCAAGGAAGGTCACCCAGTTCCCATTCCACAGAACTTTCCCTGCACTTGCTGCAGAAGGGGAAGAGAAAGCCTCACTATTTCATCATTCATCAGATGCTAACATGTCACTGCTCATTTAACACCAAGTTTGGTGTATGTACCCAGCTTCCCCTGTACAGTGCACCACACAGTTCTACATTGGAGAGAACAGCTTTCCCAATGCTCTATTAGAACTCTTGGTAGTTCTCTCTTATCACACAAAGTATAATTGCCTCACAAGGCACAGTCAGGTAAACTGTTAAAACAAATGGAATTAAAAGATCAAATAGTTATTACAATATCCAAGCTCACTGTGCTTCTTTCAAAAGGAAATTCACCTTCACTGTTGCATTCTAGAACACCCTGGAAAGTTGGTCCATAATTATATCCACGCAGATGCAGCTCTTGGTAAATGTCTTCTTTCAAGAGCCTGGGCTTTGAGCTCCTGTCTACTTCAGTCCAAAAGCCATCTGTCTGGTTACGGAAATTCTTCTGAGCAGTGTTTTCTAGGAGGGAAATCTTCCCTGAAAGGCACAGTAACAAGAATAATGATCATTATAATTGTTTATAAATAATGGATTTTACTAAGACCATATATATACACTTACACTTCCTTCACTTACCACTCACAGCCAGATTCCCATTTCCTGACACCTCAAAGCAGTGGGAAGCAGGCATGAGTCTTACTTCCATCTGTACTGATCCTGCAAGGAACATTGAGGAAGACAGGACTGTGAGGTCATTTATTTCTACCATCCTCATGCAGAACTTTCTCTTTCACTATCTCTAGACTCACTGCTCACAACATGTAATAAAGATGACCATAATGAATACTACTTGACTGTATGAATCCATTCCTTTGCTCAGTCATGCTGCACTCTTCTTTATAGTCTCTCTCTCCTGCATTCCTCCTCACTTTTTTCATGCATTCCTTCCCTCCCATTCCCTCTATCTTCATTACACAGTTGTGCGGTTATGCCAGCACTCCTCACTCACCCTTTTTGGGAATGATAGTTGCCTGATGAATTGTGACATCTTCAAACGTAACAGCCATCTCCTCCATGGCCATGCCAAGAGATCGTGCCAGTGTTCGCCAAGCCAGCACTAGGTACCCAGTTGCTGGGTACAAAACTCTGCCATCAATGCAGTGACCAATCAGGTAGTGGTCAGGAGAGTCAGGACTCACATCTGTCAAAGAGCAGAATTAAAATAATAAAAACACCCGAATAGAGAGGTTTTTCCGCCTCAATATCTACAAGAGGTTCTAGTTTCCCCAACTATCCTGCTTGACAATAGACAGCTCTTAAAATTACTCTTAGTCTAAAGCAACAGAGGTTCCTGGTTTATGTTCTCTAATCCCATTTCAGAAACAGACACAGTTTTTTTTCTATCGAAACCTGACACTGAAGCTTCAGAGGATGGCTTCCAGGGTGCTGTTTTGAGTTTTCTTTTCTCAGTTTTACAAAAGGAAACACACAGGTAAAGCAAGAAAGTGACAAACAAATAATAAACCCCAAATGAGCAACACACCAATATTGTAGACTGAACCAGACGCAGAGCCTTTGGAACCTCCTGGAAAGTCTTCAGCTTTTGGAACATCCCAGTCCTGACTGTGGTCCCATTTGATGTATGGAGAAATAAGGGGTGTTCCCACAGGGACAGGGTATTCCACAGATGGGAACAAGTTATTTCCAAGAACATTTATCCTAGAAAGACAAAAATAATTAAGACAGTGGAGGAAGGGATGGGAAGAAAAAGTAAGGAAAAAAATTGATTATAATACCTAAGAGGTCAGACAGTAATTGGTCTCAGACTCCACGTCTGAGATGTACCATGAACACTTACTGCAGCCAAATTTGTAATTAACAGTCTATAAGATGCAAAGTTTATTTCCAGAAGTTAGTGCCAGATTCCTAGGCCTTTAAAATGGGACATGTCTTTAGAAGGCACCTTTCCTGCCCAAGCAGTCTCTAACCCACAACAACACTTCACAAGTGAGCGTGTTAAATATGTAAAGCACAAATGTACATCCCATTTTTTTCAAGGTTTCTTGAAGGAGTATTTGAATCCATGTGAAGACATGCATATTAGAAAAGAGACCCTTTCGTTATCCCACTCACCCTCATCCCCTAGTCTCCTTACCCAGTTAAATGAATCTTTCCAATCTGTGTTAGGAAGAACTCCAAATTATTTTTGTGGTCTTTCTTCATCAAAGGCAGAATGGTACAAGTTGGTTTCAAAGTTCTCCTCAAGATAGCCTGGTCAAGCAGAACCCATAAATCACTGGTGGAAGACATTACTTACTGCTCTGTCTCTAAATTTTTTGTCTATAGGTCTCAAACCACTTATGTATCTGTGTCAAGAGTTCTGTGCTAGCTGCTGGCACATACACCACTTAAACAGGGAAGAGTACCCTTCCAGCAACCCAAGCTGTTGCACATCTGGTAAAACAGAACCTACAGAATATTAATGTAATTCTGCCAAAACACAAATATCCCTTTCCCAATGAATGATCTCATTAGAGAAAGAATTTTAAGAATAAAGAAAGCTCCTGTGGTCTCAGACTACTTGGTCTAGGAGAAGAGGGGAAAACATCACCACTATCCATCACCTTTTAAGACAAAACCTCAACCCAAATTCAGTGTACAGATGGTAAGAGATTTTTTCATAGAGAAAGCCTGTTAAGTCTTTGCATGTCTCACTCCACCGTAATTTTTGGACATACTCTCCACTAGATCCAAACAATGAATTGCTTTCCTTACTCATTATGGAGTTCAGAAAGCTGGCTATCAGTTATGTGAAGTGCACAGGAACAAATAACAGCAGTAATGTGAACATCTGGGTAAGGAAGAGGTAGCGTGTTTGGGACTTTTTAATTTTTAATATTAACATACACCACCCCCTAAAAAACCAAAAAGAAACAAACAAAAACCCATTAAAATTGGGAAAAGCTCAGAAGCACTGAAGGAAGCAAATGTTCTTAGAACTAGGGTTAAAAAAAACCCAAAACAACCACAAAACAAAAACTGCAGTCTTCCCTAGTCCTCAGACCCTCAAACTCCTTGCAACAGCACAAAATTGTCAATATAGTGTCATACTGAAACAATCAAATACAATACCTGTAAAAGAGCATGTGGAGCAATCTCTACCACAACGGCATTCTCTGGAACATGCTTCAGACCTTCATGGAACAGCACTGGATTCACTAGGTTGTTCACATGATACTCTGCAGAGGAATTCCTAGCCAGATCACCTTGCCACTGAGATTCAGGGATAGATGTACTGATCCATCGTGCTGAGCGAGGTTTAGGGTATGGAATGACCTACAGACAGTCAGAAAGAAGGACAAGAAGAAGAGTTACAAGTCATAGAGAACAATACAATAGGCAAAGCAAGCAGTTCCTCCTTTGTGCAGGTCATTTCTCCCAGGCTGACTGCTCAGGACATCTTTCTGCTCAAGGCCAAATGATATCAAATATTAGATCTCACAGAGGTCTACGTGCTCTTCTAGAGATTTTCTCTTCCTTCTGACAAAAGGAGTCCCCCTAGGCTTAACATAACCTATAGTCAACCTAGGTGCCAGGGCATAAGCCATGCAAGCCACGGTTTGGCCGTATTACCTTTTTCAGCGCACTGAGCAGTGCTGGTGCAATTGATGCCATGTAGTAGGAGTGAAATGCGACGCCAGCACTGCGCACCTCCTTTGCGAACACACCATCCTTCTTCAGTTTGGCTACAAACTCATTTACAGAGTCCTAAGAAGAGGAATATAAGTGAACTAAGAGAAAAGCTCACAAAATACTTGGGATCTGTACAAGCTACTGTAGTCCCACCATACCCTTCATCAGTTGCCATTTAAAGGGAGCCATAGCAGGGATGAGGTTATTGCCCTTCTCAGTCTTACAATTTATCATCCTCTGTGCCCATAGATATAAGAGATTTTATTACTAGCTTACTGAGGCACTAATATCACTTCCTCTTACAGACTGTTTGAGTGTGTAAGTTTATACAAAGTATTGTGTCCACGCCACCACTTCAATCCAGCTCCCCTTTGCAAGTTGCTGAACTCTAAATAAGCTTCATGCTTTCTTCAAACCTGAACTCCCAGGTCCCACTCACAATCCCGGTACACACTGTATCAGTTCCATGCTCACCAAAGGCCCTGAAACAGTGACAGTGTCCTCAGAGTTGTGACAGGCTGGCACCACATTTGGAGGACAGCGTTGTTTACATTCCTCCCATGTCAGACCTGCAGAAGGAAGACCATAGGACAACAAAAGTGTTTCTAGCTATGAGCCTCATAAGATGAGGAAATCTTAACTGCACAATCACTGCGCTCAATTCAGCACTTTGCAAAATTGGAAGGTACTAGCAAGAGACTGACGGGTATCTCCCCCGCCCCAGTGAAGCAAATTCTGCAAAAGCTAAGAATATTTATCCTAGAGGTTTAACGTGACATTTATCACAGTTACGCTGAACACAAGAGCAGAAGGCCAAATCTTTGCTCCATCCGCCATTAATGAATGAGGTGGGGGTAACCCTCCCCACACTTTCAAAGAAGCTACAGAATTGGTTGTTTAGTCTCATGCTGCCATTAGTTTCTAGGAGTCAAGCCCACCTGTTCACCCCCTGTTCTAGCTTGGATTGCTGAGAGACACAAAATATCTGCAGAAATCAGTAATCTAGCAGCACGCTAGGTTAATATATGAAGCATCTGGTCATACATTACATAGATACAAGTCTCAGGAAGAACTTGAACTCAACATTAGATTATCAAAAACATACTATATGCAGCTTTCCAAGTTCTATGATAAAAGAGTGTAATTTATTTAATCTCAAGGGGAAAGAAAGCTAAATTAGGTAGGTAGTCCTTCGTAGCATTACTTAAATTAAGAAATCTCAGATTGTAACAAGTAATCCAATCCAATATACTGCATTATACCTGCAACAGTTTTTCTCCAAAGTGTTTCAGGTTTTATTTGACCACTGCGTCCAATAAGAAACAGAACAACAGTGCTACCAATAATAATTTTACTTTTAAACATGTAAGTCACCATAAAGCCTCACCACAAAGCAAAACTGCTGGGTCCAAAATTTCACCCAACAGTGGGCAAAACTGTACGACTTACACAAACGCAAAGCAAAGCTTTTTCAGGAGAAAACTTATTCCTAAGTGCTATTAGGCCATAGTAAATTCCACTAGCTAGCTGCCCACTACATCATTGTGGCTAACTGTTTTCACATCTTATTATTCTTGCAGACAATCAAGTCTCCTTTTTAAAAAAAAGGAAAAAAAAAATCTATACACACACATATGTGTGTGTATGATATATATCAAGAGCCAAAAAGCTCAGTGCTTTACATTTTCATCTTGTTTCAAGGTGATGACTTATCAGGTCTGTCATTGGTCACCTGACAATAAATCCGTCCATTTCCACTTAAATTTTGGATGGTTACCAAAATCCTGATGTATTCCAGGACAGAGATCATTACCATTGTATCCACTTAAATATTTAAGAACCTGCTCTACATCAGAAGAAAACAAAGAAGAGGCAACAGTGGCCAAGATTTTACAGACATGATAGTTTCAGTGACCAATTTTATCCCAATGGCATACAACAGAGATCAGATGGACTTTCCTGTACCACTCTTTTGGTAAGGGTGTACCTACCAACAGCAGCCATTCCTCCGGGTGGCAATTTGGCCTCTTTAACGCATCGTCCCCGCCAATAAGCAGCGAGAATGGCTTCTTCATGACTTAAGGAGTTGTCTGCATAGCCACAAGCTAGTTCTCCCACTGAGTGGCCCAAAATCCCATCGGGTTGCAAACCTGCAGCCTTCAGCAAATCAATCTGAGCAATCTGCAAGCAAAAGTAAGATTACTGATTCCACACCAGAGTAAGCAGGTGTCAGGCCTCAAAGGTACACAGCAGTAGCAATTACATAATAAACTTTTTGGTACTGACATTCTTGGCCTCACTGCTTTTTTTCCCCCCCACAACTACAGCTCCATCCTACTTCCAAAGCAATCCCAAGAATCATCATACAACTTTAGTATTGTCTGTGTCTCTTCACAATGTAATTTCCCACTAAGAAAATATTTCCAACAACATGAGGCTGCCAAGAATGTGTAAATAAATTAAGAGGCAAAACCAGCTTTCCAGACCACCTTAAAAGCTTGGCCTCTAGTTTATTACGAAAACATGAATACCACATTGACACTCAAAATCATGAAGAGGCTTCATTCAGCTTGATTTAGTTAATTTGCATAACAAATTTTAGAAGACATTAAATGGAACCTTACTCCCTGGCACAAACTTTTGCCTAAAACTCCAAGACTTTCCTAAATCTCTTAAAGGAAGAAACTGTGCCACATATACACACGGATACATACGCAAATCAATTCAGACCAGTATTAGTGCAAACATCTTGAAAGAAAAAAGCAGTGGGGCCAATAATATCTGTATCAAAAAGTTTGTTATGTACTCGTAAGTGACAAAGGCCGAAACTGTCAAGGGCACAACACACTCCCTCCTCTCAGACACATATTTCCAACAGCTGCCACTTGCTGATTACACAAAATAAGCTCCCATTAATCGGTACAAAGTGTAACCGGCCAGACACATTAGTAGAAGGTGATGATGCGGGTTGAGTCCACTACCCCACTCTGCTAGCCCTTTGAGTCTTGCCTGAATAGCAGCTAGTCCAACAAACGCATGGACAGTGTCATCAAAGGTGTTCTCATTTGCTTGCAGCAGCAGGTCTGAGACCTTCAGGCCTGTGTTCTTCAAAGCCTCATCTGAACGCAATATAGACTGGCGAAACAGATCCAACCTCATAAGGCTCAGGCCCATGCCTTTCCATTGTGTTCCCATGCCTGCAGGATAGGCAAGGAGAAAGCGAGCTTTTAGTAATACTCTGAAACAGGAGTAGACACAACACACTTCCTCTGGCAGTTAAATAATTCTAACTAAGAGCAAAACATTGTACATTTCCTACATTCTCTAAATTAGGCACTGCTTTCTATTTCGCTAGACTTCACTATAACGAGAAGACAGTCAAGTTGGAAGGTTTTGATAAAACAGAGAACACAAGACTCCTAGACATGTCACAGAGTTGCAAAATATTCCCTCATGCTACACTGTAAAATAACATTAGAGCACAGAATACAGTTGCTCAAGCCTCAGATCTAAAGAGGAATGGAAAAGGCTGGACTCAATGCTGCACACCTACCTGAGCATATGTACCAGAGTGGTCTACCAGATGCTTGAACATGCTGAATCTCTTTTACGTCACTTTCGGTGCCAACCAGTGTGTAGCCTCTGTAGGGCATGGAGGACACAGGAACTGCAGAGATATCGCTGAGCAGGCTTACAAATGGGCTGCATCCTCCATGTTTTCTGCTCTCCTGAACTAGTGTTTCCACAGCTTCCTGGGTTCTGCCAGAAATCTGAACCAGCCTTGGCATGTTGCAAGTCTCCGGAGGCTGGCATTTGCTCTTATTTGGCCTCAGAATGACATGAGCATTAGCACCTCCAAAGCCAAAAGAGTTAATACCAATAAGGCCACCTTTCACTGGTGTTGGTTTACAAACTACCTCCAGAGAGCCATCTTGTAAGGCAGGAATATCTGGATTTGGGGTATTGAAATGAAGATTTGGAGCCCATAGCCCATGTTCCAGAGAGAGAATGACCTGAAAGAAAAAACAGAGTGTTCTGTGCTCCACATTGTTTCATGACAAACATTCTTTTGTTGTTATTATTTTACTACAAATGACCATGTAGCATATTCTGAAGCAGTTCTCTATGTTTGGATAAAGGGACATTTCAGAGAATAGCATTACTGATGTTACTGAGGAGCAACTGCATCACTTAGGCAAGTTTTAAGACCATGCAGGAAGTCAGCAGGGAAGTTGAGTGTAGTAACAAAGTTTAGCTTCCAGTCGCTTTCTAACTGGCAAGCCATGCAGTCTTGCTGGAAAAGCAGCCTAGGTACTAAGACTATCACATCATCTTTTTCCCCTTCCAAATCTCATCCCTTTATCACATTCCACTTCATCCCTCCCCTGTCACAATCACAAACCCTCTTCCTTATCACAAAAAAATGCTTCTATCTCTTGTTTTGCTGCAAAAGAATCAAGCTGAAGTACTGGTAAGGAAGTCTGCTTGCTGCTTTACACCTGTTTGTTGTCTTCTTGACTCAAAAAAGTGGAAACACTAGACTGAGCAGAACTGGCAGAGCCAAAGGAAAATACTGAAACAGTGTGAGGAACAAACTATCTGTGCCAAAAAAAAGCAAGAGCTCCCTTCTCTCAGTAGCTTCTCTCTACATACAGCTCATGACACCAAGCCCACATTCATCTGTGGAACAAGCCCAAGAAATTGCAGACTACAAGGTCAGCTGCAAACAGTGTGCTCTAAATGTTTGACAGTTCCTTCATCACCCCAGAATGGTCAGAGAGACATACTGTTTTGGGAATTGTTCTTCCAAGTTGACTATTAGACAAGGTAGTTTACCTGAGAGAACAACCAGTATAAATACACGACTTCAACTCACAGTCAACATGTTTAAAGCTGGAGTCTAAGTATTTCCATGCACACCGTCCTACACCTACAATACTATGCACTTTTAATATGCTGTTGTTTTTCACTGATACATATTGTACTCAAAGTTTGTCACGGTTTCTACCTAGGTTTGAGAGCACAGTACAGTGAGTATACCATCAGTCCCAACAAAAAGCTTTGTCTTAGCTGCAAAGCAAGTGATTAGACAGGCTGAATAATTTAAAGATGCAGGTGAGTTTTCCCTTCCTTACCAGAATTTGACTGAAGAGGCCTTGGCAAACCTTAGTTTCATTCCTACCTATCCATATAATTAATGGATTCTCCTCAAGTCTGAAATCTGATACTTTCAAGTTCTAATTTCCTGATACCTCACATAGCAGCATTTTATGGAATTCCAGAAGAAAACATTTACACAAATTGCAGGCATCCTGAGACAGTTACTGTCTAAGAAACACTGGGTTTAGCGTAGAGGTGGGGACAACAGTACCTCAAAGTTATGATCCTGTCCTGACGGTTCACAGAACCACACTGAACAGTTTGTTACAAACAACACAATACGGATTGAGAAGCTTATTTTATGACTAAGCTATCATTCTTTCTATGAAGAATGTATAAGTCAGAGATAAAGGCACTAGAAACCCCCTAACTTTTTTTTACAGAGAGATGGACACTGCTCTCGCCATGCAGGTGAGGCTGTTCACAGTCAGTTGTATTTGGATCACAAGTAACCACTTTGAAGAGTCTAAAACTCTAACAGTGGCAGTGTACGTGACTTTGGTTTGCAGGGTTCTATGGTAATAGGCTTACAAGCAAGTGTGAACATTAGCTAGCTCTCTGCTAAGCAGTTTAGCAGCCAGAGCCAATAGATGACTGTCTGCCTACAGCAGAAGTTAGCAAGCTGGTTGCTAAGACAGACAGTTATTCATGCTGGTAGCCTCATCCCAGAGAACTCACCTGGCTTCTTGCCATCCTAAGAGAGAAGAGGAAGAGATGACACATCCCTGACAGAAAGCCAGAAGGATCAGCTACTCTTTTGGCACTGAAAGCCCACACTGCCTCTCATCTTTGGTCACTGTCAACTACTCCAAACATCTAAATCCCTCTATGTGTACGTGTCTCAAATCCAAATGACTTGCAGCAGTTCTGTTGGAAGGTCCATTGTAAGGCTTGACAAATTAATCAATAAGGATTAACAAAAGGATCCCAAAGCCTTCATTCTGAGCAGAGCTACGCTGCTATAGAGTTCAGTAGCAAGTGGGAACTGAAGTGTGTGTGCACACAGCAGAGGGCCACCTGAGCATTTATTTGGTGGTTTGCAGGATAGCCACCTGAGCTTTTAAAAGTATTCATATGTGAAGCAAGTAATTAATGAGAAACGCCTGAGTTCTTATTATCACTGAACATTTTACCCTGAATCAATGCATATATTCCCTAAGCTAAACAAACAAAACCCCACACACTGGTGTTACCCACCATCCCACATTTTCCTTCTCAAGCCTCCTGTTACCTTGGCTAACGCAGCAAGCCCCGAGGCAGGTTCTGGATGACCCATATTTGACTTGGTTGATCCAATCAACAGTGGCTCCCGCTCACAATTACAGAAGATATCTGTAATGCTATTTACTTCCTGTGGATCTCCAACCTAGTATGAAGAGAATCAGAATGGCTATTAACCAGCACTTCCAAAACACACTCCAAAAGAGAAATCTGAAAGATTATGGTGTTTGGGCAAAGCCCAAAAGTAGTGAAGCAGAACATATTCTATTAATTGGTAGAAGGCAAAAGGATTTTACTTTGGGAAAACAAAGAATAACTTAATGGAAAAGTGTGGTAAGTGATGCAAGGGAAGAAAACAGTCCCTAAGGGACCATGCTGACCTTGGTGCCTGTCCCATGAGCTTCAATATACTCCACTTCTTCAGGTTTGACACCACTTTCCCTGTACAGAGATCTGACCAACTGCTCCTGCATCTTTCCAGATGGGAATGTCACACCTAGGATCAAAACTGTCGTCAATTCCACTCTCCTATCAGGTGATCCCTGTTCTGATTTCAGCATCCTTTCATTTACTTTGGGCTGCCAGGACCCTCCCCAAAAAGCCCAAATAAACTAAACACATTTTCACCCTGTCCTTAGCACCAAATTCTCAGGCTCTTTGTAAGAGGAGCAGAGGAACCAGATACTAACCTAAAGCAAGGAGTTAGACTAGGGTGGAAAGATAGTGGTTAACAGAATACTAGATGTCTGGGTTGAGTAAAACGTGAAGCTTTGTGTCACCATAACTGGAGAGCAGGAGAAGCTGGATGACGGTAGGGTAGGAGCCTTACAGTTAAAATACTCTACCTACATTTCTACCACTGGTGCAGAAATTACTGCAGAGATGTCCTGAGGAATGCTAAACTAGCAAGAGAACATTGCTGTTACGTCAGTACAAACTACCACTTCTTTAGGTTCTTTACAAAATAGGGTCCTGAATATTGTATTATCAAAACATGAAAAAAACCAAAACAACCCAAACAAAAAACTATTCACTCATCTAAAGAACTCCACAACAGACCATTTTTTATGGCAAAGACTCTAGACTGAACAATTCTGTAGGTATCTCACTTTTCAGCAGCTCAAGACCTACCTTGCTCCTTAAAGCCATCAGTGTTAACTCCAGCATTTACTATTGTGGCATAGATCCTCTTAGCCATAGATCTCTTGGTCAAAAGAACAACAACAGCAGCTTCAGAGCGACAGTATCCATCTCCTGAAAGCATAGAGAACCAGTTGTGACTTCTGCTCTGCTTTGCAAAATGTTAACAAACATCATGCAGTAAGATTCCCACTTAAAACAGACTGTTTTGAGAATGTGACATATCTATTTCTTTTAAAGAAAAATTTAATGACCTAGAAAGACACAGTGCTCATCACGAATGACAACAGAAATCTTCCATCAAGAAACAGCTAATTTTTCTCCCCCGAGGCAGAGGGATGAACCACATGGTATCAGTTTCTTCCCCACAGTTAGTTTTCCAGGTTCAATGGAGGATGCAACACAGATCAGGTACAGGGTATGTCCCAAACATTGCACCTTGGAACAACTACAAGGTTAGATCTTTGCTGTATTGAAAGAGTAGCTGGTCACAGACCGTACAGTAAGTTACTTATACAACATAAGCTTTTGTACTAATGCCTTACCTGAAACATCAAAAGACTTGCAGGCGCCATCAGGACTAAGCAGACCCAGTTTCATGAACTGCACAGATGTGTTGGGTTTCAGCAAGAGGTTGACCCCTCCTACGAGGGCTGTATTGCACCGCCCGTGACGAATTGCCTTATAAGCGTTTTCCAGAGCAACAAGACTAGAGGAGCAGGCTGTGTCAACAGTTAGGCTTGGTCCTTTAAAAATATAAGGAAAAACAACCTTAATTTCCTAGATTCTTCTCCAAAGACTACAGGACAGTATTACAAGAAATTTATTAAAAACAATGTTAAATAAGAGTTGCTTCTGAACAGAACCTATAAACCTGATGCAATGGGAGGCTAGAACCACCATCTCTGCCTACTAAAAAGATAAGGAATGAGAAAAATGGGAAAAAATTGTGAACAGATTTGCTTTAAGGGTGTTTTAAAAAATTGCATCTCTCCATCAAAAAGAGAGCACAGCTTTACAGTCAAGTCTCATCTAATTGCCCATTCTCGTCAATAAAAATCTCTTGCCCTTCCAGATGCTGACCTTGTAATTATCTCTGTTCTCTGCTGCAATCCACATAAATTTCCATCTCCTCACTCCCTTCAACACCATACATGGATTGAATTATACTCATGCCTTCAATCACATTATTTCCGTGGCTCTCCTACTTCTCCCACTACCCAAAGAAAACACCGCTGCTACAGTCAGTAGCAGTTCATCCATGGTCTAGCTGACTTCCACGTATCTTAATACCAAACAGCAGTTTATAGGCCAGAAAGGACTGAGGCCTTTTTGTAAAGGCTCCCAGACATCACCATGTTTCAAACGAACACCAGCCATGCTCGGCAGCAGTACCTGAGTTATAAAGCTTTACAGGGAGTCCTATCATATAGTCACTATGTATTTTTTACTTCTCATATGCCTCCTTAGAATAGTTACATGTTATTTTCTCTTTGCAAAAGGGGTCTGTGCCATAATATCCATCCCAGTCGTCTACAGCAACTGTGGTAAAATCTTGTTGAAATTGCAACTGTTGATCAGCATCAACAGGTTTGGGGGGCACTTACCTTTTAAGTCGTAGAAGTAGGAAATCCTGTTGGCAAGCATAGCACGCTGACAGCCAGTCATACTGTATCCCAAAAGCTCTTCTGGATCTTGGCTAAGGGCTTCAGCAGCTTCTGACCCACTGGCACCAACCCATACACCTGTGTCTGTGCCACGGAGGGTGCCCGGATTAATACCTATGAGGATTGGAAGGTAGATTACAGTAAACAAAATGAGGGGCAAACTAGGGAGATACCAGGTACACTGGCACCAGTTCACCAAAAACTACTTATTGTCCCTTTCTGCCAGGCCTGCAGCATTGTTCCCTTACCTTTACTAACCTTTTAACTGTTTCAACTGCAGACCTTATATGTCTTACTTCAGTGTCCATCAGAAGTTTGGCATTGGCTTTTGGCCAGAACACATCGTGGCCTGACAAACATTTTCAGTCTGGCTGGGCATTGGTAGAGTTTTATGTAAAAAAGTGCATGGACTATGAAAAGTACAAATGCTGACAGAAGAAGCTAACAGCTGCCTTCCAGTACAGAGAAAAGGAACAGACTGAATGGGAGAAAAATCATGGCACATGAAATGTCATGTGAGCACATCAATATCTATCTCCAGCCGAGATCTGGAGTACACCACCGAAATGACAATTCTTAAGGACAAAAATAGCCAACAACCAGAATAAGAAACAACTTTGCTCTAAAAAAAAAAACAACACAAAGAAAGGTCAACTGTCAGAGATCTCTGTTGTTTCTTCTCTGAATATTCTGTTTGTCTCCAGGACACCTGAAGCACAATCTCCAGAGGCTCAGAAGCAGAGAAACAAAAAATTCATTTCAGTAAGTCATAGAATCACAAAATGTTAAGGATTGGAAAGGAACTTAAAAGATTATCTAGTCCCAACCCCCACTGCCACAGGCAAGGACATCTTACGCTAGACCAGACTGCTCAAGACCTTACCCAAGCTGGCCCTGAACACTGCCAGGATTGGGGCATCCACAGCCTTCCTGGACAACCTGTTCCAGTACTTCACCACCCTGACAGTAAAGAATTTTTTCCTCATATGTAACCTAAATTTGCCCTCTTTCAATTTGTAACTAATCAGTACGAGTGAGGTGGTTCCAACTTTTTACCCATGTGCTTATGTTCTGACATATAACTGATGAAGAATAAAACTTCTGGCTCAGTGGATAAGTAACTCAAAATCTCAAAACACTGGCAGTGATAGAAGAGAGAGGCTCCTAGGTGTGAAAGTATACTTCCTAGGAAAACCTTCTATAGAAACAGATCAAATACTATGGTATTTTCCATAGTATAGGTTTTCCATGAATCTGGCCAAGAGATAGGAATACATCAGGCAATCTGTCACTCTTTTAGACCATGGATGCGATTTCTAATCAAGTCATCCTTCTTTCCCTCTTACAAATGAATAATTATGGAATATTAGGGTAGAGCAGAACATAAAAAAAAGCTCTAGAACTATTGACCTTTGAAGTGATTCTGTCATACCGCTTGTACCATATGATGCAGGTATAGATTTGCTAGCAGTCAGCACTGATTTTCTTGTTTGCATTCCAGAGACAACAGCTTTGCTCTAACCCTTATACTGGGGATCTGGCAATCCCCATAGCATGTCTTGTATCTCCTCTCTAACATGGTGGCTTTCCTTTGTTAGAGTTCTCATGATACAGGTGCATGTCTACACCTGTTACGCAGAGACAATACAGCTTAATTCTCCCTCTTCAGTCATTCATCCACTTACCTCCATCCAAAATAGCTTCATAAGAAACTTCCAACAGCAAGCGAAGTTGAGGATCCATTGTATTAGCCTGTTTGGGGTGAACCCCAAAAAAAGATGCATCAAATTTGCTTATGTCCTTGAGCTTTCCATTTCTCTTGGGCAATCCATAAATTCCTGTGAAAAAAAATTAGACACTGAGTCCCAAAACACATCAATGGTGAAGCAGCTACAAGCTGAGAGACGCAGTACAGAATGACCATAGTTGATTTTTAATTACACATGAAACCTCACTCCCCTATGCAGGACCCAGAGGGCTGCATGAGTATCTACCAACCTGCTTCACCTGGGAATGAGAATGCTGCATGAGCAAAAACATTTTAAGTTTTAGGACTCTCCTGGATATAGCAGCAAAAGACATCTATCTAGTTGAACCATTTTTGCTTTGGCAAGTTGTACCAAGCACATATAGCCTAAATGGTGGTTTCAGTCAGTCACCATTTAGAAAAAAACAAAAGCTGCTTTTGACTTCTGCAAATCACTAGCTTGAATTACGTAGACATGTGCCAAACACTTCAAAAAGGAAAATCAAATTAAAAAGGAGCATTGTAAAAAGTCATAAACCACAGGACTGGAATCCCTGTGCTACTTTTGAACCCAGAAAAATGTCAGAGCTGTCTTACTGTCACAGCTGTCAGGAGCAGGTACAGGATTAATGCTGCCTAGCTGCTCTGTCAGAATGCTCTTTTATTTGAAAGTAAGCTACATATTATTTATAAGCTGCTACTGCACAGGACATAACATTATGAAATGGATTGCGTGAGACCTTCATAAAAGTATTCTGTTACTGAATTTCTTGATGATTTATCAGAAGTTAATTCAAGTCTGGCAGGATTTCCATCTCATAAATTCTCTTTTCATACGATAGGATAATTCCTCTAAAACACTCAGAACTCAGGGCTACAAAAGGAGGGACAATAAGCACTTACCTGGTTTCCACCTCCGATCATCCTCTGTGACCATATCAACTCCATTAAGCAGGTTCTCCCAAAACTCTTGCAAGTTCTCAGATTCTGGCAGCCTTCCTGCTATGCCTGCAATCACCACGTCCTCCATCTCTTAACTTCTCCCTGTTGCTGAAATCCACAAAGCAGTAAGGCTAACCAGATTTCACACAGAGGAAAGTATATGTGTCTCGTCTTCCTGACATGTTGTGACAAACAAGTGTATTTGCAGGGACACCCACACAGGAACAGCCCATGGAGTCTCTACTATTAAAAAAAAAACAAAACAAAAAAGATACCCCAACTAATCAAATGGACCATAAGACCTATGGGGTTGATACGGATGAAAAAATGATCCTGAAGAAGCATCAGGCTCTGAGAACCACCAGTTTCTATATGACAACCAGAAAATGAGTAAGTCTACCTCTACTAAATGCAGAGCCTCTGTGAAGTCAGCAGAGAAGATTAACATGCTGGAGCAGAGGTGGGTGGAGAAATTATGAAATACACATAGTAAAATACATAATTACAAGGCAAACCTAACAGGTAGCAAAACAAGTTCTACAATCATTCCAAAGTTAAATGCTAACTTAAGAATCAATAATCAAAAGATTTGTTGGACATGAAAAAAAGAAACTCCAAACAAAACTATAAGATTGCACAAAACCACCCCCCCAAATAACATAACCCTAACCCACCCCCAATTAACTCCGCGCAAACGAAAACCTGATGAAAAACCCAAACCAAACCTACCAATCAACACAACCCAAACAAACCCCCCATACACACACACAGAGGAGAAAATCCACACAAAGCACAAAGATTACAGTACAATTTAGCATAATTTTAAATGACAAAACCGAAGAATGAAGTGTTACACCTGAAGTGTTTCCTAACTGGACCCTGCACTGCCACATGTTTAAAGAACTCAGAATGTGGAACTGACTATATATGATAGAGGGTGGTGCTTTAAGATATGCTTGGGCTGAACAGATCTGGAATACAGACAGGATGAAAAACTGCAGCTGTTGTCCCAAGAAATTTGCATTCAAGACCCCAATCTCAAATACCACAAGAGAGTATCATGCTGCATAACATAGCATGGCAGGGCATCTGTATCAGACCACAGCACTAAATGACAGCTTGTATACTACACTCCTTCATCTTCTATTACAGTAAAAATATATTAACAATTAAGTAGAAAGGAGGCAAGTTAACTTGATGTTTCAGGTAAATTCAAACTATAATTTTTAGATCCTAAGTAGACAAGTTAAAGGACTAGGGGAAATACCCATATATATGGTGGGAGTTTTTTAATATGAAAATAAATAAAAGTATGGCTGCAGAAACCAAAGAGATAGTAAGAATTCACAATGCTTCCTTAAATAATCCTTCTGGTAAGCAGGGGCAATATATTCTTTAATGCAGGGGATTTTAAACAAGTAAAAAACACAAAGAAAACTAGGCATTCAAACAACTACAAGTCTGCCTTAATAACTTTGAAGGAAAAGGTTTGTTATGAAAGAGCTGAAGTTTGACTTCCATCAGGCATTATGCTACATAGTACCATGCAGGCCTATTGCTTAAATGCTGCTGGTGCTTGATCATCTTCTCCAAAATACAGAACTAATGGGTACTCTCTGATGAGTGCTTAATGGCTCTTTTTCCAACCCAATTTCAAGATGTTTCATTTGGTCATTGTTTTCCAGCCTCTTTTGGGACTTCCTGATGCTTTTGAGCAAGAAACAGGCCTCTCTTCTGTCCACAGACTACATTGCTCAGGCAGGGTGATACTTTCCCACAGCTGCATGAGGTAGCTGGGGTGTGCAGAAGAAAAGCAGAGCCCTCTGCACAGCTGAGGTGTAGCTCCGCCAGAATGTAACACCACAGAGGCTGCCTGATTTCTCTCACCCTTCTTTCCTTCAGCAGTAATCTTGATTCAGATCTGTGGAGTAACTGTGGAATTATGCAACACCTAACACTGAAGCAGAAGAGATGATTACTTCACCCAGTCCATTCCTTCTGGGAGCAGTAACAGAAGTGCTCCCGAAAGGACATCTTGGATTTCTAGGTCTTGTGTTAAACACCCAAACAACAGAAGGTCTATTCCACTCTCGTTCATTTAAAAAAAGAAAACACTAAGGGCCAAATTAAGCATGGCCCTTACTGAGAAACTAGTACCCAAAATTTAAGTTGGTAGTAATAGACCCAGTCCACCCAGTGCTGAAGAGAAACATCTCAGTTTTTCCACTCACACAAAACTAGTAAATCAGTTTTATTACTGGCCTCACCACTGTACCTGTAAAAACCAACCAAGGGCCACAACTCTACTACACTTTCAGTATTTCTGTGCTGGGGCAGGGAAAGAGATCTTGGGCACAAAGTTTATTATTTAAGCTTAAGATACGAGACATGAAAATGATAATTTAAAAATGATTCAATTTTATACCTCAGCTCTTTGGGTGATGATCCCTAGGGAGAGAAATATAATTTCTGTTTCAGGGGACTAAAACATGAAACAACTTACTTGATTATTCCTTCCCATCTCACATCTCCTTCCCTGGAATATCAGAAAAACTCTATCCAAGTATAACCAATTGATGAAACCTCCCTTTCAGAAAGTGAAGTAATGAAATTCATCAACAAAACAATTTTTGCCAACTTGTTATGAATGTAGTTGAGCAAGACTATGTCAAAGGTGGAGAAAAAGATGCTGCAGTAATCAAAATCAACAAGAGCCAAGAAGATAATTTTAACTCAGGTAAGAAGAACCACAAATTAAAATAATTTAATGCACAAAGAATCAGAAATATTTAGACCTGTCACAAAGAGCTCCAAATGTATACATCTAAGATAAGATACGAATTACGGATTAAGCAGCAGACAGCAGAGAGGATCTGCTGTTGGAAAACAAGAGCGGTCAGAAGAATAGTCATGAATATTAAGCTATTCCTGATTAAACAGTGATTACAGTAGTTGTTACAGCAACCAACAAGGTTTTTGGTCTTCCTTGACAGATAGTAAGCAGGTAAACCATTTTAAAGTTGATTGACTTTGTCCCCAAATGGTGAACTGCATTATTATTTTACCTTATTAGAGACTTGTTTTCCGTAGAGCATTTTTTGACTATACACAGTAACACAGGACATTGACAGATTTTCAAGTACAGGGCATAGCACAGACTAAGAAAGAACATTTATTTCTACAGATGTTTTAAAGGAGATTAGACTACAGCAAACATACAAACAGACTGCTCCTGCTACCTCTGATGAGCAAAGTGTTCAAAAGCAACAGGTCAAAACAGGAGAAAAAGAAGATAAAGGACAAATAAGAGTCTTCTATTTCTTAAGGCTGTATTTTCTGAATCCAACCAGACATCTAACATACTTCTTCCTCAGTTTATCCCACGCTTTTGCTTAAATTGAGTTCTGTGAATTTTCGTCAGACAACTTGTGTTTTTAATTGAGCGGAAAAAAGCAAACACACCACAGCCAACCTTCCCTCTCTCTGCAGAAGTATCAGTGCAACAGACACCTCAGTTAAGCCTAACCTACCATCTTGCTGGATTTGCACAATATTTTTTAGCAATTCTATTGTGTTGCTGACTCATTCAGTTTGTGACTAGTAAGAACTAATAATCCCTTCTGGTATCAAAGCTACTCTTAAGTTGAAATACTGTTTTCTGTTGCATTTATAACATTTTTTTTTCAGTCCCTCACTAATTTGGCACCAAAAATTAATCAAAAAAGTATTAACCATCATTTTCCACCATCCCTGGCAGCTGTACAACTTTTTTACAATACTTTTATCCACTGTTTCCTTACAGAAATAACCCTCTGACCATTAAGCATATAAGCTTATAGAGGGAAAGGAAAGTAAAAAAATCCAAACCCAAAACCTACAAACAAAGTGAAGGTAAAATCTGATGCCTTTGCCCACTCATACCTGACTTGCCAACCACTGAACATAAACTTATTCTGCTGCAACTTGTTCACCTAGGGTTTGGCAAAGAAAGGAAGCGGGGGAGAAACAGCTGTTCGCAAAGAAATGACAAATAAAACCCAAACCCTGTTTTGCCTGATGTACAGTTCCTTTTCCTAGACAGGATCAAAATATTTATTTCACTGTTAATTTGGTAGCTGTCATCATGGTGTCAGCTCCGCTATTGTTTCAGGACAGTCCAAGTCTCCATCTTTTTTGGACCTCTCATTATTGTAAAATAAAACACTCAAGACTCCTCCACAGCTTTCTTCAACACAGATATTGACAAAAGGACTGTTTTGTTTGTTTTTCAGTATGATTACATCACAACCCAGGTTTCCTAATCTCTGGCTATAATTACTAAAATTTGTAAAAAAAACCTGTCCTCACACAGAAACTTCACTTATGAAGAGCAATAATGCTTGCCTCCAAATACCCCTTCACTGAACAGAGGGAAACAGAGTCTGGCTTTCATTCTTTTGAAAGCATTTGGCTTCCATCAACCCTTATGTTACAGATTCAATTTAACAAAGACCTTTCAAATGCCTCTGTTTCAGGTATTTGTCCTGTTGACCACAACACAAATGAAAAACAGTAGAGCGTATTTATACTTAAAATGCGCTACTAAGTGGGAAATGCAATCAGGTTCAAAGCTGTTACTGGAGAAAAAGTAAGTTAGACTTTGCTCATAGAATCAACACAGCTTGGTTGACTCCCAAGTGGTCAGAAGTTACCTGAATAAAAATCTTAAGTCCCAAGTATGACCATATCATGTTTGTAAAATACCTGTTCATAACTGCCCTCATTCTCTGAATTCACCCACTAAATGCAGCCTTCCACAACGTACTATACTTTTCACTTTGTTTCAAGAAGGATAGAGGCTGCAGGAAAAGCTGAATCCTTTGCTCATGTGGCTTGAGGTTTCTTCCATTTTTAAAGACAAGATATGCTCCAAAGCCCCCAGAGGTGGTCTGACCGAGTATACAAGTTAATTTACACAGCCTTAACACTGCCTGTTTAAGCATTCAAATAAAGCTTTTAGCTAGGAAAATATGCATTCAGTATCTTATAGGGCCGTATACCAGGGAAGGAATATGGAATAAGAACTAAACAGGTGCAAAAATAGCCAAAGAGAGAAGATGATCACGTTCCTAACAGGATCACATCATCAAATCCATACTGGTGTAGGATCACCGGGCTACTGCGTGTGGGTCATTGGTTTAAACCGAAGTGGGAAAAAACAGCTTAGCAGTATACACGGCACGTTTTCTCAGATGGATTCCCAGAACCTGTTGGCGAGTCTCCCTTCCCAATATCGAGCGCTGATGTACTCTCGTACAAGCTTCTCCAGCCGGCCACGACCGTATCTTCGCGCTAAGCCGGGACAGCGTGGAGAGCGCAGCGCCGTCATGCCGCTGCCCGGGCCGAGCGGCTCGTCCAGCCCCGGCCCCCACCCGCGGCAGTGCGGAGTTCGGAGCCCAAGCTGCAGCAGCGCGAGGCCGCCGAGCCCCGCGGCGGGCGCGGCCCCTCACGCAGCTGCTGCCGCCGGGCGCGCTCGACGACTGCGGGCAGCGGGGCCCGGCCGCGTCTCCGATCCCACTCGGCCCGGCGGCGAGGGGTCGCCGCTGTGGCGGCGGTACGGTCCCCGCCCGCCGCCAAGATGGCCGAGCGCCAGCACCACAATGCAGCCACCTTGCCGGGCGGGCGGAGCGGGAGGCTGCGGCGCGGTAACCAGCCGCTGAGGTGAGGGACTCTCCCCGGAACGGCCGCGCTACGCCACGGCAGGGCGGCCCGCAGCAACAGGACGCAGCGACCCCAGGGCCGCGGAGCAGAACCTTCCGGTCGCGCGGACCCTCATCGCCCACCCGGCGTAGAGAGCAAGATGGAGCCTCCCCAGCGCACTCGCGGGGCGCAGCGGCCCGTGGAGCCTGGAGCAGAAGCTGCCGCTCTCCTGGCCACGCCGCACCCGCTGTCCCGCCGATACCTGCACNAAGCCCCGCCCCGTACTGGAGGTAGTAGAAGGCCAGGCGCTGCGGGCGTGCCTGGCTTTGGGCTGGCCTGTCCGGGGGCGGGGCAGCGCCGACCCCCCTTTTCGTGTCCCTCTCCCACCTCCCCGCGGGTAGGTACACTGTGGGGCGTACGGCCGGGCCGTGCCGGGCCCCTGG
>VYXF01001518.1:201085-221651 GCA_013397295.1 Polioptila caerulea
CTTTTCGTGTCCCTCTCCCCCCTCCCCGCGGGTAGGTACACTGTGGGGCGTACGGCCGCGCCGTGCCGGCACCGTGGCTCGGCGGCTGACACGGGGGCTCGTCGGGCGCCGGTCCAAGCGCGGTCGGATCGCGCAGCGCCCGCATGCACCCGCGGCGCACAAAGGGAAGGGACGCGGGGCAGGCCGCGCAATCCCGGGACGGCACCCAGTGCGGAGGCGGGGGCACGTGGGCGGGGGCGCGGCCCTGCCAATCGCGGGGCCCGCGCGGTGTTGCTAAGCGATAAGGCGATGTGGTGACGGCTGAGGGGTGGCTGGGGCCGCCGCCAGAGCGAGCAGCGCCCGTCGCTCTCCGGCGGCGGTCGTTCACCCCGGCGGAGCGCGGTCCCGGGGTTACCACAGGGCAGCAGGCACGCCAGCCAGGGATGCGCTGCCCCGTGCCCAGGCCCGTCGCGCCGCCCTGACTAGCGGCAGCAGAGCGAGTCCGGAGGCGGGGGGGGCGGGCGTCAGAGATCCCCTCCCCGCCATGCCCCTGCTACGCCCCCCTTCCCACCGACGGAACGGGGCGGGGATCGCTCTGCGTGTGGGCACCTTTCATCCACTTTCCCCGTGACTTGCACTCCTTCAGTTAAACCCGAACAGTAAGGAATCTGAATTTTCTTCTGTATTGCCTACGACTGCCACTCCGAAACAAAAAAAGCCTTTCAGTCTGCAAATGTGGTCTTTAACACGGGGATGCAAGAAAGTCCCCCTCCTTGTCTCTTGTTCATGGCTTTGAACTGGCTCTGGGCAGAGGCCCCACTCCCGCAGAGCGCTTGCACCACTGCCGCTTCGCAATACAGCTCCATTTCGAACTTCTCCCTTTATCTATATATATTCCTCAACTTAAGAGGTTTTTAACCCTTTGAGAAGGACAACAATAAATAATGTCCTCTTTTAACTTTTCAATACTCTGTGATCTGCCTGAAATCTCTTCTTTATAGGCGTTCCTTTCTTTGTACAATTCAATAGTATCCACAGTCTTACCTTGCTGCCACTCTTCTAATGTGGTTCTTAGAAATCAATGCCCAGTTTGTTAAATATTTTGGTCATAAGAGGAATATATGCAAATTTTCCTGCTGTATTTAGTACACCCTTAGCACAAGCTCCCCATGCAGGATCTAAGCAGTATGTTCATGTTATTTATTATTATGCATATTTTGTTAATTTCCATACTTACATGCTATGTTCTCAGAAGTACTGTGAAACAAATACACAATAACTGAACTACATTTTTTTCTACCCCAAGTAAAATAAAATGAAACAAGCCAGCTATCATCTTTCCTTACTTACAGTTGACTGAAGGAAACCTGTTTCTCAGGGAAACTGAATAAATTAAAGCTGTGTTACTGGCAAAAGGTCTGCATGAACAGGCATGCCAGGTGACATGGAAGGGGGAGTAAGTGGGACACCACACCAAACAACCACAAAGAAAGAAAAAAAACCCCAGAAAACCCTCAAACAAGCAAACAACAAAAAAAAGCCATTGAAACCTGCATGCAACCCTACACAAAGGCATTTCTGAAGTCTGCAGCCCATCAGTTTACACCCAAAGTGTAAGGAATAAAGAGAAATGTTTTTCAGGTTCAGATGCAGTATTACAAATATGGAACAAACTGCTCTTTTATGCTGCTTTTAACACATGCACAGAATCTCATACCTCTGAACTATTGTGCATCCCCAAAGGTCAATAATAAACATGGAAATAACAAAAATTTTTTTCAGGATGATTTACAGCTATTATAAAATTTGGAATTTACACATTGAGTTCTAGAAATAACCACTGAGTGCTTCAACTGGTGTGATCTGTGCCAAAATTCCTGTACTTGTTAGAAACCACTATGCTTTGTGCTACAGAAAGAGCTCATTCAGGGCCTGGTTCAAGGGAGTGCATCATGTTGTCCTGGCTCATGAACAATGTTGAATCAAATGACAGGATTTTCAAGTAATGAAAATATTACGCCAGAAATACACTAGAAAGAAGCTCACAAGGTCTCTCAGGCCTTACATTGGCTTAGTAACATCTAATAAAATTTCTAGCAGATTTAGCATCTGGTTATAATATCACTGCACCTTTGCACTAAAGCAAAATATTTTCAGCAGGTACTACAAATAATTATTCAAATTCTTAAACGGATTACTACCACATTATCAGGTGCTGAAGAGAGCACCTCTTTGCAAAGAATATCAGGAAAGCATTTCTATAAAAAAACACTCCAGAAAAAAAAGGCACTCATGGGTAAGTAGCTCTCTTCCTTTATTTATGCTTTTTAGATTTTATATGTTTAGCAGCAACTGAGAAGTATTATTCACGTCAGTGATACCACTTGCAGAATCACAGAATCTCTTATATTTGGTTGTTACCTCTTGACATCACCTAGTCCAAGCCCTCAACTCAAGGATCAGCTGGAGCAGTCTGGCCAGGCCCATGTCCAGCTGGGTTTTGAGTATCTCCATAGACAGAGACTCCATAACCCATCTGGGCAATCTGTTCCAGTGCTTGACCATCCCCACAAAAAGTTTTTTCTTGCATTTTTCATGTGCATTTCCTTTACTTATAGGAAAGCTCATCTCTGTAGTATCCCAGGACAGCTCAGCATTACTGGAAATGCTACAGAAATACACTGATTACTTGTATTAGTGTCCTGGCATGTTCATTACCACATAGCTATCCTTTGTTACATCACAACTCATTCAAGTTTTCTTTTAGTTTCATCTGTTTTAAGACTTACTTCTTAAAACATGTCTGTATTATTCTGAGTATATGATTCTAACACAGTAGCAGTGTTTCTCACTGCTTTAAAGTTCATACAATCTCTTGTTAAGGGAAAAAACAATCACTGGTGTGACAACAGAAATTTCATTTTATACTCTTTCATGCTCTCTGAACAAGTGGAAGGAGCTACAGAAGATGAGAAATAATACAGACTTAGACGTAATCTCTTTAACCCCCTTTCTTTCAAGTAGCAAGATAGCTGCACAGGATTAACGGTTGCATTGTTATTTAGAAGAAGACAAGTAGGTTGAGGCATCTCACTTCTAAGCTTAAATCACATCTACAGTTTCTCAACAAAATACCTGCTAAGGTCCTGCAAGCCTTGCCTGAGGGCACAAGGCTTTACCTATGTCTCAACTGGGCATTTCTAAATTCATGATGCAAGAAAATCTTAACATATATAATTAAAATAAATCAGTATTAACAGTGAAGACTGTAATCTCATAATGTACACAGATTAACCCTTTATTTTAGGCTTCACTGTATGCAATAGGGTATTTGTTCTCTCTTCTGGCTGCAAATATCTCAACCTGACACACAAAACTGAGGCTGATAATTAGACCTGATATAGAGATGTCAAAATAATAGCAAGCATGAACCTACAACATGCTGTCAACATAGAAATCAGTCTTTAATATTATAATTGCGGATTTTTGCCATGCTAGAAGAGATTTTTGGTTTTAATAGATGATCACAAGATAAACTCCTGGATTTTAACTTCTGCTGAATTTCCAGCCTTGTTCCTCTGACTGTGAAATCTTCCACTGACATATCCTTGGCTTTGACATTTTGCTGAGATTCTTCAGATTGCTTGATTGAATGTACAACTTCAAACTGCACTGCTCAAAAAACAGACAGAAAAATACTTTGTAGTTATGTCTGTATTCAATTATGAGATTGGATAGTTGAAGAGAGCTCTTTTCCTCTAAATATACTGCTGCCATAGTGCCACATTGTCAAAATCTTATATTACCAGGGCCATTTCTGTATGTAGGAGCCCAGAACAGTCCATTAAGGCTTGCCATACTGATGGTATAACACAGCATCTTCTGCTCAATCCTCACTTCATCTGTACATGTTCATTCTCCATTAGTAGCAGACTGCTTAAGAGAGGAAGACAGCTGGAAGTTCAGTGTAACAGTTCAAGTCAAGCACTACCAATCTGTTCAGCTGTTTTAAAACATCATATTTTACAGGTTTACCCTTCTCTCCATTGTGAGAAAATGTGTTTGGATATGCATGATATAAAAGGCTTAGAGGTTACTCTGTTGGCTTGACAAAGCTGCATTACTACCATTATCTTTTGGGGTTTTTTTCAATCTTCTCTCACTTAGGAAAGCATTTAGTATGTAAATCTTTGGTTTTGTTGTCTAATATCTGTTTTTCCAGAAAGGACTAACTCAAAAAGAAACATCTTTGTTTGGGAGGCAGTGGGACTGCTCCTAATACCAGTCAGAGAGCATCTCGCAGTTCTCATATAATTCTCCAAAAACTATTATCTCTAAGTCACTGAACTTCAGTCTTAGCACCGTTTTTTTTTTTTTTAGGTAAGATAAGTGGAACTGTTCAATTGCATTATTCACTGCAAACTATAGGTAATATTTACAGGTGTTTGGTTTCAGCCCTTATTTTTCAAGGCATTGAGACTTTAACTTCAGATTTGCTATGGAGAGCCAAAGCAAGCAGCAGAAGCAGTAATAATAAACTTGCCATAACACACACTACAGTATTCTGTTGTAGTTTAATTTTATACGCATCACAGTCTGCAGTCCCAGATAGTATTCAATCACAGCAAGAATAAAAGGTGCATGAACTGACAAAGATCAGTTACTAGTCGAGGAAGGTAAATTTTCAGTCAACTGAACATGGTAGAAAGTCTAAACAAAATTCTCTATCAAAGGAAATACAACATGCTTCTGAATTACAGACTGAATTGATCGATTGAAAGTTTATAGCTCTATGCAAAGCATGACATTGGGGCTAATGTGAAAACATCACATTTTCAAAATTATTTTTATACACAGGCTTAGCTTGAACCAGCTGTTCACTCGTGTGTATGATCTCTGCACTGAATCAGCTTGGTGGCTGATTCAGTGCAGAGAATCACAGGTGACAGAAGCCTAGCGGACTCTTCAGCTGAGGATGCGAAATCCTGTTGTCCAGCTTGCCACCTAGTGGCTTCCTACAGATGTAGAAGGTATGACATGAACAATGAACATTGTTGGGTGTATTTTCCTGGATGGGAAATGGACTTTATTCATTAGAATACCTCTACCACATCTGGGAGATAAGAAAGTAGAATTTCACAACATCAACCATTTATAAAAGAGTAGACAGCAGTGTCTGAATGGTATTGCCTCAAAGATTACTCTCTTGAACAGGAACAGCAGAATAATACTAACTTCTTGTTTGTGGTCTAAATAACAGGAATGAGCAAATCCAGAGATAGCACACAGTTAACACTGCTTACAGACAGTCTGTTTTTAAAATTACTCACTCAGTTTTCAAGGGCCTTTTGTATTCACCCAAGGGGATGACTTTCAGAAATTAATGTGGGAGGCCCTAATCGTGTAATTCCAAAGGGAAAGTAACCAAGCACCAATGCATCGCATGCATCCTTTCCTGTGAAGACGTCTGTATGCTTGTCTCATGTCATTAGTAGAGAAACTATAGTTGTAACTAGTAAAGGCTGCTTAGTTAGGTATTTGGAACAACAGCACAGAACACAAGCATTCTACATGGCTGTTTTTAAGTTCTGGACCATCAAAAATATGTACTAACACAGAAATTTAAAACCAACCACTGCAAACATGTCAGGTTAGTTCCAAAAATTAGGAAAAGATAAAGAATCATATCCCAGAATTAGAAATACTATTTAAATGCAGTAGCTTGGTTTGCACACCAATGAAAAAACACACCTAATTTACAAGCCTGCAACTTTATTTCAGAAGTGACTGTAGAAACCAGAGCTAGCAAGATCATAGCTAAGCACCTAAACTGCTTTTTAAAATTGAAGTAAATGTTTAGTGTATTGAAATGCTTAACATATCTTCTATTTGATGTGTGTTAACTTCAGTCAGAAATTAACATGAATAGATTTTTCTTTCCTCAAGATAGAAGAGATAGATGTAGACATGTTGTATAGGCAAACTGAAATTTCCTCAGATGGAAGTTTCATATAAGAACTTTGTCACTAGATATTTGCTTATGACTAACAGTGCTTCTGTAAGAACACCAAATCAAACAAGTTCATATTCAGGAGAAGAACATAGAAATGAAGAAAATGTAGCTAGGGCATTAGTTAATATTTGTGAAACACTTCAAAGATGAAGTTTTATGTAACGCAGAAAAGAGATCGTGAGTCTTTCTCTGATTGGAGCCGGAATGAAGCCAGAGCCAGAACACTGTTTCTGTTTGTTAATATTTTACCAGATTCTTTTTCTGGCCAGCTTTTTACCCACATGGATTGCTCTTAGAACTGTCAGTGATGTCAAAGCTGTTGAAATTCTGTCTAGTGTGGAAACACTTAAGATAACTTTTGATCCATGAAGTGTGGAATTTCAGATGACAGAGTTTTGCAAGTTAGAGTGAGAATTACAGTGCAGGAAACTCCCCTATCTAAGCTCAAGTAGTAAATCAAAAAAGTTACTTTACCTCAAAGTAGCTCACTCCTGTTCTTTGTTAGGCTACAATGTAAACCCAAATTATTTAATCCAGGACATGGTTCTGAGTACTTGCGGCGGTGGGGTTTCTCAAAAATATATAGTGGGACGTGAACACTAAATAAGCATAGGTGAAATGACTCGTGGAGACACAGCTTGCCTTACACCCTTATTCCCCCCACACTGACCCTAGCCTGCTGACCCAAGGATAGCTGATTTGGGCTGATAATGAGCTTTACACACAGTACCACACAGCACCCTTCACAGTACTGGCTTCATGAAAATGCAGCTGAACTTCAAGAGGTGATATTTGCTTTTTCCCCTCTGAAAAACTTGAATAACAAATAGTTTATCAAGCAAATCTTATCAAGTATCTTCAATAGCAAATAAGTTTATCAAGATAAATAGAAGAAAATAAATTTCCATTTTCTAAATGTTTTACAAAGCTTCCCCTCTTCCTGCCTAACATTTATTCTAAAATCAAAAAAGGCTCTACTTTCCTTTGAGGATGGCTTGTCATCAGCACTCAAGGTGCATATGATGTGGATCACCAATCAAAATCTCCACCTGCTCTCAACCTCTGGGACAGAGCATTTAAGAAATAAAGAAATACAGAGGTTTATTTCTAATGTGTACAGCCTATGCATCCTGTGTAGCCTTTTAATGTCATCATGGCTTGTACCTGTCTATCTCTAGAAGGTTCTTTTTCAACAATAAAACAAATAACAATAAAACAAAATATAAAACAACAATAAAACAAAAACCAATAAAAATACCTGAAGAAGGGACCTATGATCCTTCTGAGCACTGTCTTTCTACTTATCTACAGAATTAATATATGAGCTATGAAATCTATCTAATTTCTACAGTAAACTGAAAATTAGCAGGTAGAGTAAGGAGAGAGAAAATTAAAATATCTCAGCCTTTTGACTTGCTTGGAAGCTTACACAATGTCTGAATTTGATGGTGAAATGAATAAAGTATATAACAGTCCACTTCAGTAATTAAGATGTAGTCATTATCTCTTCAAAACACATTTAGTCATTGCATTGTGTAATATGTTGGAAATACAGCAAATTGCAGGGCTTACTTGACATGCCAACCATTTTGAGTGCCAGTAGGCTGTTTTGTACATATGACATGAAAAAAATGAAACTGTTCAACAGGTTCAGAAAAATAATTTTCAAGCTACAATTCTCTGTTTCACCAGAAATTCCCAGAGAACACATTTACTGATGTTATCAATTTGGACAGAGTTGAACTTGGGAAAAAAAAATGGTTTGAATAACCAAACTAACTTGTGTGCTTTGTTGCAAATAGTTTTTTGTCACTGAGCTTCCAAGTCTCTGTGTGCGTCACTTGTACCTGAAAGCCCAATTCCAAGTCACTCTGTCTCAATGACAGTTCTGTCCATTGGTAACAATGTATTTGATGAATCTATTAAATTCAAGTGAGTGGTTTTAAACAGGAAAGATTGAAAATTTTGTATATAATGCTTCTAAGGTGATATTGTTCCAAAAAAAGAAAGATTTTGCTTTCATAATTTTTTTCTGAAATACAGAATTCAGTCCAGTGGAATTAAGGACAGCTTTTCCTGGAGGAGAAAGCTAAGCAGCAAAAAAAAAAAAAAAAAAAAAAAAAAAAAAAAAAAAAAAAAAAAAAAAAAAAAAAAAGTTTAAAAATTGTATTCCTGCAATACAGTGTTTCAGTGCCTGAGTGTTTGAGTAAGAAGTTTCACTCTGGTATAAAGCAGAGATCAAATGAAACTTGGTCTCAGGAAAATATTATCCCTTATTGATTCACATTTCACTTGTTCCACGTTGGCAGTATCCTCTGTCCCTTTTGCTATTTCTAGATCCCCAAAAATCTACATTAAGTTTTGCAACAGTGCCTGGAAATTTTTAGACATTAAGAAACTGATGTCCTTGTAAGGCTGCCAGAGCTGTTGCATCACACATACAACAGCATGAAACTGCACGGCACTATCAGTAATGTTTCAAAGACATCCTGTCAATATAGGTCTGACCTGAAATACTCTTCCTATTTCAGTCCTAGCCTCACAAAAAAAAAGCACATGAATCATGAGTGTCAGCACTATGTCCATTCCAGTCATACAGGTCTGTCGATGCACATTGCTTTGTCCCTGCAATGCACTGCTGTAGTGAATAAATACACTTATAATCCACTCTTCATTTTGAAAGCCCTTTTAAGTACTGTTTTTTCTTGTGAGCTACTAAAGATGGTTCATTGCCTCCATACACTGGTTTAAAAATAGAAGTAACATAGGCTGGATAGGACCTATGGGTGAAATGTCAGTGCTTATCACTCCCTGCTCAGAATGTATCTTGACACAACGTGTGTCCATCACCACTATTCACTATGCACCTCTAAGAGTCTGGTTCTGTCTTCTCCAAAATCCCTCACTGGGTAGTTAAAAAGCAGCAATGAGACCTCTCACCAGCTCTTTTCCACACTAAACAACCCAGCTCTCTAAATCTCTTCTCGTGTAATGTGTTCCTGTGCCCCAGCCATTTAGTGGCTCTCCACTGGACTCCAGTTCATCAGTCTTTTGTACAAGAGGGTCCAAAGGTCACAGTGGGACACAGTGGTCACACAAGTATGAAATTGAGGGGAACAAATCACTTCCCTTAATCCAGTTACTGCTTTCTTTTTCCTGAAGTCTATATGTGATTAAGAGCATATAAGTATCTATGTAATGGAAATATAGCTCATTTGAAAAGTCTAAATGGCTGCAACATTACTATACAGATACTGCCAGATCTCAGGAATAATGATGATGATAAAAGTAATAATATCAAGGCAAAAAACCCAAGCAATTCACATAAGCCCTACAGCATTTTGAGAAATAACCTATTGAAAGCTACACCTCTTAATTAAAAAATAGAAAAAAACCTCAGTTTTACTGGAACATTCATTGTCTATTTATAAAGATCTTTTATAAAGGAAAGTCTACAATCCTTCTAGGGAACATATTCCCCTGTTAGCTATCCCCAAAGTTTTTCCAATGTTATAATGTAAGTCCATTATTTTTTGTCCTATCTGTCATTGTGGGACACGCAAGGACACACACAGACACACTTTCTCATGAGAAGGCTGAAAACTATTTATTAAAACATCTGACTCCAAATTTATAGTTTGGGAGGAGGGAATTGGAGGAGAAGTTGGACACCTCTCCCATCCCATTGGTCAAGACAACTGCCCATCAGTTGTTTTTTCACACCAAGAGAAAGAATATCAACAACTTCGTCTTACCATAAACATGCTTCTAATTATAACACCCGTGTGTGAGAAAGAACTAAGAACTACGAAAACATTAAGTTAGAAAGTGCATCAGAAAAGCTTGAAAAATCAGGGTGAGACCTATCTAGCAGGTGTTAGTTTCCCAAAGTTTAGCCGATGAAGGATCACTTCATGAACAGACCAGTAGTTTGAAATATGTGACATTAAGCTGCAATACACTGCTCAATATATAGCTGCCCTTAAAAAGTTCCTTAACAACTGTTAAGCCCCATAAAGAGGCTACACTTGACTGCACATATCTTGCAAATTATGTTCTTGCTAAAATTTCCAGGAACATGTGGTGATTTTTGTAGAAGTATAACACTAATTCATGTTTAGTCTATGAACTAGGTTTTACATTCTCCTGTCATCCTAACCCTGACATTGTCTCACATGTGAAGACTGGACACTGTCTCACATATAAAAAATCGTGCCTGCTTCTTTTTTTTCCCATTCCAACTTGTTGCAGTGGACTATAAAATTCTAGGGAATCCCCACAGCGTATACCAGCATTATGCCTCTGATGCCACCTTTGGCTTTTAGGTCTTAGCACTCTAAGCAGTATTGTAGCTATAAACCAGCAAAAAAAAAAAACCAAAAAAACAAACCAACAAACAATTAAGCAAGGATTTGCAAATTACAATTTGATCTAACAGTCATTTGTCAACACATGAAGTGTGCAGTTTTCTGACACTTTTATATCTGCCCCAGCTAAGTTTTGGACTATGTCAAAACAGAATTTGCATTTTATGGGAGTACTTAATAAAAGTACATAAAAGTATTTGCAATGATGGCATTTAAACCAGACAGCTATATATACATTCCTCTTAATTCTAACTTCTGCTGGCAACTATGAAATTCCCTACAAGTAAATCGTTCAGATTCTGATCATAGGAATGTAACAACAGGAGCAGTACATAAAAGAATTAGTGAACAGCAACAGAATCCACTGTAATTCCACACTTCCAGAAGAGTCAAATATTGACTGCTTTACAAAGCAGGCTTACCCTGGCTGGTGTTCTTTCGAGGACTGAGTAGAGAAAGGCTTGATCCCGTATCTAAAATTTGGCAGTAATTATGCACTCTAGATGAAGAAAGCTGGACCTGCTGGACTTGACTAGGATTCTGACTGTGCAGCTGAGTTTGAACAATTTTTGTGGATGTATCTGCCTTTGTTGCTGACAATGTGTCTGGCCCATGATTTTCAACAGAGAAATCTATCCAAACCTGTTCAAATTCAAACACAATCTTACAGACATACATACTTTTCTCATCAAAGACATAAGAAAATTGGTTACATTTCATAGTGGCGTCTTGGACATGGAAAGATAGAGGGTTTCAGCAAGAGGCAAGACAAAAGAAAATTACTATTTTTAATTTTGAAAATAAATTTGTACAAGAAGATTAATTACAAGATCATGGCAGTGATTGAGAAACCTCTGTTTGTTTATTTATTGCTAACAAATACTATTTTGTACAGGAACAATGCACAATTAGAAAAAGACATAGGTTTTTAAGTCTTCCAGGAGATGATGGTTGAGCAATTAAAATTGAAAAATCCAAGTGAAGGTGAATTACATTGATCATAAAATTACACTGTACCTCAGCGGATGGTAATTCTGTTTCTTCACCCCAGCTGCATGGAGCTGCTTCTTCCTTTAAGCTAGGGCAGGCAGTAAGAGAAGAGAACCGAGAAGGATGCTGTTGCCTTGCACACTGTAGCTCCTAATGTGAAATATTATATTCACACAAGTAACTCATAGTCCCTAAAACTAACACCCTTATAGCACAGTTTGCTGTTACACTGCTAGATTTAAAATAATCAGTTATAAATAATATTAAACAAAATTATGTTCCCTTCAGATTAACAGGGCCAAACTACCATTCTAATAAACCTAGTATCAAATCTGTTCAAAATCTACATTTCCTGATGCTGTTACTATCACCTTGCTTGTTGCTCAAGCTTATGTTGTCAGGGTCCTTCTTCACTTTTGTATTTTCCCGTGATTAAATTACAGAAGAAAAACTCCAAAACAATACCTAAAACCCCAACTAAAATAAAGCAGCTATGGAAAAATAAATCATCAGCAGCTAAAATAAACTAATTTACCTCTCAAAGTTTCAACTTTCAACTTGTAGCAACTAAAGTGAGATTTGATGAAAAGCAAACTGCTTCAGCCCTGTCAAAGGAGATGCAAATAAACATCAAAGTCTTTTGCTATGTATTAAAGACTAAAGAAACAAAATGTGAGCCCATTATGTGAAGTAATTGACAGTGAAATTCCTGTAGCTCTTGCAGTAATAAATTATCTTGTTTTTTTGTAAGGGTGAAGATCTTGGAATGCGGGAGCAAATGTAGCCTGGGCAATGAGAGTGATCACCTAGAATAAAAACACCCAAACTAGAATAGTAGTAGTCTTTGGAAAGTCAGCCTGGAGCTCAGCTTTAGTGTAGGAGTTGAAGCTTCAGCAGGGATATTCTGAGTAAAGAGCAGCCTGGAATGAGAGTACAGAACTGCTTGGATGTAAAAAGGGCTATCCTTTCTAGTCTGGATAAATGATGTACTCAAGGGTTCCAAAGGTGGAAAGATCCTCAATGACTGCACTTCAGCATGGCCTCCAAGCAACTTATCAACTGAAGAGGTTAAACTACTACTTCCAGACTTCAGCTCACCACCAGGAAACTCACAGTCTAATTCTGCCTCTCCAAGTGCCGTAGTCATACTGTATTTTTAAAATCTATTTATTCTTACAAAAGCAAGAATCATCTTTAATGATTTTTAACAGAACATGGGAGACACGAAATATGTATAAAAAATACAAACACAGTATCTTGCTCATTAAAAACAAGGCAAGAGAAGACTGGGATGGATGGATATGAATATTCATTGGCCTTAATTTGAGAGTCAGCTAAGTTCTAAGGTGAGCTATGAAAGAAAGAATAATTAAAGAGGCGGAAAAGGAAATAAAAAAGTGGTTTTGAATTGTGGCAATTTTGCTCAGATATGGAAGTCATTTTTATATACGTTTGGTGTAAGCAATTAGCTAATCTTTTTCAGACCTCTATCCCAGCAGTACACAGATAAAACAGCAGGTCACAAGAGGTCTCCTCAACTGGTTTGCTGAACCCTAACTTCCTTTGTAAAAATTATTTCCAGTGTTAATGTTGAAAAAACAGGTCACTATTTCTGAAACAGAACTGAAAGTTCAAGTGAACAAACGATGCCAGGCTTATTTAGGTTAATGAGATGATCGCAAGCATCCAGAAAAAATTATATATCCACAAGCATGCTGAGGCATTCCACAATAAGTTCATCTGTTGGTGGACCACATTTCAGACATCCTGCACACTGTAACAGCTGCCTCACCTATTCTCTTTTGAAACCCTACAAGAGGGAGGTCATATGCTCAGGACTCTCACCTAGGACCAGAGCTGAACTTTTCACCTTGGAGTTTGACTTCATAAGAAGTTAAATATTTCCTGCTCCAGAAGTAGCCCATACCATCATCCCATAAGATGTAGCATTGATATGCCAGTGAGGCTATGTATTTGATGCTCCCTAATTATTTTCTCTGAGAACTCTCCTCACACTACAACAGGATGCTAAAACTTCTTGTGGCAGTGCTGTTGTGACAGCTCTTGATCAGGTGCTCAGACTGTGAATGAAGAGTTGAAAAACAGTGCTGCATTCCTGTTTTGTCACAGAACTCAAATAATTTGAATCTTCCCAGTCTCACAGCCCAGATGCCTTTCACTATGATATGTCCTAACTCATATTTTTGATGCACACACTAATCCTTTTGATATCGAAAGAACTTGATTAGAACTGGCTTAATGGCTTATTATCACTAGATTTCAAACAGCATATAATTACCTGTGTTGAGAGTCTGTGCTGTAGATGCTTTAGAACTGATATCTGACACTGTGTTCTTTTGACAAATTCTCTTGGAAGAGGACTACCAGAGGCAATACAAACTGTGCAGTGTTTAGAGCTAACAGGATGACAGAGTCCTGCAAAGGAGAGAATATACTGAGGATGGCATTCTTTGTTGATATTTTGTCAAAAATATTACATTTCCAGCAAATGTTTACAGCAGATAATAAATGAACCACAGAACATAGGCCTTCTCATTGCAGATAGTTTCAATGCTATGTAGAAATGGGCTTCCTGCTTTTTTTCCCTGACTTCATTGTCAGAAAAACTATGCACGGAACTTAAATATCCACAGTGAAATCTTTTTACATTGTATATACTCTTAATTCAAGTTTACTTTACAGTAAACTTAGTCTGCTTTCTCTTCCACTTTCCTAAAATGTTAGTTTTTATTCCAAGAGATACACTATCTCTCTTCTGCTCATAAACAAAGTCTTAAAGTTCCAGTTCCCACACTGACATCTAGGCATCAGGGAGTTCTTCATCTAAGATGTTTATCAACAAGTCACTACTTACAGACTCTCATTGTTCTATCTTAGCACCTATCACAGGATAAATCTTATTTGCAAGGATTAGTACCAGTCTCACATGAGCTATGTAGCTCAAGGGTCAGGTCCAGCACCATTTTTTTATAATAAAGCCTAGCTTTCTCCAGCTCAAAGGATGAACTGATTCCCCCATTTTATTCTAAATATATAAGCTAGCACTTTTCTTTAGAACAAATTTACCTTCCTTTAACAGCATTCCAAGTTCTGCCCTGAGTCTGTTTCCCATTTCAATCAGCTGCTGCTTTTCTTGGCTCAGAACTGAGATTTTTCTTGCTGCTTCCTTGAGTTTATTTTGCATTCCTCGTAGAGTGTGTTTGACACTATACTGGCAACCAACACTAGTATCTACGTCAGGTAGCTGTTGTCCAAAATCTACCACGTTTTCTTCAAGAACTTTGGATTCTGGCCCCTGAATAAAACAGATAGTGCTCATAATGAATATTTTGAAAGTGAGGTCTGCAGGTTCAGAGATTTGTACAAATATGCATGAGAGGTCAGTTGAAGAAAATGTGTAAAATTGAAGGCTACAGTCCATTTTGTAGGGCCCATTTTCAAGATTTTGTTAGCAGTATAAGGCAAATTAAACTGTGGAGCAAAACATTGTAACAGCCTGAGACGAGACTTTCCCAAAGATATTGTGAACTATAAGTGTAAAGTAATACACATAGGATAAACACTGTATAACTGTAAACTAAAGAGCACTTAATTTTAAGATAAAATGTGGAAAAACCCCTCTTTATACCAAATAGCAATCTGCTACAAATCCTTCTTTGTTTAATCATTGTGTACATTGTTTAATCATTTGTACATACAAACAAAAGGGCTTTGTTGTGTCATATGACTTAAAACATTTACCAAAAATTAAAGATCCTACAATCTGTCTTGTCTCTGCCAACCTGAGTCCACCTGCACTTACACATAATGATAAGGTATATACCCAAAAGATCACATCCTTGTTTTTCAAGACCTATATACAGTCTTCTTTCAGCCCTCACAGAGGAGACTTTGTTTTCCATTTAAATAGTCATTCACTGGACAGTCATCTCCCTATAAACATTTTACATTTTATACATTGCCATAAGTATCTAAATGTATTATATGTGTTAAAATTGTTTTACAGTTACTCATTGGTACATTTACTCTTTTACATATGAACTAGTTAGAAGCATACTACACTAACTGTGCAATCCTAATCCGTTTTCAACTAAATCACCCTAAACACTATGATTCAGGAAGTACACATTGAAAGCTATTTACCATTCCGAGAGAAAAACCAAACCATTGTAGCCTTATTGTGCCATGCAACTCCCATGCTCTTATTTCTTTGGATAGTTTTACCATAAAAAGAAAGGCTCTTAACATACAGGGAAAGCATGCAGGCCTACAAACAGGGGGAGAAAGGTAGAGAAATTAGTGCAGGACTAGAGTCTAAAAATACTAAGACAGACACCAAAGTGAAAGGAAAAAGGAACAGCACTTTGACACAGATCTAGCAATTTGTATAAAAGCAAGTAATACAAGTAGCCACAAATAATTGACGTACTAAAGCTTAACACAGAGGGGAAGGCAAGGACCAATTATGGCACTACTGGTTCTCACACTGCAGATCACCTTCAGCAGATCAAAAGACAAAAGCATATCACCCAGCTGGGGCAAGGAATGTAATTTGCTTGACCTTTTATTTTTCACAAACTTTTCAGGAAAACATTCCACAGCATTGCACAGAAGATTTTTCTTTTCAGGTGACAGACTCTAAGCTGTAGAGTTAGGACTTAAACTCAGAAACCTTTTTACCTTTAGATCTAAGTCCAGGGCAAAATTCTGCAGTACAAAAGAGAGAAAACACTGAAAAGATGGATACCAAAGAAGAGTGGGAGGAAAAACTCTCCTCTGAGCTGATACAAAAGAAAAATATATACACAAGCAAAAGTTTACATGCTATTTTTACTAGTTTCCACAATAAACTTTCCTCTTCTTCTTTAGCGCTGGAGCCTATAATTTCCAGATTATGGTCACAGAAACTCTGTTATTTTAAATGGAAAAAAGAAAACTATCACAATGGCTCTCCTTACTGACTTCATCTGCACCCCTATGTTTAGTTACCATTATTGCTCAACACATTCTGAGCTCCCTGAAGTAGATATATTTTTGCCTCTAATTCTTCATGGCCTTAAATACATCTTTAGCATGCAATTAATAAATGTAAGAAGCACAGAGAAAGTGTAGGAAAATGCTAAAGATAAGCACCTGTAAAATCCAATAAGAAATTAAAATGAAGCTTTGCCCATTGTTTTTAAGATACTTTCACTTCTGCTTCCAGCTCAGTCTATGTCAAAGAAGGCTTGTTATGTACTGAAAAAGGAAAAATAAAGCAGACAGCAGAAACAGGCAGGAAACAATAGTTCAACTTCAGTGAAGACAGCATCAGCTACAATTCCAGCATTTTATTCCCTTGAAGTTTTGGCCTGCATATCCCCTATTTGCTACATGTCTATACATATAAAGCATAAATTATTCAGCATTTCACACTGCAGGTACAAATCACTGACTGAAATTGTTCCTGTTCTCATATCCAGCCATGAGTATTCAATTATAATTTAGCATCATGAAGCAAAGGATTAGCCACTGGAATAGAGAAAGTTCATTTCTTATCTTACAGTCTTCAAGGCAAAGTGACTCTTTTTTTAAGGCTCTATCCTCACTTACAGAAATGTAAAGAGAATCAGAATGCTCCTTGGACAGTAGTTTGCAAAACATTTATTTTCTGGGGTGGGGGGAGGAAATTGGTATAAAATTCAGTTGTTACCTAGTCAGGGAAGTGGTCAAAGAGAAAAAATAAATCTTTGCTGTCTATACTGGCACACAATGATTTTCTAAATATAATTTGACAGCATGAAAAAAAAATTCCCTTCTATATTCAGCAAAGAGAAAAACCAGATTAAACATGATCTGTGCATGGTTGGTTATACATACTTCCACATAAAGTTCCCAAGGCTCCTAAGTTTTATTTAAATATTGATATTGTTTCAGTTTTTAAAGCTCTGACTTTTCAATCAGGACCTCTCATACTTATTTATTACTTAGCTATTATTTCAATTTTCTTGAACGTATATGGTTACAGGTGGGTTTTAACAGTACGATTAAAGCATGAAACTGATACTGGTTGATCATACAGATGACAGTTAGAAAACCCTGATTTTTTTAGTTGTTTTTTAAACTATCTTACTGCAGACTGTGTACTATATCATGAAATTGCTGGGACACAGGAAGAGGAAAACATAGAGTGACTTACTCCTTACATAGTATTAGTCCCAGTTTTCAATTCTGTTATTTCTTTTTTACAAGAGATGTCACTGTCACTTTAAAGCTGATATTGTTCTTACCCTTTAAAATAACATGATGGGAATTATGTTTGTAAACTCTTGAATGGAGCAAAATATGCTCTCACACCCAGTGGGTGGTGAGCACTCCAAGACAACACTGGAGCTTGGTACTTTCTCCTGGTCATACCAAGTTGCACTTGATATTAAAAAAAAAGACTAAAATATGGATTTACAATGGAAAACCTGAAAAGGTGATACACAGTAGCTTAAGCATTTGCAAGTGGGAGAAACAACCATCAAGTCTGGCTTGCAAGATCAGAAGTGACTTGTGCCAGAGGATGACTAGTCAAAATTTATTGCCTAGAAAGAATAAAAGTACGTTTGGCTGAAAAAATCTTTGCTGGCTCTCATCTGACCAATCACATAAGCAGATATTACTTCAGTTTATAATATTTACTCAAACAAAATAATACACTAGGTATTTAATTACACACAAACGCACATACATAGAGATATTTTAAGGTAGTTTAAACTTCACCATACCTCTTCTGTGTCTGTGTTTACCATATAATCCAACTTAGCTGAACTGACTTTGACGTTGCTCAGTGTGGTTCCAGTTGAAATTTTGTTTGTGCTCAGTGAACCTAAAAGAGAAGTATAATATGAATGTATATGCATTTATAGAGTTTAGGCTTTCATAGCAAGAGCTGCTTCAGAACACTGTCTCATGCATGTCTAGTTACAGAATCATAGAACCATAGATTTAGGTTGGAAAAGACCTTTAAAATCATCAAGTGAAACCAGTAACTTAACACTGCCAAGTCCACCACTAAAACCACGTCCTCAAATGCCCACACGTACATGCCTTTTGAACATGCCCAGGGACGGTGACTCAACCATTTCCCTGGGCAGCCTATGCCAATGCTTGAATAAGCCTTTTCAAAAAGAAATTTTTTCCTAATATCCAATCTAAACATCCACTGGCATAACTTGAGGTAATTTCTGTTGTCCTATTGCTTTTTACTAAAAAAGAAAGAGACACTGACTCCACCTCACAGTAACTCCCTTTCAGGTAGTTGTAGATAGTGGTAAGTTCCCTCCTTTTGCATACCACTTCAGTAGATATACTGCAAATGGATATAGTGTAAACCACCATGGCAGGGGGGGTTGGACTAGGATATCTTTAAAGATCCCTTCCAGTGCAAACCATTCTATGATTCTACACACTGGGTTCACTATCATTGCAATACACTTTTTTTGCTTTACTCTTACAAAATACATACATGATTTCTTTTCTAGTGGTAATTTTGTAGTGACTTAGAGCATGTGTGTGTGTGTGTAGGGGTGGGTGTATGTGTGAGTGTATTTGTTTTCACTAATAATTGTTTTGTAGTAATTTGTAATACTCAGACTATTGTGTGCTTGTGTATGGTGCAATCTTGAAAAGCCCACAATAACAATTTTTACACAGTCCTGGATTGGGTAGCTCTCATAGGTTGTGACCGTGACTGCTAAACTTTCTTGACTGAATTTAAGGTTCTTTGTCAAGAGTTGTCACCTTGCTCTGCAAGCTGTCTGTTTAGAGGAAGAGATGACATCTGCTCATCAAGACTCTCCATTTCTTTCCTCATTTGTGCAATAGCAGCCCGAAGGCAGGCATTCTCTTCCCGCAGCTTTATTTCCAAAGCAGGGATATTTTTACACAGAGAATTTTCATCATCATACTGAAATATCTGGAAAATAAAAGTTCAAGACAAAAAGAATCCTTCATTAATAAGTGACACATATTCTCTCCAAACTGCCACCCACACAGATCCTAATACTTTCAACCCCTGAACATATGTGGGAGAAAAGTACCACAGAAGGAGAATAAATATGTTTGTTTATTGAGGATTTGCCAGGGAAAGAGATGGTATACTAAGAACATCACAGGAGGAGGCGCACATGGGGAGGACCATGGCACCAGAGCTAGCTGTTTAATTGTTGTTCTGCAACAATTTAATCTGTTGTTCTGTGGGGTTTATCTCTCTTCCATGCGCAGGTAACCCCTCTCCTTAAGGAACTTACAGGCTCAACAGCAGTAACAGCAGTCCCCTTTCTGACCTGTCAAATTCTTGAAAGTGTCATTGGAGATCATCTGTTGACAATAAAATTGTCCTGGTTTAAAAGACAGATATTTGTCAAGGAAGATGGGAATTTCCCTGGAATGGAACGATCACCCCCTTCCTCCAAATTATAATGACTTCGAAATCATGGGGCTTCCAGGCAAAGATATAGAAAAAGCAATAACAGTTCTTTACTAGACTATGTATGTATAAAACAACACAAAACAAGCAACAACTGCAACGACAAGAAAACCCAGTAGCAGCTTTTTCCCACCCGTCAAGGAACTCCCCTTTGATGTAGTTACGACGACAACCGACAAGGGGCGCTGTAGGCTCGTGTCGAGGCTGAGGCGCTGCAATGACACTCCCGCGGCTTCAGCGCGAGATCGGGATCACCCAAGTGGAGATGGGAGCTCAGAGGACAGAGAGGGAAGCAGGGCTGAGTCCCCCAGGCACCCACGCTAGCAGTGATCGGCCATCGGCATGGCTAACGGCAGCCGGTACACGCTGGGAAGGGAGCCAGGGCTTTACCGCCATTCGTTCCGGGGCGGAGGGAATAACTTCCCCAGGCACCCACGCGGACTGCGCTGGCCTCTCCGGGCGCTGGCAGCCCGCGAAGTCCCAGTCAGTGGAGCAGCCGGGGCTCACTTTCTCTCTCGCAAGCAACACTCAGAGGGCGGCGGCAGGCGAAGCTCCACGGCAGTGTTAAAAAACTGCTGCGCAGGAGAGGTCCAAGGCGAAGAAAACCCACACCATCTCTGCTCCCAATCGGGCAAAGACTGCCCAGCCCCAGCTAAGAAACTGCTAAAATAACTCTGCCCTCTCCCCTCCTTCCCCCACTCCCCTAGAACCCTTACAATGGTACGCCAAGGCCACGTCTTT
>VYXF01001518.1:221657-236358 GCA_013397295.1 Polioptila caerulea
AAAAAAAAGCAAAACCCCTAACCCCCAGCAAACATTAAAGAAGCTAGATGTCCTCTGCTAAACCAAAAAACCAGGAAGGAATGTATGGACTACACCTACATAAACTGGACAATGGACAATATCTAGAAAACACGGACATTGATTGAAAACACATTTCCTGGTCACTTGAAATTCCAGCACAATCTTCAGGAAAAATATCTAGTAGGACCAATGGGATATAAAGACCAGAATATTAGGTGCCCAATATTTTTTACTTTTGCTGGTTCTTCATTCAAAGTGTGTCTGCAAAGATTTTTAAATGTTTCATTTTATCACTGGTAATGTAACTGTGGTTTCATCCAAATAGAGAATACAGAAATTAGATTCTACCCCTGTAAAATCTTCTTTCACTGACAGAAACGTGTCATCATCCATTTAAGAAATGCAGATACTATCTGATACAAGAATATTAGAAAGGCATGCAATAGAGGAATATATATTCCCACAGTCACTAAACAAATCCTAATTCACAAGCAATTCAGATCAGGTGTTTTTCTCAAGGAAAAAGACTATGAAATGTCTTTCAAGTATTTGTATCAAAATGTGGTTAAAACAGAATCACAGAATGGACTAGGTTGGAAAAGATCTTTAAGATCATCTAGTCCAACCTATGACCTAACGCCTCCTCATCAACTAAACCATGGCACAAAGTGCCACGTCCAGTCTTTTTTTAAACATGTCCAGGGACACTGTAAACGTTTCTTTATTTTTAACCCTAACCTTAAATTGTTGCACAGCAGCAGTTTTGCCTCTTCAGAGGGCAGGGCAATCCATGAGGTGCTTAAGACACTTCAGCAAAATACTTCAGTCTCAACATTTATACCTTGCACACCCTCAAAAACTACTCTGTTTCAATTTCCTCCCCACTTCTTTCAGCCCCCTTATTTTCCCAGTCATAAGTCTGTTCTGCGAGTGTGATCTGAAAGTCTCATCTAGAATACTAATGGCCTTCAAATTAAATTTCCCTGGCATAAAGACAACAGCTGCCCTGCAGTTTCTTTCTCCTGTGGTTGTTTCTGCCCTAACAGTACAGGCTACATAGAAGATGATAATCACTATTCTGCTTTTACAGTCTCTCCAAGGCTGTTAAGATGAGTCAGGGAAAGGCACCAGTAGGTAGCAATGCAACATACAGAAGTGAATTTTGGGGCCCAGGACTTCATCTCTACTTGCAATATACCCATGAACCATCACAGTTTAAACCAGAAATACAACCGTTCCAGATTTTTGTAAGTGGAAATGGGTTTAGAGAGAAGAACCTAAAAACCCTTATAAACCAGAATTACTTGAAGAACTCTTTCCTATTCTGTGCACTTGTATGATATTATTAGCATGCTCTAGTTAGACAAGCATGACCTAAGTCATACTAAAATGTAAGTTATAAGTAAGATTTTCCAGGCTGGTGTGTTTCACATCTCAGTTGCTTATTGAAAGGCCAAGCATGACTACTGCAACATTTCTAGCACACTGCTGGGATCTCAGACCAATTTGAAGAAAGGACCTGTATACTGAAGATACTGTACTAGGGTATATTTAAATTTTAATCTTTCTTGCATCAGTCATCTGAACCAGAGGCTAGCCACTGTACTATTCCTTCTTTAAGTGGAGTCATTGATACAAATGTCTTAGTCAATTTTCTTCTTCTGTTTGTTTACACTTCATTTTGTACAGAAAAGGCTCTAGACTAGAATAACAGACTTTTAAATATTGTTATTTAGTTTCTTAAACACTGGCCCTTCCCATGAAAAGGAAAAAGACCAAAAAGTTTTGCTGAGATGGGTACGGCTTATCCTACACACCAAAAGTGCAAAAGCCAGAGTTTTTTAACAACAAAGAGAAAAGAGTGGCAATGAAGACAGTCTTGCCAACCACAGTTGAAGAGAACAGTGAATACAAAGAAGAATATATGAATATAAAGAAGAAACTGTGCTCAGCCCTGATTCTCTTGGTTTCTTAATGATCAATTAGCAAATGTGTCCAGTTTGAAATAAAATTGGAAAAACTACTTACTCCATAGCAAGTTTTTGCAAGCAGTCTACTTTTATCTACAATAAAAATTGTCTTCAGGAATTATCTTTCTGAATACAATACTTTCTGCATTCAGGAACTACTAGGCTTGCTTAGTACTGCTTTTTCTTAGCAAGCTCTGGTAACATGCTCTGAACCGGTCACTGCTGAGCACCCATAGCTGCCCAGTAGAGTGCACTGCAGCATGTGCTTTACTTACACTCTTTTACCAAAACCAGTTTTCTACTCTTAATGCATTATCCTTCAGCATGACCTCAAACCAGAACTACATTTCCAATTTTGAATGGCTTTTTAAAATGTATGCATTTTAAGAGGTAGCAATGAAAGGAAAACTAGTTAGTGGTACTTGAATACAAGACCTTAAAATATTTTAACCAGCTGGCATATTGGTATTTTGAAATGTTGCCTTAAAATTTTAACTTTTCAACTTTAAAATCTACCCTGATCTGCAATTGACACAGAACCTCAGGAACCTCAGGAATGAGATTCCCGAAATTAATTCTTCCCATTTGATTGCCATGATGGTACAGTACGTTGTCACATTTTGGAGCAACTGTCTGTATCCAGCTTGCTCCTTTTGCCAGTGAGTAATGAACGAGAGCCATAATTTAGCCCATGACACCTAATCTATGTGTTTTCCAGGCTAATCTGTGTGTATTCCAGGCTAGATGTGTCTCTATTTTGAATGAAACATATGAAACAGATGAACTGCTTACAGTAAGTCCAGTGGAAACAAAGCCCATAATGTTATCTTAGAATGAATTAATCCATGTCTACATTAGGTGCTGTCTAACCCGCTTCTCCCCTTCAAGTGAAATTCTGTGATTAAATGATGCTGGTATTGTTTGTTCTCTCTCAACAGTCAAAGCAGAAAGAAGAGTCTTCACTTCATGCAACCTGTAGTCTGTTTTCTGTAGATCAACTTCAGCCTGGGTTGGAAGGAAGGGAGGGGGGAGGCAGAGGATATCAGTAGCTCAAGGACAAAGGGATAGAAGAAAAGGAAAGGTAAGGAAGGGAAAGGGAAAAGAAAAGGGAAGTAAAAAGAAAAAGAAGGAAATAAAAAATACTTTAAAACATAGCACAGAGACACAAGCACATCCCTTTTGTATCTGTCAAAGCCTACCCTAACAGACAATTTAACATCATTTTCTTATCTTCTTTATGCGAAATTGAAAATGCTGATTTATCTCACTCATGTGTTCACATGCTACAGCTATTGATACCTATGAAAGACAATGATAAAATAAAACAATAGAGTAAATGCCAGCATTCTGAACTTCACAAACAAGTATTTCCTCTGTACCTCTGAGTTCAGGGCAACTGGACATTAAGAATTGTTAGACCATTGTCTTACACTCTCTAAACAATAAACATGTATTTAATTTTTCAGAAGCAGGAGTTTGTAAACTACACAAAATAGGTTTGTTTGTTTATTTTTTTCCATACAAAAATACCCAAGAGCTTTTCAGGACTAATATTGTTCCCTTGACAGAATTCAAGTGGTACTGTGATCTGAAATTCTTTGTGCCCTGGGGCTGCTCTAAGAAATATCTTTCTTCTTTTGCTACAACAGCAGAGGAAAAACATCTCTCAAGCCAACTTGATTACATGGAAAGGGAGAAAAGGCCACTATTAGAGATTTTTCATGAAAATTAATATGGTCTCTGATAAAATACATGTGATGAAAGGCTGTGCTCAATACAGAATTACTGGTTTACATATTTTTTTTGAAAGAAGGCTAAAGACATTTCACTGAGGAACACCATGATGGGAAGACTACATTGCTCTCTATGCAATAGATGATGCTTAAACAGTGTTAATTTGAAATTCTCACCTCCTCTCTTGATGAAGACAGGCTGTGTGTTAGATCCTCTGATTTCTGATACCAATTACATTCAGCATTCTTTGAGAGCTGCTGCCAGTTCAGTTCTGTTTGCATTTTACTCTGTTTCAGAATCCATTCTCGCTCTGCAGCCAGAGACAGTTGTTTTGACCTATGATACACAGAGCAAAGCTGTTGATTTCAGCAGAATAAATACTCAGGATGTTTTGTGGATGTTTTTATGTTTGTTTGGGTCTGGGTTTGTTTTGTTTAATCCAACTTTGATTATTGTCCTTATCTTCTTTCCTTGTTTTATTTTACAAATTATCTATTTTATTTTGTTCTATTCTACTCTCAGCATTTTACTGAACAAAAGCATTTTAATTACTTAGAGCTCAATAGTCTCTGAGGGTCCATCTGTATGAGTATTTAGAATCAGCTTTGGAGGTCACCTCAGCTCAAGCGGCATAAACAGCCCTTCAATATCAGTACTGCTCTCAGTATTTCCATCCAGAGTATGTTTCTGTTTTGCTAATATCAGAAATGAGATAAAAAAGAGCTAGGAATTAAAACTGCTGCATTGTCAGGGTAAAAATTATGGGCTAAAAGGCTGCTGTATTTACAGACCTTGAAAACACAGTGTAGAAAGAGATAGAAGGTCCAAGTATTAGAAACAGTATTAGAGATCTCTAATCAAGAACTCAAGTCAGAAAATTGCAAAGATCAAAGGTTTCTTCTGAAACCATCAGAGTTTAAACTGCATGACACAGAATTAGCAACATGCACAAATTTACATTTAATAAGTATACATGCAGTTGTGGTTCTTTTGCTCTTGCTGAGTGAACAGCAGTTGGTCATGCAATCTTTAGAGCTAAGACTGCAATAGGACAAAGAGTTGTCCTGATTTTTCAAGCTTTTCTGATGCACTTTCGAACTTAATGTTTTTCATCATTCTTAGTTCTTTCTCACACATGGGTGTTATAATTAGAAGAATGTTTTTGTTAAGATGAGGTTGTTTACAGACTTTCTCTTGGTGTGAAAAAACAACTGATGGGCAGTTGTCTTAACCAATGGGATGGGAGAGGTGTCAGCCTTCTCCTCCAATCCCTAGTTTGTGTGGATATACTATAAATTTGGAGTCAGATGTTTTAATAAATAGTTTTTAACCTTCTCATCAAAGAGTCTCCGTGTGTGTCCTTGTGTGTCCAACAGCGACAACAAAGTGGGTTTAGATCCATTATTACAGCAGTGGCCTTTAAAGAACACTCAAGACCAGTAAACCAAACCAGAAACTGAACTCCAATCATGCTACATTCAAGATGCAGGAATACATGGATACCACTAATGGCCAGGTAACCTTTTGCTAAACCTAAAGGTAAAGTTTATAAGCAGAAAAGAGTTATTTTATTACTCAAAAACCAACACAGCTAGAAAAAGAGGCAAAATTCTAGGTATACAAGCCCTCTTCCTGAAAGCTTGTCTGTTTTTCTCAATGGTATCAGTTGTTTTAATGTGAGGGTTTTTTTCTTCTCTACTTTTATAATTTGATTTGTCAAATTATTAAGGTATCAATTACGACACCACCGAAGCAAGCGGACATGGGCATCAGAGAACAATCCAAGTAATGCTGGATGATGATTAGTGAACACTGCACGTACAGAGATTTTTGAAGGGTGAATTCCTCATTACTAGCCTTGGAAGGATGACAGAGGTATTTCAAACACCTAGATACAGTTTTTGGTTGCATAGGAAGAAAACCAGTCACTATGAATGCATACAACAAATACCCATGCTTCCTGCTATCCTGGAAACAGTTGAACACACAGGTGGAAGGAAACAGCAAAAACAACAGTCATCTTTTCATGTGTTTCACACAGGAGTGACTTGAGATTGTAATACGCTCATTCATTCTGTGAGTAAAGGGTAACAGCCTAAAATAAGTTACCTTAACTTCATGGGACAGAACTAAGTAACCCTTTTCAATTGTCTGCTTGTGAAATTCACATTGTCTCTTAATTCCCACATCAAATCAGCAAGCACTTCCTACAAAGGGAGTAACAGATAGGTAACACCAGAACAATGGTACTGATGGAAACACTGGGTTGTCTCAGACCTTTCAAACATTGTATGAGGAGTTTAATAATCGCATAATCTTTCTCCATTCTACTAACAATCAGACTGCTGAATGAAATTTATAATCTGGTCTATGGTAGGTCCCCTAACAAGACTTGTACAGCAAAGGGGAATTTAAAGAAACAAATCAGCTAAAGAGTACCCTTTGCAAAATAAAATCAGATTTCATAACCACCGGGGAGAGAGGAGAGAAAAAAACCCTTGTTTTACAAACCCCTCCACCATCTTATAGACAATAAAATTCAATTCCTTTACAGTCATCCGAGCACCTGTAATATGTCAAATACTATGCATTACAGAAATAACTGAACTTTATTTTGACTTATAGAGAAGCAGAAAGGTGCTGTATCTCCCAGTGCTAAAAGTTCTGGGTATTTTTTATTTCTCCCATTTTTTAAAAAACTTTTTTGAATATAAAATAAAAAATCCCAACAGAAGTTAAATGTATATTCTAAGTACATGAATAAAGGGATATTGATTTTAGTGTACAATCTACTATAAGCTGCAAGGACATCTATCTTCCTATGTGTGCACGCATATACATGTGGGTCTATTGGTGATAAAAATTTAACTGTCTCCCTCTGGTTTTGCAGAATGACAATAGAAATAGTGTAAGAAGTAGTCACTATGAAATCACATGAAAAAACTTAAAAGTTTATAATTCACTAGTCTAAGCTTTTTTTTTTAGGTTAAGCAAAAATTCAGTACTATTAGAAGGGAAAGTTTTGGCTGCAGTCAAGAGGCCTTGAAAGTGTATACTTGCAGAACTACTAAAGAATTGAGAAACTAGAACCTTACTGAAAAGTTGCTAGAAAAATACCACCATGTTTTCCACTCAGAAGATGAGGTGACAAGAAGGCTGCTGGGAGAGAGGATGCTATGGAAAAGACTTCTTCCCTCCCTCCCTGCCCTGCTCCCCTTATAGCCATTGAATTTTAATTCAGAGTAAAAGAACAAAAACAGTCATATTTTTTGTCATACTTGGGAAAACAAAAATCTGTTGTTAGAAGACTTTACATTTCAAATTCAAGTAAGAAGAGTACTATAGAATGTACATTCTACTGTGAAATTCTCCTGAAGTAACATTGCAAGTTACTCCAAAACATGAAAATTAAAGACACCAGTAAAGATACCACCGAACAAAAGTGAAATTCTTGCCACACAACACCTGTATTTTGTAAGTCCATGAAAAACTGTTCATAAAGAAGCTATGAATTTTCCAGAAAACTAAATGGTTGCAGTGAGCTGCCATCCAGTGGCTAAACTGATACAGTATTTTAAAAAGTGTTTGAGAGAAACTACTTTCATGAATTAAATTGATAAATTACAACTGAAAACAAGATCATGAGATCACAAGGAATTTTGTCTAATTGATACAAAATCATGTTAGACTAGGGGGAATAGCTGCAGGAGATTCAGTGGCAAGCATGGAAGATGTGCTTCTTTAGTTGTAAGCGTAAACAATGGATATAACTTTTTCTTATCTAGTGTGGTAAGAGAAATCATGTGTATTAGATGATGTAGCCTTACGTTTGTGGGCAGCAACTAATCAGCTTTATCATTACAGTTCAACCACAGAATGCACCATAAGTTCCAAACCAAGCCAGTTATCAAACATTCTTCAGGTTCTCATACTTCTTCAGGTAGGTTCCTAAACTGTCTTTGGGAAGCCCACGAGAAGGAGAGTCCTGGATGAAGATTTGTTATTTTAACAGGACTACTATACTAAGGGCAGCGAGACCTGGATTGGCAGGTGTTGGGTGGAAGACACAATTGCTGAACAATACCACTTCCATGGATATTGTATATTGGTTTGGTTGACAGGATAAAAATTAAATAGTCTAGTTCTAATGACTAAACACATTCATATGTAAATTAGTAAAAGTAATTCCAATATCAAATACATTTTTATACAAAAACAAAGTAGGAAAGTTTTGTTGTTCTTTAAAGTTTGTTCTACAGAAAGAGGTAGTATAATGCCTCCCTACGGAATCACAGTTGAAGACCAAATTTCACCGTTAGTAAGATGATCCTTTTATGGTGGAATTATAGCAATATAAGAAGCAGAAGGGGAAAAAAGTTCCTTGTAATCAGGAGTATGATAAACAGTGTACATTTATCCATCTTGCCTGAAGCTACCTCTGCTTTCTAGATGCTGAGCTATTCTGTAGTTTTAAGGTTAACGAATTTAGCAGTGTGCTTACTACATAAAATAATCTTATGCCATCTCACATTACAAAACATATTCCTAGCAATTCCTTATAAGGGGTGGCTGTCAAGCAAGGAAAGCAACAGCTACTAAACAAGCAAGGCATAATTTTCTAAACTGTAATTACAAATGTAATAAATTTTTAGAGGAATAGAACAATAGGCAAAAAAAATAAAAAAAAAAAAGAGCTTATACAACTATAGCAATGTTAAACCAGAACACGATGATTAAAAAAAAAAGAAAAAAAATAAAAAGATTGCTAGATGGCACTGCAGCAACACAACATAAGTTGTTGCTTGTCCAACATTCTTATACCAGTTTCTGACATCAGTGTCTTCCAGTTCTTGAATCTTTTGCTCCATGTGAAGTTTCAGGTTCACATAATCCTCATGCAGATGATCTATGTGACTATTCCTAGAGCTGTAAACAAAAACAAATTTTCATTAAGAAGCATGAGGGATCCACATGTAAAATTTTTTTAACAATAACACGTAACTATTAATAGAGGATGCTGTAATTTCCTAAAGAAACGGGCACCACAACATCCTACAGAAAAAGGCACCATAACATCATTTTCTCCTAAGTTAGTGGAAACCAATTATAACAGTATGTATTATTTCCCAAAACAATCCTTCAAAAGGTTAGTTGCATACAGAGTATAGAGGATCTGCTGAAAAGTAGTGCAAGACCTCCACTTAAATATAACTGTGTTCCTCCTCCATTCAAAAATTTCTGTTACATAAGAAAAATTGCAAATCAAGGGCTGACCAGCAGAAATCTGATCTTTTAGATACACTTAAAAATAGAAGCAGCTCTGTATCTTTTCCCCTCCTCTCCCAAGATTTTGAATTGCTATCAACAGAAAAGTTTCTCTGTGATCAGGTGGAAGAATACCAGTAATGTCAGGATATCAAACAAATCTGAGGAGCTGATACTGCTACCAAGAGCAGTAAGTTTTCTAATGATATACTGAACCTTTGAAGGTCTGCATTAATCTCTTAAAGACTAAACAGGTTTGCTGCAGCCTGTCACACAGCCAAACAAACCTAGATTGCTATCGTACTGCTCTGCAACCTTCTATTTACTTTCAACTCTATGTTACAGGTTTTTGTGTAGCTGAATGACCATTGCATTTGATTAGATAAGACTGATCATATAATACCTACAGAGACAAAACTCTGAACTAAAACTGGAGAGTAACAAACAGCTAAATGCATATTCACTTTCATATTCTGCTAGATCTTTCTTTTAAATTTACACTTCACCTGAAGTAATCTGAATCCTATAGCCAGCACTTATGCATACAAACCAAGTCTATCAGAAGTGCTGTCTCAGTGTAGTCTAGACATGCATTTTTACACCTCCCTCATTCATCCCCGAACCCTTAAGGGCAAGGCAGATCAGAAGAATGATTGCTGTACTGTGATCAGTATCCAGCTCAGCCTAGCAAAGAGGCAATTGCTCTGTTTAAAAGACTCAGACTCCTCCTTCCATTCCCAAAACATATGGTCCAGGTAAAACCCCTGAACTGGCTTTAAATGAATTTGCATATATACCACATAAACATTAATCATTTAGTAACCTTCAATGAATTCCAGAGTCTTGCCCAGATCACCCACAATAACTAAAAAAAAAAATTATTTAAAACTTACCCAGCCATCTCTACATTATCAATGTAGTTGGATCCAGCACAGTTTACAGCATTTTACAATTACCATTTTAAGCAGAGAATAATCCAAAAGAGACTGTTATTTCTGAAGACAGTAATTACACTAAACAACTCAAGAAATAAGTGTTTATTCCCTCCAACCTGCAAGCTGCACACGTATTTCTCTTCTCTTTTGAGATAAGTATGATGAGACAAGGCACAGTTCAGTTCTCTTTTATTAACAATATTAATTGTGTGTCCAATTTTTCTGCTTTTAGTTTAGAAAGAAAATAACCAACAGAGAGCCTATGCTTTTACAGGCAAAACCCTTTACTTGCTTCACATCTACCTCTTCCTATTGTTTATTCTTCATATTTGTCTCATATCTAACTATAAATTCTGTAGAAGAAAAAAACCCCATTGTTTTTAAGCAGTATGGATGTTTTAAAAAAATTAAATTATTATTTCTGTTCAGCTCTCTTCAGAGGTTTGGAAAATCTCTGGAGTCAATATAGCTTCTCTCACTGTACAGTATTATTCTGTGTCACTGGTTGCAGATAATCCCTTCTGAATAAGCACAGAGATGCAGAGAACAAATCAGACAAGCATGCGTTTCAAATAGTGGCTCTTTAATCTCTTTAAATGAAAGAGAGGTTTTCAGATCAGAAAATGCTACGCAATATCTCTATGCTAAAGGATGTCATATTTTAAATAACATTTTTCCTCACAAACAATCTAGACAATTCTAGTTCTCTAGGATTAAAAAATGAGTCACTGATCGTTGGATGTGAGAAGTATAAAAAAATTCAAGCTTGCTCTTCCCAGGTATACTGAGGATCAAACCGTGCTAAAGGACACAATGATCTGATGGTCTTTCAATTCTGCTGGCCAAGATTTCACATTTATCCCTAAATAATTAAAATAGTGTTTTTTCTTCATATTCTGATTCTTGTTGGCAATATTCAAATCATGTTACCATGCACTGATAGTTTAAGTAGTATCTTCTTCATTTAGGTAAGGAGAAATAGATGACTTTTTATAAAGTCACTATCATGGATATTCATGAACAGTACTGCCTTCTTGCCTATAACATGCAACACTGAAAGATCTGCTCTTTCTGTATCACACTTTCAGCTACAGTTGTTCCAAATGCATCAGATGGCTACCACAATTAAAAACACTAAATTTGAAGTGCACAGAGGGAGGAAAGACAATCGAGTGTTGGCAAAAGACAACACTGCCAACTGAACCGGCTGGCAGGAAGCAGACCCCACAAGGAAGGATTCCATGGAGGGCTCTGAGGGTCAGATGTTCTGAGCCAGAAGAGCAGATGGCAGGCAGACTGTCGAGGTCAAACCCGTTAGATGAAGGCAGTAGAGAGGAGCACAAGATAATGCTTTGGACTCAGGGACAGCACAAGAGAGGGCACTTAGGAGGAAGGGTGCAGAAAGACAGTGGGGCCCCAGAGAGAGAACAGGGTGCGAGATGCACAGGCGACACGTCGGGAGCTCCGAAGGACAACCTGCGGCACAACGGGATGCTGTGCGACCGCACTGTCTTCTGATGGAAAAACCCAGTCGCGATCGCCTCCTAATGGCACCAACCTCCTCACCTCCTCACGGCTGTAGGCCGCGTCCCCAGCTCGAGCCGCGGCGGGCGGGGCTGCGCCGGGAGGCGGGCGCGTCTCCGTGGGGCCTGGGCCGNCCGGGCCGCGCCTCCGGCCCTCGCTCAGGGGGGCGGCGCCAGCCCCCGGCTGCCTCCTCTCCCGCTCAAACAGCCGGCGTTCCTCAGTTCCTCCCGTTGCATTCACTTCCAGGGACCCGGGAGCGTATTCTCTCCTCCTCACATTTTCCCCGTTCCATCCTCACTGCTCTCACACAGCAGCTTCTCCTCTGCATCGTGTGAGCACGGTCACTCTCCTTTGCAGCCCCGGTCTCGTTCAGTAAAACGCCCTAATCCCAAAACACAGCTAGTACTTGTCCCATACTCTCAGATCCCACTCTCTCGTTCACTTGTCCAACAGTTTATTATTAAACAATTTCTCCTTAGCTCAGATCAAGAAGGACAGTTTTGGCCCCTTTCAAGTACAGCCATTAGGGATGTGAACAAACTTCCCATCCTCTCTGGACTCCCACCACATCATGTGAAAAACTTTAAAAAGCTTGTAAAACAAACTCAGGACAACTACGACACGACATCATGCAGAACAGATAAATACATTCTGCTTCCAAGGCACTTAATTATTAAAAGCTGTATCCATCAAGTAAACTGCCTTACACCATCCAGGAGAGACAGAGGAAGATGTAACACATGAAGCAGGCCTAAAGCATGATTTTCCCTTAGTCACTCTAGATGACTTGCTTGTCTGGAGTCATGAGGCAAACTTCCTGTAATGTTCTGCCACTTTTCTATTTTTCTAGATCATATAAACAGCTTTTACCTTCCAGAGACGTGAATGCTGGACCCAAATGATACCTGAAGTACACTAATTTAGAGAAGATAGAGTATTATCAGTAGTTCTTATATATTTTCCCTTATGTAATCAGAAGATAATTATGTGTCCTAGCCTCATACCAGCTAAAGAAAGAAGGGATTTATTTTCACCAGTAACTACTATGAAAATTAGAATCAGAACTGACAATTTGACTTTTGAAACAGAGCAAGTTCCATTTAGCTAATTATAATTTCAGAGCAATGCAATTATTAAAGGGATTTAGTTCACTTATTTATATGAATCATGTCTTTGAAATACAATGGTGAAAACCAGCTTCAAATGATTTTCTACATCTGAACACACAAAAATTATAGTGCTAGTCCCAGAATAATTTATATTGTGCAGTGGGCCCCTTGGAGCACTCATCAGAATCAGCACATAATAGGCAAATGTCTAAATCCATACACCCCTCTGACTGGTGACATTCTTTACATCTTTATATTAGCCATTGTCTTTATATTAGCCATAGACTATTAACTGCATTATCTTTTGCAACCCTTCCTCACCCCTGCTCCCTCTTTCAAATTAGCTGTCATCTTCTCCAACATACCTTCAATCAGCCCCTAGTCATGTAGTTTAATATATGTTAGTTCCCCAAATGAGTAATTGATGACTTTCAGTGATTCAGTAGTGCCCCAAATAGATAAAATTTAATGGTGAGTAAAATAGATTACAGTCTACACAATGTCAATTCAGGGATTGATGTTGAAATCTGAATACACCTAGTCTGCAAGTGAATGGCCTAAATTCACATAATATAGGACAATCAAAAGCTGGGTTTACTAGTCTTTAAGATTAGCGGTGTTGGTCTCATTGGCTGTATGTTATCTACTCAAAATAAACCACATGGCCTTACTCATCTTCACACATTAATGCAATGAATCCTTAAGCATGTACAAATGGGTACTATACCTCTGAAGAACTCAACCAATAGCCAATGCAAACATAACGGGCAAGGAAAAGAAAAAACTTCTAAGTCACTAAAAGAGCTTTAGTTCTTGCCTTGGTATTACACAATTTCAGCAAGTAGGTTTTAAAATACTCAAAGCTACTAATCTGTGCAATATCATAGTTCTCAAATGTATCTTACCTATCCTCTTCTAGTTTGAACTCTACCCCTGTGTATCTCCACATAGGTTATAGGAATCATAGACTCATTTAGATTGGAAAAGATTTTTTTTCCAGGATCATCAAGTCCAACTGTTAACCTCCAGGGATGGTGACTCCACCACTTCCCTGGACATGCTGTTCCAATGCTTGGCAACCTGTCTGGAGAAGAGATTTTTCCTAATATCCATTCTAAAGCTCCCCTGGCACAACTTGAGGCCATTTCCTCTTGTTCTACCACTTCTTATCTGGGAGAAGATACAGACGCCCACCTTGTTACAATCTCCTTTCAGGTAGTTGTACAGAGTGATAAGGTGTCTCCTGAGCCTCCTTTTCTCCAGGCTGAGTCTCTCCAGCTCCCTCAGCTACCGTCCATCAGACTTATGCTTTAGACTCTTCCCTAGCTCCATTGCCCTTCTCTGGACATATTCTGGCCCCTCAATGTCTGTCTTGTCGTGAGGAGTCGAAAATCAAACACAGGATTTAAGATGTGGCATCACTCCCCTACATACTGGATGGTGTCCTAGAAGCACAGAGAAGAATAGAGCACCCGCTCCTGAATTTCCTAAGCCCCAGGTAGCCACAGGAGTGCGACTTTCTGTAGTGCACTTGAGAATCCCGCCACAACTTTCATAAATGCTAAATAGCAATATCAGCACACAGTCAGTTTTAAAATCCAGCATTTGTATGAATCGCAGTTGAGTCACAAGAGATAAATGCAGAAAGCTTATTCCATCCTGATGTAAAAGGAAGGGTACGTTATGAAATCATATTTGCGGGGAGGGCTCCCTTGGTAAAGGATGAGGAGGGAAGCCTGAGGGTGGTCTACGGAATGCACAATATCACACTCAAAATTACTAAGAAGGAAACAACGAAGCAAGGAAGCTCGTAAGAGTAATTGTCCTTGGAGGAGACAATGAAGAAACTGTGATCGCACCCGGGAAAACAGAAACGGCAGCACAGAACAAACCTCAACCGCAGAAACCCATTCATAAGTTGAAGTCCACTCACTGCTCGGGTCCAGTTCCTCCGGACGGTCAGTGCAGCATCCACGCCGGCAGGATCCAGCTCTGCGTTGCACTCTATGCAAGCAGCGAAAAGCTCGTGCTGACGCCTTGTGAGGCCCCGGGGCCCCACTCCGAGCCGGCGGCCGCGGCCCCTGCGCGGAAGAACCTGTAGCAGAGGGAGAGTCACCGCGGCGGCGATAGGACCCGGGGCGCG
>VYXF01001518.1:236416-276306 GCA_013397295.1 Polioptila caerulea
ACCCCCAGCCCCGCCGCGCGGGAGCGCCCCCCAGCCGGCGGGACCAGACGGGCCGGGGCGGGTCTGCGTGAGCGCACGGGGACAGCGGGCTGCGGTCCGGCGCCAGCACGGGCATCCTCCCGCTGAGGCTCGGGACGTGACTCAGGTACTGAGGCGGAGCCGTCGTGCGTGATGGTGCGGGGTGCTTGCCTGGCGCACGCGGACGAACGCCATGGGGAGCGCGGGGTGGGGGGGTCCGGAGCCAGGTGAGCCGAATCCAGAGCGCTGGGCTGACCGAGGGCGCTTCTCTGCGTGGGGCTCTCCAGGCCAGTGGATGCGTCCAAGCGCCGCCCAAGCTTTGGGCAAAGCGCGGCGTAGGAATCGCGAGTTCATCCCTTGCCCAGAGGCTGCGCTGGGTGCCAGTGTGGACGTGGGCACGACGCCGACTGTCCCCGCACCCCTTGGCACCACCCCGCGAGGGTCAGCGAGGCGCCGTCCCGCCGGCTGCGTTTCTCCTCGCTCATGGGGCCACACGGGCGCACATCTTCGTCGGGAAACCCGCGTTGCCGGATGGGTCGCACAACGTCCTCAGAGCCACAGGCCTGAAAGCGCTGTCCGGGCGCTGAGCGGTGCTGGCCACTGAGCCCCGCTCCGGCTGCTACGGGAGAGCGCTGCCCCCGGCTTCCCCTCTGGCAGCCGGGTCACGCCTAGGCGCGTAGTGCCGCCGGCCCGAGGGCACGTACAGTGCCACACTGGTGACTCGTGGGACACCCGCGAGCTCGGGCTTTGTTTCCTCATTCGTGGCCTCACATCGTTACTGGGGGACGAAGGTCTTCGCGAAAGCCTCGCCTCCGCCGTCCCTTTGTTACTGCTCACCTCCTGTTTCAGTGTCGAGCCCCGGGAGGTGAATTTCGGACTTCTTTGCCATAGCGGTGATCGTTCAGGCCCGTCAGAGCGAGCGACGAGTAGTCTGAGGGACTGTTCCCTCATAAAGACATCATCGCAGCCCCGGGCATTAACTCCGTTACTCGGTTCAGGAAGCACACTAAAAACGGTGGGGCGCCCGGGCGCGGAATCGCTCCCTGGTCTGCGTGAGCATCGACTGCGGCGGCGACCCAAGCACTCAGCGGGAGCCGTCTTGGCTGAGGGCTGCGCGGGCTACGTGCCCGCCCCGGAGCGCCGCGCGAGCGGTCGTGGCCGTGGCGACGCCGCGACCGCTACCATTGTACTCCCAATCCCTCTCCCTCCTCCCACCCCCCTTCCCGCGCGGAAGCTGCGCCGCCGCAGCTCCTCTCCATCTCTTGGGAAAGAGCCTTTTAAAAATGCTGCTCGCAATCCACCTGGGGGGCTCTGCGGCTTGCCTTCTAAGCAATTCTGTGGAGAGAAGAAAAAGCCCACGAAGGTGGAGTTGAATTTCAGTAATTCAGTTTCCTCACAGGCGCAGACCGTTAGCACTCCTCTTGGGCAAACCGTTCAATTTAGGATGTCACAGAGTAGTAAAGTGATGTACGGTTTTGCAGTGTTTCTTTCAGAGGAAGCAGTGTGGCAGCCGTTTTAAAATGTAAATCAGAATCTATTAGTACAGTACATCTCTTGTGGTTCAGTCAGAAGTATAATTCAAGATATATTACAGAAATAGGAAGGTGGCATTTTAAATTGTGACTGAAGTGGCAATTCACATATCTCAATGTATGACACCCTATTATGCAGCTGCACTGTCCAAAGTGATTGTGTAAAATGACACCTCTGAGCCAGACGATCTTTTCTTACTATATTCAGCTACATGTGCTCACCTAGCTTGAGATACAGTGCACGTGCATGCAAGCACTTTATATATTAGGGTAGTTCCGTGGTATTATGCAAAAATAAATGCAGATGCCCAGCTGATAACAGGACTAGACCCTTTATCAGTATTTATCTACTCTGTCACTTTTTGGTTTTATACTAAACAATGTAAGAACACTAATCCACTATAAGCACTTGTCAAGCATTTATGTTTTTCTAAAACTTCAACACATTGCAAAGCCATCACAGCTGCAGGGCTGAATGATACATGAAAATTAATTGTAAGTTGTTCCTAACTGAAGTTGTGATTCTGCAACTTGTATTTTTGAAAGCGTATGGAAAACAGTCAGATAATTGCAATACAGCTGAAGGCACGTTTGTCACTTCTCTGTGAACACAGAAAGAGCATGTACTCTCTGGTATTAAGGTGCTGCTGTGATGCATTAAGAACTTATGGTAGTGGATGTGGCGTAAAAAAAGGACAGACTTTTAGCAAAAATAAATCCACTTCTCCAGAAACTGGGCATTTGATACAGATACAACAACTCTGGGGGTTGACAATGCTGTTGTAATAGGAATAGCACATTTGCTTTCCCAAATAATATAAAGGGCGGGGTTCTAACATTTTCATTATATAAAATAAACAAGCAAATAAATAGTCACAACTTTCCCTACAGAGCACTTTACCCAGATAACAGAATTTAGATTGGTTAGTCTTATCTGCTACACATAAAATTGCATTGTGAATTTACTGTCAGTGTGGTCTGGTCTGCTAATAACTTGTGATGAATGTTACTCACTGTACAGCAGCAGTGAACAGTTAAGATGTTTTGAGGCTAAATGGGGACTGGAGAATGATTAATAGTCAAGATATGTTATGGAACATCACTTGCAGCTACAGACAGTGCAGATTTATCCTAGGAGTTCTTTGAGGGAGATGAGAGAATGGGGAAAACTGGCAAACCCTTAAGAAAGGCAGCAGATCTGGAAAATTGTCTCAGTTGAAATGGAGGAGGGCAAAGTTGGACAGTGGCGGTCACTGTGGGGCCTGGCAGGGAGGACAGGAGGTCAGGATAGGCATTAGTAGATATAGTTATGATAACAGAAGTTTGCAGCAGCCTTTGGAATGAACATAATTCAACTGGCTAATATTTAAGCAGGTAAGCCATAGAAAATGCACTAGTGGGTTATACCAGTGGCCCATCTAAATGTCTTCTATGAGGTACCTGGGTTGTAATAAAAACTGATTCAAAGATATGTGCATTTGTCCTTTAGAGATCCAGGAAGGAGTTAAAGTCATGCTGAATAGGCAGATGCCAGTGATGTCCAATACAAAGGGTAGTTGTTCCATATGTAGAGGGCTATCATAAGGGTCTGGAGATTATTAAAATAAATTTTTTTTTTAGGAATCATTTCCTGAAAAATTGCAGTAGAGTTTGTTACCCTTAGGAATCCTCACTTAAAACCAAGAATAACATGCATATTTTGTTTAGTCTGCTTAGATTTTAATACCTTCGGGCAAATACAGGAGGTTTTTATAACTCCTATTAACACAGTATTGAGCAGCCTACGCTTTTCAATGTATTCATACCACCAACACCCTATGAAGAGAGAGTCATTATTTTCTTTGTTTCACAGATAAGAAAATTGAAGGAGGATCTCTACATTACTCAGCTTATACCATCTTCCTTGTTTTGTAGTTATACATTTCTCAACTGGGTGGGGTTCCAGACTGAAGTCTAGGCTGAACTGGGTTCCCTACTTGGAAGCTTATGTTCTATTTTTGATAACCATCTTTTATTTGTATCATAGACATTCAAGATTGTGTAGATTTCAGCCGTAGTTAAAAGAAATTTATTATTGAGAATTCTTGAAATTAATTCTTCATCAGAACAGGAAGTTCTCAACCTATATAGGTCAATGTACATGATCATAAATGTCCTTCCTACCTATACTGCTGATCATGAAGTACAGCTATGTTGCCAGTAAGAGGATTGGCTAAACACAAATCATAGATTCTTGCCATTTCTAGCTGCTCCTTTTTATGATACAAATGTTCACCTTTTATATACATCATCCCAGAAACCACACCACCCACAATGCTACTTAGTATTTCCTCCTAAGTGAGTCTATACTAGTTTCCATAACAACAAGAAGGTAACATCAGGAAGATGAAACCCTAGATGATACCTTTGTTTTACACATCGACAAAGCAAGAACTCATTCAAGATAGAAGGAATCTGGAATAAATACTGGCAGTACTATGTCTTTTGTGGAGATATGAAACAGAGCTGCAGCCAGTTAAATGTAATCCTTTGCCTCTAAATAGGGCTGAGCTAGCAAAAGGAGAAAGCAAAGCAAGCTTTTGCAATAGTTAGGCAGTAGCCTCCTGTCTTAGCAGGCTTTGATAGCATCCCGGTACTGTAGCAAAACACTAAGCAAAAATTTTGTCTGTGCAGATCAACCACAAGCCTGCCTTTTCTAAAGGTGGTATCCCTCGTTTGTATGTTCCGCACAGGAACTTCCGCACTACTTCCTTATTATTTCTTAAGGAGGTGAATGCAGTCTTAGCCTAGTGAGGCACACCACAAGAGGGTGAAGTACATTCTTTCTGTGTTTATGGAGACAGGGTTCATTTAGTTCTGGTTAATGGTCTTTTTATTTTGATATGTTAATATGAACAACCAAGGACAAAACCAGATGAATAACACTGATTGTAGAATCACAGAGTGGTCTGAGTTGAAAGAAACCTTAATGTTAGTCTCATTCCAACCTGCTGCAGTGGGCAGGAACAGCTTCTATTAGACCAGGTTGCTCCAAACCCGGTCCAGCCTGGCCTGGAACTCTTCCAGGGATGGGACAGCCACAGCTTCTCTGGGCAGCCTTTGCCAGGGCCTCATCACCCTCACACTAAAGAACTTATTCCTAATACCTAATCTAAACCTGCTCTCAGTTTGAAACCATTCCCCTTGTTCTATCACTACATGCCCTTGTAACAGGTCCCTCTCCAGCGTTCTTGTAGCCGTTTCACTGGAAAGTTGCAATAAAGGTTCCCCAGAACATCCTCTTCTGCAGGCTGAACAACCCGAACTCTCTCAGCCTTTCCCTTTAAGAGAGCTGTTTTTGAGGCATGCATATGCAAATATGAACCACTCTTGACAGGATGGCCCTTGAAGATCTGGTGTACAGGTTTATGGCGATTTTTAGCCAAATGTGGTAGTAGACATGATATAAAGAAGAGTAAATGGATATTACTGTGTGTTTCCCTGTAGGCCTGTTTTTATGAAATGCTGGAAAGTAGGCCAGGTTCCCTCACATCAGCAAGTCTAGCTCTTTCATCACAGCAAAACATAAAACGGTTTTAGAGACTGTTCCTCATGGCAAAGATGCTAAGTTCTGCAAGGCAGGTGCAACACAATGTGTCTCTTACAGGCTGACTTGCTCTGTTGAGCGTGGAAGAGCTCAAGAACGGCCAGGAAGGACGATGTTTCCCTCTCCTATGGGAGCACCGGGCTCCGGCAGCCGCTGTAGCGAGCGCTGGGCGGGGGTGCAGCCCCGGCTCCGCCCGCCTCCCGCCCGAGTCACGTCCCGCACGTCCCGGTGCGGCGGCGCCCGCGCGCGCCCTGCCGGCCCCACCGCTCCCGCAGCCGCTGCCCCAGGCTCGCAGCGCCGTGCGGGAACAAGATCCTCCTCCGAAACGCGGCCGCATCTGGCCCGGTGCGCCGGGTGCCAAGTTGACTTCTGACCCCTGAAAAGCTCGCACAGTTCTTTTCTGGAAGGAACAAGGGTGCTGCCAAGTAGTTCTTAACGGTGTTTCTTCTCAAAGCCGCTCGCCACTTCATATCGCGTGGATATAGTTTGCTGTCGGGGTTCAGCACTGTAGGTCTGCAGAGGCTGCCCTTATAATAACTTTGCTGTAGACGCAGTAAAGGAGACTGTCCCAGCCTGTGCGCAGGGGTGAATGCCGTAAGGCACGGAATGTCCCCATCCAGCACTGTATAAGCAGTCTGGAGAGATTGCAAGTTGCTATTTTTCAACAAAGCATGTTCATGTATAATTACCAACTTTGTGTTGCTATTAGATGGGTAATGGAAACCAACAAAACCCAACAAAAACTAACAAAAACCAACAAAAACTGCCCAACCCTTCCCCCAACATTTTAAACCTTCACTCCAAATAAAATACTCTGAAAACTTGGAAGTAGTGTGACAATACTTCCTACCCCCTGAAGAGCTTCATTTTTACATCTTATTCCTATTCTTTATACATTTGAGCCAAGATTCATAAAATACTACTTTTTCTTAGTGATCATGTTTAAAGTATTTGCTTCAGGCAGGCACTTGTACTGAGCATTGCTTCAGTCACTAACTCCCAGCATCCACAAAAATGGCTCATGGAGATTTTCATTGCAGTTTAGCTTATGAACTTGATGTGTGAAAAATGATGGCTCATCATCATCTCAAAGAGATCTTTCTATCTTCTCAGGATAACAGGGTATCAGGGCTGTACTGCTGTCCTCAGTGGAGAATAAAAAAATCTGTGCGATTAGTCTACCATTTTGCAGAACACTTGTGATGGACCAGATCTCCTAAATGAATAGGCCAGGAGCTTTATGTAAGAAGGGGTTATATAAAAAATCCTGCAGAGTTAATGGCAGTAATTATTGCATATTTATGAAAGTCAGATACACCCCTGAAGTGCTGTTATGGCTTCAGTTTTTTGATGAAACAATGATTTGGATGAAATCCTGCTCTGACTGAGAGCTGAGGGACCATTCATTTAAAACTCAGCTGTGTGCATCTCATTTTCATGCATTTTTGCAAGCTTTGTAAGAACTAAACTCAAACAAGGAATAGTTAAAGTTGCACTGTATCTTCAAGACTTTTAAGCAGTTTTATGCCTTAGTTTTAACAGTAGCGCAATTTTATAGACACTGATTGCTTTTTGTTTCTTAGGGAACACACATCATGGGAGCTGTAGTAGCTGATGATGGCCCATCAGGTGTTAAAGCTCCCGATGGAGGCTGGGGCTGGGCTGTCCTTTTTGGCTGTTTTATCATCACAGGATTCTCCTATGCCTTTCCTAAGGCAGTTAGTGTCTTCTTTAAAGAACTTATCCGGGAATTTGGCATCGGATATAGTGACACTGCATGGATTTCTTCCATTCTGTTGGCCATGCTTTACGGAACAGGTGAGTAGTTATCTGGTTTTGAAACAGTATTGTGTCATACAATTAAGTTTGTAAGTCTTACAGCCATTTACAGTGTGTATCATGACTACGTATCTTTACTTGTGTGCAAGTAAGGCATTCCAAAGAAAAATTACTATTAAGCATATGAATCAAAATATTATTTAAGCCCATTCAGCTTGGATTTAAAATTACATCTCTGTAACTCAGTAGTTGCTAAAGATGATAGAAAAATCATAAGGCACTCCGAAGACAAAAAAGGTTGAAGTATTTGACTACACAGGGAAAACATTTTTCCTGATTGGCTTGGCTGTATGGACAAAGTACAAAACGAGTCAGAATCATTGAGGCTGGAAAGACCTGAGACCTTTAAGACCATTGATTCCAACAATGAAAGAAATACAAAGTGTCATAAAATCAGTACAAAAAGTTGGTTTATCTTAGCAACTGTAACTTGCTTTTCTTGCCTAGGTCCACTTTGTAGTGTATGTGTCAATCGCTTTGGCTGTCGCCCTGTCATGCTGGTGGGTGGCCTTTTTGCCTCAATGGGGATGGTGATAGCTTCCTTCTGCACAAGCATCGTTCAGATCTATCTAACTGCAGGTGTGATTACCGGTAAGTACTATGCATTGCTGAAAATGAGTTAACTTAGGTCTTAGCTTTAGGCTGAAGTTTTGTATAAGTGAAAAATACCTGAAGCATCAGGATTACCCAACTGAGCTTTTATAAAGATGGCAGATAAACGTGGAATTAAAAGGTCATTTATTTTTGTTATGAAAGTTTCATAGCATGAAGTGTAATCATAAAGTACAAAAATACTATTGGGGCAGAATACTTTGTGTTATCTTAGGATTTGTTTGTCCATTTGGAATAAAACTCTTTTCTCTTAAGTCAAGAGTCAGAAAAACTGTAATTAGAGTATCTTTAACAGTGATACTGTATGCCAGTATTAATTTTTATGTACCCTCTACAGGTTTGGGTTTGGCACTAAACTTTCAGCCTTCACTCATCATGTTAAACCGTTACTTTGACAAACGTCGGCCCTTAGCCAATGGGCTATCTGCTGCGGGGAGTCCAGTGTTTCTTTGTGCTCTCTCACCACTGGGGCAGATACTACAACATGAGTATGGTTGGAGAGGAGGATTCCTTATTCTGGGTGGGATGCTGCTCAACTGCTGTGTATGCGGAGCACTAATGAGACCTTTGGAGCCACCCAAAAAGGCTGAAGCTACTAAAGAACCAGCTGAGAAGAAAGTGAAGAAAAAACTTCTGGATTTCAGTGTGTTTAAAGATGGCGGTTTTGTAATCTATGCGCTAGCAGCCTCTATCATGGTGCTTGGCCTCTTTGTTCCTCCAGTGTTTGTTGTGAGTTATGCCAAGGATTTAGGGTATCAAGACACCAAAGCAGCTTTTCTTTTGACTATTCTGGGATTCATTGATATCTTTGCTCGCCCAATCTGTGGAATGGTAGCTGGTCTTAAATGGGTTAGACCACGCTGTGTCTACCTCTTCAGTTTTGCTATGATTTTTAATGGCTTTACTGATCTCATGGGTTCTATGTCTGTTGATTATGGTGGACTGGTGGTCTTTTGCATTTTCTTTGGCATTTCTTATGGAATGGTAGGTGCTCTTCAGTTTGAAGTTCTCATGGCTATCGTTGGTACACAGAAGTTTTCCAGTGCCATCGGTTTAGTGCTCCTGGCAGAAGCTATGGCTGTTCTGATTGGTCCACCATCAGCAGGCAAGTATGCCATTTAGTTCAGAGTTTAAAACTGTGTGCATTGCATCCATTTATACAAAATGTAAGGGAGCTGAGAAAAAGATATGAGTCACTCAAGAAATGCAGATTGTTGCCAATGTTGCACATGTTTCAAAGGCTTTCTGCAGTTACACTCTGCAATAGTCCAAGAAGGGATGGAATGAACCTTTTCCTTCTTGGATCTATTTCAGAACTGGTTAAATTGCCATCTGGAGATGCTGCTATTTCTCCTCTGAAAACCTGTATCTTATTGGTAGATAGCTGACTGGGATTCAGAATATGAAACCTGTCAATTTTCTCTGGGAAATACTAGGATACATTCTCTGTATCCATGGTAGACTTGGAGGAGGAAAGAAAACATCTCAAGGAAGAAAAACAATCTTACAAGGAAGACTATAAAACTGGTCTGATTTAAGGAAGGTAGAGTGCTTCTGTTGCACATCTTACAACCCAAGAATAAGGGGACAGGACAAAAGACTAAAATTAATTAATTTGAAGTCAAAATACAAATTAATGACTAATCAAAGAACATACATTTTATAGACCCTGAACTAAAACATGTTTTCCCTCCCCAAACCCACCAGATCACTGCCATAAAATGTTTCCTGTTTATACCAGACACTAAAACCATCAAGTATTTTTATTTTGACAGAACCTCCTTCATGGGAAAACCAGTGCACTGCTTCCTCTGATCTTCAGGTTCAGAGAGGCACTTCCTTCATATCCTCGCACCTGTTGTTTTACATCCACCAAATCCTGTGAAAATTTACCTTTACCAGTGTCAGAATCAGTCAGTTACTCCAGACTGACTATTGAATTAGACTTGCATTTTAAGCAGACAGTGCACTGCCCATGTAGAAAGGTAAATGAGACTGGGAGCAAGAGGATAATGATGATCACAATACAGATCCCATCCATGGATGCACACATTTTAATCTGAAATACAAAACACGTGTTTGATCTCTTGCATCTGAAGTCGAGGCTGGTTTTATTTCAGATGAACTGCATGCCCCTGTGTGCACAGCAGAGTATGTGTTTTGGGATGTCATGTGATGTCAGTGACTGTTAAACTGAACTAATTGAGAAATACTTTGTTATAAACTTGTTTAAATCCTATCTCAAAAAACTTGGTGAGGCAGTCATGGTGATTCTAGACAGGAGAATAAAAATGTTTTTAAAAAGAAAAAAAATATTCACTGCAAGATAATCACTTTTCCTAATTACCTGTAATGTTGCCTTTTTCAGGAAAACTCCTGGATGCAACAGGAAGGTACATGTTTGTTTTCATTATTGCTGGAATTGAAGTTACCACCTCAGCCCTTGTGTTGGCCTTGGGAAATTTCTTCTGCATTAAGAAAAAATCAGAAGAACCACAGACGAAAGAAGAAGCAGCAGAAAGAGAGGAATTAAACAAATCTGAAAACAAGACTCCTGAAGATGCCAAGGTGGACTCTATTGAAGTGGAGCAGTTTCTGAAAGATGAGCCGGAAAAAAATGGCGAAGTTGTAACTAACCCAGAAACATGTGTGTGAGCATGACAAGGAACTGAAAAGTGTTTAGAAAAGGGAGATTTTCAACACTATTTATTTTAGAAACAGAAATAGTTTAGGTCTGGGCCATCTGCTTTAATAACTCTGGGCTAGTCAGCTGACCAGGTGTCTTTGGAAGCTGATTAGCTAGAGAACATCTTACTGGAAAATTAGCTTTATTGGTATAAGGTGGAACATTGTGGTTATACATTTTATGTAAACTAAAAAGCTTTTATGAACACAAGTAGGCTCTTGCTATGCATCACCAAAAACTGCTCACTTGGAAGGTACAGGAAAAGCATATTTTAAGAAAAGTGGAATTATATGTATGTTTTCAGACAATATTGATGAAATTGCTGTGTGGCTAAATATAATTTCTCTATGTTCTCTGTGAAGGGAAAAGAGGGATAAAAATCTCAGGAACTTAAAGGTCTCCATTAGGTTTGTGGATTTCTTACCTTTTTAGATTTTTAAAATTAATTGGCTCAGCTCTAATTTAATTTTGATAATATCTGTAACTTTGATTTACGTAAATACATTTCTGCCTAAACCTGCAACCTTTGCAACTATCATCTGGAAATGCTGTTTTTGCAAAGGATCCTGACAGACCTTAAGCAAATAAAATTAGCCCACAATTCCATACAGTGTTTTCAATAAAATTTCCCAAGAGCATTAAAAAATATTACAAGTAACATAGGGAACATGATTTAGTTTAGTATTTAGTTTAGTAGATTAGATGATTAGGTTTAGTAGAATATTTTGAGAAAGTGTCCATTTTGCATATAAAAGAAATGGTGCACATTTCCAGATGACCTACAGAGTGGGTAGACATACGGAAAAGACTGAACTACTTTGAAACATGTTGGTCATCCATAAAATGCAATGTTAGCATCACATGAAGGTTTTAACATGTTTGGCTTTGAGGTTTTTTTCTTCCCCATTTATCCAAATTCCTTACCCTCTGGTTAAAACTGTGGAAGTTCAAAGTGCCATTCTTGCTGTTTGAGGAAACACGATAGAACTGTTAATAATTTTTACGATGGTACGGTACTGAATAGAAAAGGAAGGCAAAAGAAAGGCATTCTATTTTTCTTCCCACCCAAAACCACTCAAGAAATGTCATTTTTTTAATATAAAATCATGCTACTGCACCCCATCTCTCAAATCTGCTTATAGAAAGCTGTCTAGGCTTTGTAACTGCAGCAACAATCTTCAAAACAGGCTAATTGTAACAGATTCCATTTTATTAGTAGTAGCAAAGGAATATTGGCTTTCAGGTGCCAAAATTGTTCCACTTAATAACTGAAAACTAAAATACCCTAATCCCTTAAAACTCAGTACCCCCTTTAAATTTTTGCTAGAAACAAAGTGCCAAAACCATGAACCATTCTCTAATGAACTATCTCAGATACCAACTTCCATTTTGGCAGTTTCTTCAAAATGGTTTTGAATTGTTAGGACAACCTTGCACAGAAATTGGAAAGTTAGAATCATAACTTTTAAAAGAAATGGATGCTGCACAGGATAAACTTTTTTTATATTCTATGTAGTGCATTATTTTAAAGACTTTTATTAATTTAGTGGCAGCAATTGTAGTGAATTACATTTCCCAGTTGTAACAGCTTGCCTACTGAACTTAGCTCGTTTCCTAAAGACTAAATTGGTACTTGAAACGCAACACTGATACAGCTTTCAGATTGGAGTTCCCTGTTGTTTCAAAAAGCAAAAACTAGAAACCTTTTAAAAGGTGAATTCAGATTCACAAATAGCCATTTTTGTCTTACTGTGTGCTTTGATCACTGGATTTCTTTGCTAGATAATGTTACGCTGTTATCACAGAACTAAATGGTTATTCCTTTGACCTCATGTTTTGGCACAATTTTAAGTTTCTGTACATTCTGCAAATTGTCTAGACTGTTTTATATGTGACAGAATGTAATTTGTGCTTATCATACTGACTTTCCAGACTATGTTTCATTTCCCATACATAATACTTTCACAATTAAGCTAGAAACAATAAGTTTTATGTTGCAATTTTATGTGATTTGAGACAGAAGAGGAAGTTAAGAAGACAAGGAGGCACATTTCAACAAGAAACATAAATAATCTCGTAAGTAAAACTAATGTTCACAGAAAGGCCTCATGTGCCTATACAAGTTATTTTCTTCAACTCAAAGATCAATCACTCTGACTGGGACTGCCAATCCTCTTGTGCTGTTTTCAGCACAGACCTACCGATAGCTTGCAGTATTTATGACAGCAGGAATGAGAGTGACCAAATCAAAGGACTCCTTTATTGTCTGGGAGGAAAAAAAAGGTTATAATTTAATTCACTAAGTAGTGTAAAAAGCCATATGAGCAGTGGAAAATCTTCTATCACTTTAATTAATTACAAGAAACATCAATACAAAGGTGACAAACTCCTAATGCAGCTCTCTTAGCAACATCAAAAGTGGCAGGCTTGAGAATACTTCTGAGTTTTAGAGCCAGTTAAGCTCCGTGCTCCCATTCTGTCCCATTCAAGAGTAACGCCCAGCTGTGTGCTAGCCCTCCAGTCCTCTTTCTGTTCACTGGCCTTTATCTCCTTGGGAAGAGATTTGTTATATGTGTGGGAAGGAAACCTCCACGCCAGATCCCTAGGCTGGCCACTGCACTAGACTGTGCTGAAGCACATATCCAACTACTCCTATCGACATGGCCGCAAAGGCCTCCACATTGATCTCCTCCATTTTACAGACCTCTCTCCATCCTCCCCAGTTTATTAAAAAACCCAAAACCAACCAAAACTAAACCCCACAAGCAGCTAGTTCTTAGGTTCCCAGCACAGCTCCTTTTCATTTAACTCTGCTTATTGTAAATATTTAAATAGATTGATAAAAAAATATGTATTTTGTATATTTAAAAGCAAGGAATTGATTTAAAATTCCTCCAGGTATTTTGGTACTGTATTTCTTTAATCTCAATACCACTGAGATGCCCTTAAGAGCAGTCTGCGAGATGTGCTTGTCCATGTATTTTGAGGATGTACATGGTCAAAGCCATAAAGCATTGCTAAAGAGACAGTGATTGCTCAGGGTCACAGGCAGAACAGTTTCATGCAACATCTACCCAGATGAACCTTTGTTCAACTGTCACTTGATTAAAATTCTGTGATTTTAAAAAAGGGAAAAGGAAGGGAATGTAGGTAATTATACAACCGAATTGCCAAACATCCAAAGATTATAGTTCACTCCTGCATCATACAGTATTAAAACAAATGTAATTTATTTAGACACACAGTTCATGTATATATTTAAAAAGTCTGGAAAGTAAGCAATCAAAAAACCAAAACAGTTTTCAAGGATTATTTCTCTGAACGTAGTGAATGGTCTTTTACCCTGCAGGCTAGCAAAATTTTTAAAGCATTTTGTATCTTCATACAATCTATAAATGGTGTACTATAGGATTTATGTTTAAAATATTGTATGATTGATTATGTAATGGATCTTAGGAAAATAAGGGCCTGATGCAAGGAGATGAAATGTGTGTAAATGCCAGTAATACACACAGACTATATAAAAAAGTATACACGTGTTTGCACATACGTATTTACATATGTATGTGTATATATATATATATATAACACGCAAAATACCCACAGGAGTAGATTAGAGACAGTTTGCCCATTTCTTAGACAGTGAGCAGAGTTAAAATTATTTTCTTCTTCCTATACAAAGTTCAGTTTTTGAAAATTCTGAATGAAGTATTTTGTAGCATTTGGAGCCAAGAAGACCTCAGCAGAACTAGAAGTGATGCAGCTATCTGCTTCAAGCTAAGCCAGTTCCCTAAAGCTAAGACTTGAGATGGTATGAAGGTGTGGTGGAAAGGACGGGAGAGATCTTGTGCTAATATTAAATTCCATCCACACAAATGTGCATTGGGCAATGTAGAATCATTCTTTAAAAATAAATTAGAACATTCCCCTAATCAAGCAACCAAACTTCAAAATGAAAAAGCAATTCACATATGCACCTTTGGTACATCGAAAAGAAAATGTTTAGTTTGGTCGACAGTCATAATCAGAGGAATTTCAGAATGCAACTCTTATATGTTACAGCGGTAAGTATTGACTTGTGTATGTGCGTCTGTGTCTCTTTGCCACACTTGTCTGTAGGATTATGGGAATGCACTTCAATTTTGTGTGAGGTAAGATTTTGCTTCTTGTTAATGCACTTTAATGTAACGTGTATATTTATACTTAGATTTTTTTTATGCTTTTCTAGTGAACTGTTGCAAATGTAGCGAATAAACATCTGGTTGTCAAAAACTGTGGGTTTGAGAAAATAAGCTTGGAAAAAATTAACAACCCAATATGGACATTGGGCTTCATTTTGCACATGCCTATTAAACAGCTACACAGGGACAGGAGTGTTTTTAGGGAAGAGCTGACACTCAGCTGACAGGCAGCCAGAATTTAATGTGGGCAAGGGGATTGCTTTTGCTGTGACTCATAGTTTGGCCAATTCCAAGATGGGTATGTGCTTCTGCTGTAAATGATCCTGAGGAGTATTTTAAAGCATCATCTAATTTAAAGTAACAGCAATTAATTTTGTGCTACACAAAAAATACTAATGTTCTCTGAATGGTAGTCCAGGTTTTGTTTTCAGGTCAAGTTTTATGAACTGTCAGGACTTATAAAGCCCAAAATTTTGAATTTTTTTGAATACTGATATGCCAGCAAGCTGTCTTTACTGTCAAATCGTGTTCTTTAAAACCTGAAAGCTCCCAAGAAAACAGTATAGGCATACATTTGTGTTGTGGTTTTTTGGCTCCTACGGTACCTCAGCTAGGACTGGCTCCTCACGGTATAATCTCAAGGCTACGCCCAAGTGAATCAAAATAACTAGCTCTTCAATGTAGCAAGACCTATCTTTCGCGATCTGAAGATTGATACCTACTTGTGCTTAATTCTAAGTATCTCCGGCAAGAAATGGTTGAGAAATCTCTCTAAACTTACCTCCAAAAGTTTCTCTGACACTGCAAATGTCATAGTTCTAGTTTATGTAACACCCCATGTTTGAACAGATACGTGATTGCCTTTTTTTTTTTGCTAGTTTAATTAACTGGCAGGACTTACAGTGTAATCAAATGCTTTGCCACCTCAATGGCCAAATCATGCATATGCTGCTACCGGAATGTATGTGGACTAAAATGACAGAACTTTATAGTATGTAGTCAGCCCACCCTTGTGACAGAAAACCAGAGTTTATCTTTGCCTCTGGTTCTCTTTGAGTTTGAAAGAAGGAAGTAGGGGCATTCAGTGTAGGAGAAAATGTGCTCAACCTGAGTTGCACAACTGTTGCTCCCTGCTGTTGGACCTGTTGAAGGAAGTACTCTTCTACTTGTGGAAGAGCAAAAAGCCTTGACAAACAGCAGAGGCACTGTTGTGCCTCTGAAAAGCAACAGCTTTGGAATGGATTGTTTTAGCAGCTTTCTCAATGCTTCTGAGATTGAGCTCATCTTTGTGCCAGTAGGAAAAGGGTGTATCTACTAAAGAGCATTAAAACGCTTACATTCTTAAAAACATTTTGCTAGTGACAGTCTGCGAGACCAGCAGTCCTGTATTTGTCTGAGAATGTATGGCAAATTAGAGTCAGAGTAAAAAGCTACTTACCTCTAGTTATACACTGTTAGTTCCTTGACCGATCTCCATATTTGCTTCGTTGTGTCAGGACCATTTCAGCTGGCATCCTTCCTCGCTACTCACAGATGAATACTTCAGACCATTAAGAAAGGATAGCTCTCGCTCTTCTGAATTTTCATCTACTAGTCTTTCAACAGTTTAAAACCTTTCAAAATGAAACTCTGAACCCAATGAGGAAGTATATCCAGATTTTAGTATTTTAAATAGCAAAAGACTTTTTGAGTCTTGTTGAAAAATATGCCATTGTTGACATGTCAGACAAATTGAAAATACATTTTTTTGGCTGTGAGAGCAGAGAAACATACGCTGTTTGGGGTCTTCTAAGAAAAAGGTCTGTTCATGACCTCAAATTACCCTGGTTTATCCTTTCCTTAAGGATTAAGGGAAATACCAGAAGTTGTGTCCTGCTTTTGTGCCTCAAATGCCGGCAGGTATGAGCCAAGCTGAGGACTGTAATTAAGCAAAATTTTTTTCTTGTAGTGTTAAGGACTAAGTGCATAATGTAGTGCATAATGCACCAAATTAATTCTTGTTTTGTTCCACATACCACCCCAAGCATCCTGGATTGGTCACAGCAAAGACACTGTAGACTAGGGGTTAATCATTTAGGATGATGTGCACCACTTCTCCCTTTTTCCACGTTCTTCTTTGTCCATTAGGCATGTATATATATACACATATATATACATATATATACATACATATATATATATATATATACATACATGCCTCAAACCTAGATCTTAAGCATTCTGAATCAAGAATTACCCAAAATGTGACTGGCTAAAAACATTTTTAGGTATATTTTTGTAGATTCTATATGTTCTACAGTTCTCTTCTCATTTTCTACTATCCCTCTGCCTGCAGCACACAATGGTTTTGACAGAAGAACCAAACCATACTAGTCTTAATAACACTAAGCAAGAAAAAAACCCACCAATGTCTAAGAAGAAGGTGTAAAGTGTTAATACTGTGCAAATATCTGCTGAAAAAGTCAATATGATTTTGCTGTGAAACACATTCTTACTGAAGACCAGACTTCTGAGCACTCACCTCATACAAAAGTATTGAACAACATAGTCTGTACAATTCAGGTTCATACAGTCACTTAAATCTAGACATACATATGTAAAATCAATAATTGTCACTTGAATGAATCCAAGGGAAATGTACTGCTTTTAATAACTAAGTACTGCACTCTTTCACAGTAAAACCTTTTTATTATTAACTTAACTCATCCAGTGAATTTTAGAAGCTACTGTAGGATTAAGTCTCATGATGGATTTACAATTGTGAGATTGTGAGAAATCCATCTCAAAGCTTAAATTTTGATTTCAGACCAGATGGCTCAGCACTGTTAAAAAACCAGCAGCACTGTTTGTTTTTGCTTGGTATTTTGTACACATGAAGTACAGCTTTTGTAAAACAAAGTCAAAGAACAAAATAAACACCTTTATATTTAATTATTTTAATAGAGAAACTAAATGTTCTTGAAATCAACATGTATGCTGCTCTAGCCAATGCTATACTCTGGGACATGAGGAAACAAATAGCTGTGCTTATGGTATTTTTTCCCACTGGAAACTATGAGTTCATCAGCATGCCTTCCTCCAAGGAGTATTTTGAATATTTTCATGAATTTAACATGGAGTAAATGGACTCAAATGTTTTCTCTTAATAGCTCTCTTAAAGTAGAGGATTTATTTTCATATTTTTTAAAGTACTTGTACCACAAAAAACTCAAAAGGACTCTCTAACCATTCAAGATTATGTAAAACAGCAGCATAAGTGGTATTTTCCATATAAAAGCATATACACAGTTCTAAATGAAAACCATAAGAAGAAATTAAAATATCCTTCCAACTTTTAAAGGCCTGCTAATAAGAAAACACAGGGGGTTCCTGAAGGTGCGTCTACCCTCAGATTATAATAGACTTTTGAGAATCACATAGCAAAATCCAGAATTTTTTTATCAGGGCACCACCTTGAGAACAGCTCATTATTTTTCTTGCTTTTATCCTAACTCTCATAACTCATTCAATCTCAATTCCCATTCCCTTACTATACTTCTGTATCAATACCATGCATTACTTGATAAGCAATAGCATTTGTACAAAATAAAAAATTTCTGGAAAGTATCCAATCAAAAACACTTACCTTTAAACTGACAAAGACATGCTTTCTGTGAGTAAAGCAATTAATGCTTTCTCTTTCTTCCTGTATATCTCAGGATGATAACTACCAAACTCTTTCACTGAAAAGTTACCCAGACAGTATCTTCAAATGTTTGCAACTGACAATATTCTTTGTAGATACAGAAACCCCTTGAAAAAACAAAGGAAGTGAAAGGAAGGAAGCGAAAGGAAGGAAGCTGCATCAGGTAAAGGGTAAGGATTCATTGCAAGTCAGTAAGTTACACCAAAGAAGAGCAGAAGTTATTATGAATGTATTTACACAATTGATAAAGTACACAAATACAGTGGTAGTACAAATGAAGTGCTTTGAGATATTGGTTTATACACAGATTTATACAGACAGTCTTGACTATTTTCTGCATGATGGAATTTAACTATTATGAGGACAAAAACCGCCCACAAGTGAGTACAATTCTAGAAGTCTGCAGTCAACTTTTAAGTATCGCACAGCAATCTAATAGTCCAGATACATAGAAAATAAAAAGGCTGTTTTTGTAAGTCCCTCAAACATTACACTATTAACCACAGATATTGACAAGGGAAGCACAGTGAAGTGTAAAACCGCTCAAATGGTAGTGCACATGCCTAAAATACCAGAGTTTATAGTAACTGAGGAAATAATTCTCTTATGCAAACTTATCAATCAAATTTTCAAGCTTTTCCACTACACTCTCCCCAAATACACATTTCCCCAGTGTGACCCAGAGTATACACAAGCAAATAGCTAATGTTATGAAAGTGTCCAAAGAAGAATGACAATACTTAGTACATAGACTTTTGAGAGGGGCAAAAAAGAATTTGTAAACACCCAAAAAATAAAAACTACTCTCCATAAAAATCCGAGGACCAATACACCTTTAAAAATTGTCTCCAGGAAGGGAAGAATGTCTCAAAATATGTAACTGTTCAAACAAAATCTCTGTACATACTTCCATTTCCAGCACAGAACTTCCCATAATTTCAGTCATAATAGTTCTGGTACTGTTCCAAGTACTGTAAGGATAGAACATGTACTTCTATGAGACCATTTACAGTAACAGACAATATGAAGCATTTCCCAGATTTCATAACCAACAGGAGCCAATGTCATCTGCAACAACCTGAGCACGTTGAGTCATTCATATCTAGGTAACGACTCTGGGCATACTCAGGTTGAATACACTTAAGAATTAAATATAATATGCATCAGAATTGTAAAATTTCTCAGGATTTTACAGCAAGAATAGGTTACTATGGCTGAGGGGGTGTGTTTTGGATTTGTGTTTTTTTTTTTTTTTTTTTTAAGAATTCATTTTTTGAGTCTTGGCATGTAACTGAAGGCCTAAATCAATGTATTTATTTATTTATAAACATGTGGATACTGAACAAAACATGCAAATTCACGGAAGACTCAACAGCAATGTCTATTTCACACTTGTAACAGCCTCCAAGCTAACCAGCCTCAGAGAAGAGGAAACAATTTTCCCAGTAAAAACAATGTTTGAAAGTATCCATTCACCCAAACTAAGTAAAGAAACAGAACAAGTTTTCTAATTCTAGATCCCTCAAATGACAGTCTTTCACTTTGTCCTTCAAGTTTTTTATAAAAAAAGACATTTATCATTACAATCTCTGCTATACTTAAGACTCTCCTGCAGGTTATTTAGTTATCCTCTTCTATGAAACACACCGAGTATTAAAAATTCCTCTGCGCTACATAAAAAGTTAAATGTCCAGTGTGAATGAAGATAGCAAACAGTAAAATAAACTTCTAACAGTTTTAAAATCTTAATGAGAAAACCGATTCAGAATGGGACCATACACGAAAGTAAACAATTTAAATAACATCAGATGGTTGTGATTCATTTACACGTTCCCTGGCAGACTAATCTTTTAAACAAGAAATTTCAAGTCATTCTCTTTAGTTCAGGTTTGTTTATACTCTACATTTTTAAATCAGACAAAAGCAAGAGTTCTTTACAGAGAAGTAAGCCAATAATTTTAGCAAAATGATACAAAAAACTTTCTTAAACCAAGTAAAAGATTTATAGTTACAGTAGGATAATAAAAAGGGAGTAAAGTCTGCCGCCTGTGGAGGGAAAACTGAAATGGCCATCCAGTAACAGGCGGTGAACTCTGTAAACCATCTTTCTTTTCCAGCCCTGTTACCACAGGGTTCTCTTAAGGTCATTGGGTTTCTGGCAAAAGCGTCCTGCAATGGCAGCTGCTGGAGTCTCTGCATGTTCCTCCAAGCGCCTTTTAGGTCACATGGAGAACTCCAATTTCTGCTCTAGTTTAGGGTATATTTGCTAATAAAGCCATTGGTAACATGGGAGATCAGCCATGCATTATCTGCCCTCCATGGCAAAATTATTTTCATCGGTGCACAGCAGACTGGAGAACACTGGTAGTAACCCGAGCAGGAATCTACCAAAGCCAAAAAACAAGACAACATCAGCACATATCCTTCCAGTCAACATACAAGTGTCTCGCAATGTACTTTTAAACTATAAATTGCCAAAACTTAAGTGTGTGAATTTAAAATCCAATGAGCAATACAGTATGTCACACCCACCTGTAACTACACGAAGTTCCCTATTATTTTTCTCTTTTTTTGGAAGTTTACATAGGAAATTCACCTTTCCAGCCAGAGGGGATGTTTTGAAGAAAATTAGACAGAGCATAAACATGTGCAGAAGAAAGAACCAACCAGATGACAATGCTACAAATGCACAGTAATAGACTTAATGGATAATAAATTTTTTAAAAAATATTAAGAAGGTAAAAAAGAAATTAATTCTTTACAATAGCATTTCACTTTCCATGGGACATTGTGTTAAAAGATACTTCTTGTATTTCCACAGCTTAACCTACTGAATTAAGAGCGTAGCATTATTTCAGTACCACTTTCACCATGAAAGTGAAAAACAACCATACATCTCTGCAATTTAAGAAGTGAGAACCATCTAAGTAGCTGGATCAGTATTCAGTATTTGTTTCAGTTGTGAACAGCTACAAATACAAAGGCATACAGCATAGGCCAACCAATGCAGGCACAACCGAGACCAGAATCTGCATGTCTCTTGCACACAGGCTTTTAAATGCAAAGCTTTAGGTTTGCTTTTTTGCATTTTTTTTACTAAGATCTGGTAACTGGTTAAGCTGCTATTTACAGTTGGATCTTTTCAATGTTATAAACTGTTCACAAAGCAGCTTGTGCAGTCAGGCAAGCACACAAAGCAGAAGGAGAAAACAGAAGAGAAACAGCAGGATTCTTCACCAGCTAGAGATACAGAATTAATGCAAGCTTAGGCTTTATAGAGAAAGTGAGACAGCAGACAAGAGTTATACAACAGAATTTATTAAGGAAAAGGAAACTCACAGCTTTTTTTTTTTAATAAGTAGCAAATCAAAGAAGCTCTTGAAATACTTAAGAAAAGCATCCCTCAGCCATGAAGGTTCAGATTCCAACTACAAGCTGTTATTTCTCATATGAAACCCATTATTGCCAAAAGCAGAACAGACTAAAAAGCCAAAAGCTGCACACAGAAAGGCAGAAACTTCTACTGCACTGAACCGTGGAAAAGACTTTGTAATACCCAAATTCAAGTCTGTCTACCTCTGAGATGCTCATGGTCAAGTATTCTTGTTAGTATGTGAACGTTTTTCTAAATACAGATCTGAACAGATTTGAGTATTTTTAAAATGAGAGCTCATAAGGCATGGAGAAGAATATAAAACAGTGAAAAATGGACATGGCTGTAGTAGAACATTCTATTCAAGACAAGACAGAGCCTCATTTGAGCAATACTGTCAATTGAGTTTCTGTACAGGTATTTTACTTTTATGAATCTGAAGCAGATCTGGTTTTTAATGGATGACATACTGCTGCATCAACATCCTTGGAAAGACATGTAAATTATCATAAAGCTAAAATTTAGACTTGGTTATTTTACTTTATTGTTGATACTTGAACAATTTTTAGGGACCTTTTAAGTCACTCTTATTATCAATTCTGCTTAAGAGTCCAAGCAGAACAGCAGCAATAACTCAGCTTTTAGAAAGACATTTACTTCTAAGTCAGAGAAAAATCAATGCTTCATCAAGCATCGGACCAGAAGGCACAGATACAACTATGAGATCACATAAGTAGAAAGAGTGAAGTTGGATGTTTCCAAAGAGTTTTTTCCCCACCCCATACAAAGTTTTGGTGTCTAATGAGAAGCACTCACCCAGTGCTGCCTTCCAACGAAAGGAGACGAGCAGCTACTTGCCATGGTGTTCGAAAGGAATGCTATTCTGAGGTAGGGGAAAAGACAGCAATTTGTAACAGTTCCACTGCCCCAATATATAAAGATGTCTTAACAAAAATCCAACCTGAACTTGCAGGAGCAACTCTATCTTTTGAGAAGCTCGGATTTCAGACTTCCGTAAGACATTTCCATCATGTTAAGAGATACATAAAAGAAACAAATCATTAATCCTCGAAGCTGACAGGGTTAGAAGAACAACGCAGTGTGATGCCTATTAAGATGGAAATGTGGAGAAAGATTTGCAGATGTGGAAATGGAAAATGCAGAAACACTGGAAGTACGGCACAACACTTTAGTTATTCAATGTCAGTGTTGGCTACAGTCTTCTAAAAACTTCTGTCAAAGAGACTTAATCAAATGTTTCTTTGTGCAGCATTTAAATCTTTCCTTCCAACTACGGACAGAATACCTCTATTACCAATAGGAATTTGCCACAGCTTTGACTGTTGGGAGCTGAACATGTTACATTCAAGAAAAAATACTAAACAACTTACTGTGTAACCAAGAGCTGTCAGACTGAACCTTTCGTTGAAAGAAATGAAGACTACTCACCCATAACTAGACTCTTAAGATGATCACTGCTTTCAAGATGCAGTCTGTGCATGTGGACCGACAGAATTGATTCAAAGTAGTTTTTACTAGAATACTCATTGCCTCATTTACTACCTCCTTTACTATGCTTCTTAATGTATAGAAACCATGTGTAAAGGAGACTTAAGGAAAAATTCACTTAAAAGATCCTTCTGCTCTTAAACTCTCTAACAGCTGTTATGATTTTCTGTCCAATGCAGATCACAACCCTTCAATGCACACAGACCTGTAATTTAGGCTTGCTTTAGACTTGAACACACCATTTAGAAGTGAATCCAGTATTGATGCAAAGGCAGATTGGAGAGATGATCTACTTATTTTAGAAGCCATTTCAGTAGGTATCTACTTTCACTTAGACCTCTATTTTGCCTTTCTTTACTTGCTAGTGGTTTTAATTTTAAGAAATAGGTACTCCACATGTTTTTTCCTTAAACATTAATTCCTGTTAAAATCATTGTGTCTGAATGATTTTACACCATCTCACTCAAGACATTTTCTCAGCTTTCTGCACAAACTGAAAGAGGTAGATTTGAAACTCTTACACTGTACAATCTGTTCTCCCAATCCATCTCACTAATGACACAAAATAATATCTCCACTTCTGTTCATTACTGTATCATACATAGATTAAAGAAGGAAATTGTGCCCTTTCCTTACAAAACCACACTAACCTCTCCAACATTACACCTGCCTCCTCAGTCATTACTTACCACAGATACAGTTCCCCCATACAGGAAAACAGCCTCCATTCCTTCATCCTAACCAGAATTTGGAGTACCACAGGAATACACATTTGAATAACTTGTGCCATAGAATTTACATAATTTCATTAGAAACACTTAAGTTTCATGAACCATTTCACAGACACTGTAGTCATTACTCCAATAAACACTCGTTACTTAGTGTTAGAAACTGCATGTCTTTTTACTGAGAATGACTTAGTGCTATGTGGACGCTATTGTGGATTTGGGGAATAAATAACATCTATTTTCCTATGCTTACTAATCACAATTTTTCCATGAGCATTAAATTTCTCTGAGAATGCCTAGTTTTCGCAACAGAACTTTGGTTCCTATTATTTGCATTCACAGCCTTAGCTTTTCAGTTTCAGTCTGACCTGACTAGAATTCAGTTTGGAAAAAAGAAAGAAACATGCGGAGTAGTCGTCTTTAAGAACTCTACTTAGAGGCAAGTAGCTTTCCTTGTTTGAGTAGCCTCTGTGCATTTCACTGTCCAGAATTTAACAAGCGGTAGCCTTTCCTCTAGATGAATAGAGGCTGAGATTATAGATGCACCACTACCTTACCAAACCAACACAAAGTAAATGAAATAAGAAAACTAACTTATCAAGTCATAAATAAGAACTCTAACAAAAGTAGTTCTTAACAGAAAACATTTGTAGATGTGCATGGCAAATGCTAAAAGTTGCTTTCTACCAGGAGTATGGCTTAAGCACTTCCTGAAAAAGGACCAGTGGTAGTATATTTATATAAGACTTACTAAAGAAACTAGTACACTTGGAATGGACGTGGACAAACAATTGCTATTCTTTATGGTGAGATAAGAAGTGATACAGATGACCCTCTATATCCTTATCTCTCCAATCAAAATTCTCTTTAATGACTTTGCCACATAACGCAAATACTTTAGGTTTTCCTAAGAACAAGGTATAAAGATAATTGGAAACTCGTGGCTGTAACTGTTAACCTGGCTAACATCTAAGGATAAATTTTTATTACAGACAAGCTACTTTAGTATTACCAAGACTGTAAAGAGCATAAGCTATCAATGCCTGCAATTTGCACCATCTTGCCTGCTGAAGAGTGAGAACTGGGAAAATGAAAAGTGAATTTTCTCTAACAAGCTCAAGCGGAAGCATTATAAGCTGAAGTCTCAGAAAAGTGTTTTAGCCACACCACCCAAGCTGCAGAAGGTGAAGGCAGGGACTGGGAAAACGAAAACCATCCACTGTGGAAGACAACTGCGTCTGTAGGACCTGACGGGATGCATCCATGGGTTCTGGAGGAACGGGCTGAGTAAATCGCTACACTGCTGTTCATCATATTTGAGACGTCATGGCAATCCAGCGTAATTCCCTCTGACTGGAATAGGGGAAGCCATAACCCCCAGTTTTATAAAGGGAAATATGAGATGCAGGGAACTATAGTCTCACCTCAATGCCTGGCAAAATCACGTAACAGATCCTCTTGGAAACTATGTTAAGGCACATCAAGAAAAAAGAGGTGATTGGTGTCAGACAACATAGCTTCACTAAAGGCAAATTGTGCCTGACAAATTTGGCAACCTTCTACCGCGGAGCTAAGCAGTGGTGGACTGGTTCACTGTCTTAAGAACTAAATGAATACAGCAGTCCATGAATTATTACTTATAATAAACAAAAGAAGATCCTGACTAGGCTGCTGTTGAGACTGTAAGGAAGTCCACCAAGCAATCCTATACTTGAAGCAGAGTGTTGGAAATAGCAGGTAAGGAATGTGCCATTAAGCCAGACCATACTGTTGGCCCATCTCACAAATTACACATCTGGACATTTGAAGACCACTCAGAAAAACACCCACTGCCCTCATAGTATTCACATTTTACAAGGTAGGTAGAACCAAAATGTATCTACAAGCCCGACTGTATTACTTGTATCTTGAAATGTTTACAGTAGTGTCACCTGCACACTGAGCAACATGTCATGAACATAGCAGAAAAATTAATGATGTACTTTCACCTAAAACAATCAAGCAGCATCACTGCATTTCTGTCTGTTACTGCTATAACTTATCTGACTGATAACAAAGACTAAGCATCTGATATTTGCTCAGAATACCAAATATATACATGGCATATACATTTTTCCAAGAAATCATGTGTACATTAAAGTAAATGTTCAGGGAGAAGTCTGCATTACAGCCTCACAGAATATCCAAGGTCAAAAAGGACCCCTGGAAATCATGTAGCCCAATCCCACTACCCAAAGCATTGTCAACTAGAGCAGGTCACTCAGGACAATGTCCAATTGGGCTCCACATAATTTGGAAAAGGGAGACACCGTAACCTCTTTCGGCAACCTGTTATGGTCCTTGCCCACAGTAAAAAAGTTTCTTCATAAGTCTAAATGGAATTTCCCCCTCTCCATTGTCCGTTCACTGGATATTGCTGCAAACAGTCCGGTTGCATCTTCTTTACATTCTTCTAACAGGTATTTATGTAAATTTACAAGATCCATAACTACGCACAATTCTCCCCTCTTTGTTTTCAAACTATTTAAAAATACTTCAACTCGAGAATTTCTGGCAGCAAGAATGGCAGTTCAGTGAACAATTTAAGACAGTGAAACTTGTACCCAACGCCAGTATAGAAAACCTCACCTACCCCCTATCCTTGCCCAGTCATTTCTGCTCCTAACTGTTCATATCTTGTGCAAGCACAAATATCTGTGTGGCTACATATGGCTACACGGTGAAATAACACATTCAGCTTAAATCCTCCCCAAATCCCACTTTGCTTTTATCACAATGGAATAGTTTCTCCAATCCAGTTGAATTTCATTCTTCATTAGAGATATCCACCTGGCCCCCATCTAAAAAACTCTTCTTTCTAGCAGTAAGATTCATATGTAAGAACATGTACTATCCAAAAGTAATTAACTCTGCCAATTAAATGATAAAGCCAAAAGGAACCAAGTTAATTTTTGTTAAAGTGCTCTGTCAATGAGGAACTGCAAATACGGAGTAAGAGTTCCTGCACAGTAGTGAGGCAATGGTCATTGCAGTAGTCCTCCTAACATATTGCTTTCCCAGAAATGTTGTAGAATGTCTATAGATTGGCTGATTTACATTTTGTAAAGACTGAAAGTAAATTGTACAAAGCCAAGCCACATACTGTTTGGGACAAGACTATCAATATGCTGAGGAAGGAATGTTTCAGCTATAGCACAGAGTTGGAAACACACTTAACATTGCCAGTCCTAAAAAGAAAGATTCCTAAAATTTCTTTGCTAAGTCACTGTGAGCAAGGGTCCTTACTGTGAGTAAGGATGATTTCAGTGCTGACTATGAATCATTATCATTTACCCTCCTGCCATGCTCTTCAAATGTGCCTTCTGCAACATATTCATCATCTATGTATGTGGCCTTTTATGGGCTCTGAATTAAGTGCACTGCACTACAACATTTCTTCACTATTGCACCTTCCATTCCTCTTGCCACATGCTTCTTGCCTTTTCTGCACCAATATTATCTGCTCTGTTGATCTGGAAACAAAATTCACTACCATCTCTTACTCTGCTTCTTCACAGATATAAGAAACTCAATGAGTCAAGGAGCTAAATCCCATAATAGTAGGTTAAAATGCTGTGCTTCTAGAATTTTGCATCCTCTCATTGCTGTCAAGGTAAAAATAAAAATTTCTTTACACCCACATAATTCAAGCTAAATGTCAAGCATTTACATGAATGAACATCATCTGCGAAAACAGAATGAAGTCACATCAATTACCTGATAAGTTTTTTTGGCAAATTAACTTTATCGCCCTCATCTTTCTCAATACACAGATTTATTGGTTTTTTACCTGCGAAGTTGACATGCGAGAGGTATCTTGTCGGCCTGTTAAATCAGATGAGGAGATATTGACCGGGGCACCACGATGCAGTCTCATACTCACTTTCCTTTCTCGTTCCATACCGGATACTGGCCGAGGAGAGGTGTTGGCTGTGAGAAAAACTGCATTAGATTTCCATGATGAAAAATGCCACGTTAACACAGTTAACACTGGAAAAAAATCACACTCTTGCTGTTTGCACATAAGGCTTCCACAGAACCGAATGAGGAATCAAGGCCGTTGTTCGACATTTCATAGAAATACAAGTATCAACTGTCAGGCAATGAGCACATGCAATTACCTTTAATCTACTAAAAAGCAAGGGAGAAAAAAACAAACCAAACTCTGCCCAGAGACAAACTGTCAATTAGAATAGTCTACAAGATGCACTTACCCAAGTACTTGCTTGCTTACCAGCATGAGAAGTTGGGGTAAGGGGTGTAGGAGGAGCTACATCTTGCGTTCCTCTTAGCCTGCCAGAAGCAGTGGAGGGTAATCCACGTACAGCTGGATTTCGTGTGTGTCTCAATCTTTCCTCTCTTTCTCGCCTTTCACGTTCAGCATCTTCAGCTGCTCTGCTTGCACCCTACGGGTGAAGACTAGTGAACAACTTAGGGGATTACTGAGCTTACAACTATACATTTGGATAAAAATACTGAAAAGAAAGAACTGGACAATGTGTGAACTGAAGTTTGATAGGGCATCAACTACTTTGGTAAAATTTCTTGAGAACTGTAATAAGTTCTGTTCATACATACAGCTGCTTGGATAGTCTTCAAAATGCTAATGTACACACATACTGTTATTGGAGCTAGACACCTCCTCAAATGTTGCAAATGACTCAAGTTAAAGATCAAGGTGGGAGAAAATAATAATTCCACAACCTAGCCTGGTGAATGCCCTAAAGGATCTAAGAAGCCTTCCACATTAAAAGCCATGTAACTGCAATTTAGTTGTCATCCAACCCTTATAGCATGGATCCTGTATTGCCTGCCTTTCCTAATTTCTTGATGGTTTTGTCTATACAATAGTTTCCAGGAGGAAAAAGGGAAGACAATCTTACAGTATCAGTTAAGATACTCAAAACTGACAATGTAGTAAAACACCCCAACCAAAACCATGAAAAATTTAGTTTTAGAACACTATGTGAGCTACTCACAAATTTCAGCATGTTCCAGTCAAATACATAGTCATAGGAGAATCCTTGCCGATGAAAGAGGTTTCTGAATAATTGCCTTAGATAGGAATAGTCTGGTTTGTCATCAAAACGCAAAGAACGGCAGAAATTCAAGTACGTGGCAAATTCAGCTGCAATTAAAGAAAGCCTGTTTTTTTATCTTCAGCTTCACATTGGCTTTTTGTAATTCTGAGTCAAAAAACCCCAAACCTGAAAAGCAGGGAATCTTCTTAACATAAGAGAAATAAAGATGATCTAATACTAGAAATCCACCAAGGGGAACACTATCATGTCAACCCTGGAAAATTGTTTTTCTATCACTGAGCAGGCAAAGATCTCATTTGTCAACAGTAGAGAGGATCCAATAGTACAGTTCTTCAAGCAACAATTGGTGGGGAAGAAAAGGTTTAAAACTTTGCTTGGAACGTACTGAACACAATTTATTGTGGGACATGGAACAGCATTTCTTTGTTAAGCCACATAGAGATTAATGTCTGCTGCGTCACAAAACACACAAAAACTTAATCTCCCAGATCATGCCACATTTTAAAATTTACAATAATCTCAACATTTGTTTTTAAATGGCAAACAAAATATTACAAAGCAAAAAAAAAGAATAATGTAGTGAATTCAGTGCACTAGAGAAAACAGCAGTATCAAAATACTCCCTTTTGACTTCAGGTCTCCCCAGATGAAATAAGATATTAATTTATGTTAAGAAAGAAATTTAATAAATGACACAATAGATGCTCATTAGTCTTTCCTGCTTATAAAGCCCAGAGAAAACACATAGTTCATGAATGTAAAGGAAAATGTATGAAGCAACATTTGAAACACATAAAAAAGGATGAATTTTCATACAACTCAAACAAAACCTGTAGTTGTCACTGTAACTAGTTGCTGAACCAAGAGGGTGGAAAGAAGAGACAGAACTCTTCATGAAATGAAAATATTGTCTGATGACAGCTAGAGTCACTAAGTTTTAAAACAAATTTAAGTATCATTTTGCAATACTCAAAAATGACTTATTGTTTTGGTGTAAATAACAAACTGAGAAACAGAACTGCTCTGAGGCACGATGCTAGGATACAGCAGGGTTTCTTATGCCTCTCACAAATTCTAATACATCAGCAGGCCAAACCCAAAGAACCTGGGATTATAATTCCCAAGTGAAATAACTGCAGTAGGTAAGAGGCACATCTGACTATACAATTCAATTAATCCAAGAAACAGTACCTTCGCAGATGGAGAAAGAGGCAGTTTGTTAAAATGCTATTTGTCCGTTATCAATTACCCAGCCAACAAAATTATTCAGGCGCACAAAAAATACAATGCAAATCAGATGTATCATGCTACCCTTCCTCTTGAGGGCACTTCACCAGTTGAGACAAGAGATCCCTAGGAATGCTCACGAACACAAAAGACCTGAGTCTCCAGCACAGTATTTTTACCACACATGTGGCAATGTCATGGGGGATAAGGGGAAGAGAAGAGAAGAGGGAGAGAGGGAGAGATGGTGAAAAAGAGTAGTAGAATTTAACGTAAAGAAAGGAGATGCACCACTAAAACATGAACACGTAGGCCTAGTGTCACACAAGAGTAACTTACAAGGATATCCTTTACACAAAACCTCAATGGGTGTAGACATTTTCTTTTCACTGATACGTTCGTATTTCTGCCTCTTTGTTGCTGCTTTCAGTCCCTGCCAGGGGAGGGAGCCCAGGTTAAAATACATCAGTACATAGCCCAAGGACTCCAAGTCATCTCTGCGAGATTGCTCTACAACAGCATAAAAAAGTGAACTCATTAGGTTTCATTTTCTACCGGAAAAACAAAAGTCTGTTCAACAAGACTGTTATAAAAACCCTTACAAAAACAAGAGACAGCTGAGAGTTACTTCGCCCCTCATAAACTCGTTCAGTACAAGAAAAGCCTATTATCCTTGCAGTTATTAAAAAATGTGCAAATTCCTGAGCATTACGAACTGACGGAATCCCACCTAATCGAGATACGCTAGGCTGTGTACACTGCACTTTAAGTGTCAAAAACAGGGACCATCTCCTATGCCTCCACAAGGCAACACCCACTTGCACTAAAATTACATGCATCAACACACTTGAAATTTCTATTTATTGCTTTCCCCGGCTCACCAATTCCAAGATGAGTGTTGATGGATGCGTAACGGGCAGTTCCTGTTAAGTTTTTATTTTCACGATACGGAATATGTTGGTGAGTTCGAGCATCTCGATACTTCTTTGCTAGTCCAAAGTCTATTATGTAGACAAGATTGCCTTTCTTCCCCAGGCCCATTAAGAAGTTATCTGGCTTCACATCTCGGTGAATGAAGTTCTTAGAGTGAATATATTCAATTCGACTAATCTAAATACAGAACCACAAAAAAAACCAACCAAAACATTGTCGAGAGACTAAGCATACATCTTTTTCTGACAAAACCACTAGCAATTCTGTCTTAATAATGAAAGAGGCAACCCCCCTTTTTATTGTAAAATGTAAGAACATTAAAGAGAACATAATTTAGAAGACAAGGGAAAAACCTTTCCAGCTCTTTGCCTGTGTCTATTTTACATCTGTTCCCAAAAACTTCCCTGGGGAAATTTCTTAAGTCTTTGACCAGTGCAACACCTGTTTGCAAACAGTGCAGGTCCAGTTTTTAAAGAACTGGCAACCACTTTTGACAGGATAGTTTGGATTTACAGAAACAGAACTAATCCTGAAACTTTTCTCTATTAATACAGCCTATTCAGTTCTAAATTTTAGACACAAAATGTATATGATCTATCAAAAAAGTTTCAATATCTCAACATATTGCACTATCAATATAACAAAGCCATTTCCTACCATTTGGTCAGCAAGTAATAGGACTGTCTTGAGACTAAATTTCCTTGAACAAAAATTGAAGAGATCTTCAAGACTCGGTCCCAACAACTCCATCACCATAACGTTGTAGTCCCCTTCAGCTCCACACCACTTAATTGTGGGAATACCCACTAGGAAAAAATAAACCATTTATTCAGTATTACAATTTGATTTATATAATTAATACACACAAATCTTCAAGGCTCTTAAGATGAATTCTGAGAGTCATTATCATGAATGTTCCCATTTACAGTGAAGTTTAATATTTTATGCACCTTCAAACATTCAAAAATTAAATGTTTGGTAATGTCCAGCAGAATCAATACAAAATTATAGCAACAGAGGTCTAAAAATAGCCTTTTCTGCCTTCCTCAGAAACCTTTCTGTCTTTGTACTTACCTTGTAACTTTAAAGTAACTGAGGATCTTTTTTGAATTTGAACCCTAAGCATTTTACCAATATTAATACTCATGTAGTCTCTGAGATGCAATAAGGCACAAATCAGAAGTCTGAAAATAAATGTTGGTGAGACAAACCACTAAATACTATTACTGAAGAAGGCCTTGGGAATTAGCTTTATTTCAAAGCCTACAAAATCCCCATGAAATACATGTCTGTTTCATCAAAAATTGCAATGAATTTCCACCCTTCCCTCATATTCTTATCTTCCCTTCAGTTTCATGGTATTTGCTGGTTGGTGAATCTCTGCCAAAGTAGCATTGTTTACGACATGCATTATTCATTCAGTTTTACGAAATGATAATTACCCCAAATTTATGGAGGAAGTCAGGAATCTTATTTCACAGAAAAATGTAGAAATGCTCAAATATTTTGAAATAAACTTGTACTTAGGTAGCCTTATTCAAATTTTCAAATGCCTTACTCCGACTTAATTCTATGCATTTTGGTGCTAAATGCCATAATTCACTGAAATTAAAGGAAGCATGTTACTCTACAAAGGCTATTCCAGTTATATGCAGGTGGCAACTGAATGAAGCAGGAACTACAAAATAAATAAATGCATTATTATCAATTACTATCAATATATTATTATACATTTCTAGAGGTCTTATTACCATACTTGGCATTTGAGATACAGCGTGGAATGTGTGCTTTATGCAAAGCATATCCTCATTTTGGAAGAATTCAAGGGACAACGAAACAAAGGCAAAACTGAACTACACTGGGTTTATGTCCCAGAACTGCACAGGAAGGTTATGTTTCTGGAATTCCAAAATATATGACTAAGTTACTGTAGCAAAGCAACACACAGTAGCCATGAAGTTGCTGTGCTCCTATTCTCCACTACTAACGCCATTTTGTCTTTGAACTCTCCCAGCAAGGAAATATTTTTAACTCAGAAGAAAGAATACTAACACGTACAACAAAAATTAACCTGATTTTTATAAGTTTAGAATTGTGCTACCATAATAAGCAAGTCAGGTGAAATGGTTCAAAGCAGTGGTTACCATCTTTCACTGACTCACGAGAATCAGAAATAAGTCAGAGTTCTGGGACTAAACTTGGTTTCACATTGCACAAGGTCCTCCCATTTTAATATTTTGGGAACCATGAGAAACTTTGGAGGCTCTTACTGGTCATCATGAAGCGTGGTAGCCATGGATTTGGAACCGCCCCTCTACAACCCTTGCAGAACTGAAATGCTGCTCTTCCTCTACCGTGGTACCTCTCTCACCTTCTCCTAATTTCTCAAAAGAGATCTCAAACATTAACTACCAGGTGGCAGATACATCAAAGGTGTAAAACCAGTAAAATCTTAGAAGAAGGAAAATAGTTTGCTTGCCTCCACCCTGCATCATTTTGTAGATTTTACTTTCGATGTGGAGCTGAGGATGTTTGGTTTTCACACACTCCAACTTTATTGCAACCTCCTCTCCGGCAGCAATATCAGTTCCTAAAACCAGAAGAATTTAAACATTGGTCAGAATATTTTAGATATATTTCCTGTGCCAAGACCGAAACAAAACAAACATCAACAAACTATTTCTCAATGGCAAACACTCAGAGATTAAGTATTTTCAGCCACAATTAACTAAAAATTATTCTGCAACCTTACAGATACTCTCCAACAGACTAGGATTATGAGAGGTAACTATTAGACACGGTAGCACAAGAAGCCAAAATTTCTGCTATCCCATTTAAAACAAACAAACCCCAAAATAAACAAAACTAAACGAAGTGCATCTTCTCAGGGATGTCTTTACACTTCCAGTTTGTGGTAAAAAATGCTCAGAATTAATATTTATATGGGGCACACAGTCCCGCCAACGAAAGAAATACTACCAAACCACCACCTCTTATGTCTTGGAAATAGAGACTACAATTTCCCTAGATCTCAACATACTCCAGCTGTACCCTAACATCTCATTTTACTTGGCTGGAAGGCATATTATCTAGACTATAGAACCTGCAGTCTACAAAAGCTTTCTTTAAATCTCGTTAAATTCTTGTTTCTGCAATCACAAGTAGTCTTATCTGTTCACTTTCAAAGCATGTAGGGAGAAAGTGATTCTTTAAAAGAAACAGTCAAGAAAATACACACTCGCGCAGCCAAGCAACTCACAAACCACAGGAAAAAAAGAAAAAGCAAAAGGAAATGTGTGACACTTCACAGACATTGCAAAGTCTCTTGACTTTTGGAATTTGGCCCTTTTCTGCTTTACCTCAGGGTTCAGGCCCATGTGAAGTACATCACCTACTCTTTGATCCAACGCCCACTTTCAAAAGTCTAACTTGAGGTTCACTGTTGTTTTGTTGAGAAACAGCAAACAATCCTTTTATACTCACTTTTTCCATGATCAGGACTGCATGCACTTTTACACTATCTCATTTTCCCTTAACACTTTTTTCAGAGTTCAAAAACTCTTGTCATTCCCTGTATAAGTAATTTTTAATTACTACATATTATTTCTCATTTCTCTTGTCTGTACCTTTGTCAGCTCCATAATGCCCTTTTTGGGAGTCACACAAAGCAATTAAAACATATGTGCATAATGGCATATTTTTCTGCCTACCTATTTTTTCCCCATATGTTTTTCTTTGACCATCACAGTGTATGGACCTAACTTTTACAGCTGCAAAACCCTGTTCCTGTGATTAAGGAGCTACTTCAGTGCTTTACAGGCTTTTATGCTATAAAGTCAGGAAAACTAAGGCCACAAAGAAGTGCTAATTTCCCACACCTCAAAACAGACATCACCATTCACTCTGGCACTGATACTGCATGGAATCAAAACCTGAGGACTGGAAACAGGCAAAAAAGTCAAATCTTCCTTTTCAAAGCATGAAACTGAGCTGGGAATGTATGCTGAAGCAATCTACAAATTCACTGAGGCCTATCAGAAGGCACATCCACTTAAAAATAAATGACTTCTGAAATAACTTTAGAAATTATTTTAAGACACTTAAGTTGACTGTACTGACTGAACAACTGAGCAGTAACTGAAATTTAAAAAAAAAAACCATGTTTCATTATCATAAAAAACATAGTTTTCAAACATCTATTCTACCAGATATTGGTAGGCAAACCAAATGGGACTCTACAAAAGGCTTCAGTTCTTGAGAGACAGTAATTTCCACTGGAAAAATAAACCCATGCCACCAGCTGGATCTTCCATTCACATACTTCCATGCTAGTTACTGGCTCAGGCATGACATTTCCAATAAGCCCTGAAAGTAAATTAATGACGATTATTTAGAAATTAAAAAAATGTAAAACCCAGAGTGTTTTTTGCACAAAATTCAGTATGGCATTAATATATACGCCAGCATACAGGGAACTATTACCTTCTGTGCAACTTCACTGGTGTGAGCTGCATGCATAGAGATAAAAGTGACACATAAACATTTATTTCACTTGCACTTTATATTAACTCTGTAATACAATCTGATTTATCTGAGTAGTAGTCAAAAGCTAAAATTTTTCAAATCATCTAAGACTTTTCACATTTTTAACTGCTGTCTTAACTGCCCTCTCAAATCCCAATGGAAGCTAACGAGGATTTTTGCACAAGCTTTACCACAATCTTCTATGGTCACATCGTCAATCTTCTACACGTGCATTGCAGAGAGGAAGAATCACGTTCACTGTCTCTAAACAATCACATACCTTCATGTGTATGAAAACTTTGTATTTTTCATCAGGCATATGATCTGTCTTATGGATAACCAGTATTTCATTATCTGTAGACAAGCAGCTTTAGGTAACAAATTATTTTGGAATGGCAGCTGTGCACTGCAAGATGTCTAGAAAAACAACCCCCACCTCTCATCCTGCATGGACTGCCAAACATACCACATAAACTAGCAAGTGACATTATTTTTACCTTCCATAAATATGCAAAATATTACCTTAGCCCCTGAAAGTCCCACCTTCCCCTCTCCCGCCTTCCTTGATTTCCTTTTCTAAGTTAACACAACTTTCAAAAGCAGAGTACTTGTGTCTACCGGGCACAAACGCTTGTATATCTTTGGATTTAACCCATCTCACACAACTTGAGAGTTTGCCGAATATGTAGAGTATTTTAGAAATACCCGCTTTCAAAACTAGTGGGCACACCCACAATCTGCGCATAAGCAAAAAAAGCTTTTTTTTTTGCAAAAGCAGTAGGCTAGTATGTTAGAGAGCTATAATAACGGAGTGGCAAAGACAACTGAATCCTGTACTTTTATACTTGCGTAGCGATCACGATTAGGCGACGGTCAAGCAACAGGATTAGCCAAACTACGAGGATTATTTGCAGGATTTAAAGTTTTTTATTTACTGCAACCTAATCACCTGTAGTTGTGTAATTGTTTTTAGGCCTCACAGGAGAAAGAAACATCCTCCTAGACCACTGCAGCGACATTTAACCCTGGTACACGCCTCTTTCCTAAAACGTTTTTCAGAATGTGGTGGGTTGTGGGGGTTTTAGGGTTTATGTGGTTTTGGTTTACTTTCTTCTGTGTTTTCAAATGAGGCGATTTTTACCCTCATGCCCATTTTACAAATGCAAACGGGGCCCAAGGTCACTAGACAACAATGAGAAGACGCAGTCGAGTAAACGAGAATTCTCGATTTCCGTATTATCCAAATTAGGACACGATGTCAACGAAATATTAAATTACTGCTTCTGTGCCCCTTGCCCAGGTACTTGCCCGACCCGGCTAGGCCCTCGATGCTCTCCGCAGAGCCACAAAACGGACAGCTAAATCCCCAGCGAGCTATCCTCCTTACCCAGGTAGATATCCCCGAAGGAGCCGCTCCCGATCTTCCGGCCCAGCCGGTACCGGTTCCCAACTCTCAGCTCCATGGCGGCAGCTCGGCTCGTCCGCGACCCGGTTCTGTAGCTCTGCCCGGCCTGCTAGCCCTTGTTCTGATGCCTCACAGTGCTGTGGCTTCGGATGCCATCGCGGCTTTGGTCTCGCCGCTCGAGACCAGAGAGACAGGCAAGACCGCCGCCGCAGCTCCCAAGCGAGATGGACACGGATTCCCCACACGACCGACCGCTCAGCGCCTCCGGCCCGGAGCCACCATACTGCCTGACCTCACTTCCCTAGCGACGAGGGCGGGGCGCGCTGCCGCAGGGACGGGCGCGCGGCGGGCGGGGCACGTATGCAGTCCCGGCCGCCCCGCGCCGTCGGTCTCTTGGTGTTCGGCTCGGGCGGAGTCGGGCGCCGGTTCCAGCCGCCTGCCGGGCAGCGAATGAGGTCCGCAGTCTTTCGTGTGTGTATGTGGCGTCGTCGTCCCTGCGGCCGTCGGTCACTGCCGTGGAGATAAGCTCCGGCAGCACTGCGTTCTGAGGAGTGCCCATTTGACCGCGGAGGGGCAGGGACAAAGTCTGAGACGTGACCCCACAAATTTCAGGGGAAAACTACGTCATTTTTGCCGAGGGTGGTAAACTTTGCTTCATTCTAAAAAGAGCATCCGGGTGCTTGTGGCCAAAAGTGGAATTCCGTCTCCTAAATTTGCAAACGTCACAGGTTTTCTCCCAGATGAAAGCTGCCAGGAACTAGGGCTCTGGCTGGCCTTTGACTCCCAGGGGCCTCCTCTGAACTGGCTCCAAGACACGGCGAAAATCTTTCATACCTGTGGGAAAGAGCCACCATTCACACCCAGACACCTGCAGCAAAAGATGCAAACCTGCCTCGTAAAATTGTGAATACCAGAGGATTTCTCCCAGACACAGTCTGCCAGGAACTATAGCTCTGTGGCCTTGGATTCCCGGAGGCCATCTCTGGTGTGCTACTGAGGCACTGGGGGGCTCAGGGGATGTGTCAGGGAATGAAGATGTGTTTAAGGCCCTGCCATATTTGGTCTGCTGTTGTGCTTGTCTCCAAGATATGGAGGAGAAGACCTTATTATTAGTTGGTAGAAACTTCAAAAATGAAGCAAGGCATTGGTCAATTAGTAGAAAGTCAATCTTTGAAAGAGGAATAATACCCAGCGAAGCCACTATTGGCATGGGGGTGGTATCACAAGCTGTTGTGACCTCATCCCATGTGCTGGCCCTGCGTGAGATGATGTTGTAACTGGCCACTCCTGAGAAGGAGATATAAGTTGTCTTCTGGGGTGGAGGGAGGGAAAAAGACAAGATGCACACCATTTTCATCCAGGGGGATGCCCTGAAAGTGCACTGCCTACCTACCCCTCCCACTCAGGAGCCATGCTCTGTCTCCTGCTTGGCAGCTTCTCAAGAATCCAGGGGTCAGTATGTTAGCAATTGCTACTGTGACTAAAAAAAACAATTTGCTTTGCTATTACAAATGGATCTCAAGTTTTTTGTGCATGGACATCCTCCAGAAGAAAGAGTCACGAGGATTGGGAGACACTGAGATTCTCTGAGGTACATTATGAAAGCTTGTTAGCTCGGGGAGGGGCCTTGGTTCCTGCTGAGAATCACCCCTGTCCAATGCAAGGGGTAACCTTGGCTATTCTCTTAGCTTCTGGCAGGGTCTTGTGGGGGCTTTGGATTTTTAGGGGTACTATAGACATCGTGGAGTTGGCCCATTGAAGGCTTGTGAAGGGTTTTAGAGGGCCTATTGTGGTCTTGCAGGATTTAGGGGATCCTAGAGGTTTTTAGGGGGGACTATAAAAGCCCAAACTATATTAACCGCCACAAACCTACTTTCTAAAGCAGGAGCACCTAAATTGGTCCCATCAGCCCCTATTTCAACACCCCCAAAACAATCCTGAAACTACTGAAGTTACCCCAGCAAACCCAAGTCCTTGCCAAATCTCTTCAAGCCACCCCTAGAGGAAGATGATAGCTCTCTTCCATAGGAAGGAAAGCCTAGAGCCTGCCTGGTTCCAGGGGCAGACAATGACTGTGCAGAGGTGGGAACAACCAGCAGGACCTTTCTCCACCTCACCCCACACTGCAAGGTGCAGCAGCCCCAGGTGTGACCAATGAGGAGGGGGCAGCTCCTGCTAGAGGCTGCTTTCAGAGGGTTACCCGGACACACCTGTGCAGGGAGCTGCTATTCCAAAGGGGCCAACAGAGTCATCCCGAGAGTCTGTCTAGGAACAATGCTTGCAGCATCCAGCAGGGGCTGGGGAGCAGCCCGATGCACCTGGACACGGAGCATCGCTTCAAGAAAATGCCAAGGGAAAAGCCTTCATGCTAAGGGACAGCACCTTAGTAGGCAGGGTAGTGTGTGGAATGCTGGGGCAAAACGTTCAACTTTCCCTTTTTATCTTGTCAGTCCCTCCCCAGAGCCCCAGTCCCCCCACAGTGCCCCAAGAAAAAAGAGAAACTCATAGGAGAAAAGGGGCTTAAACTGAGGGGAAAAACTTCCTTTTCCCTAATTTTCTGTGTTGAAATGGAGGGGGAATCCCGTTCCCCCGCAACTTCAGTAGTATAATTTGAAAGGAACGCCACCTTTTTTATGCTGTAAGGGGTATCATTTGAAAGGGAATCCCTATTTCCTATTATTTTCTAGTTTAAATAGAAGGGGAAAACCTTGACTGTACTATTTTATGGCTTTGAACCAAGGATAATTCCCATGTTTTCTTCCTCTTAACGTTTAAATTGATGGGAAAGCCCAGTTGTCCCTTTATTTTAAGGGTTTGAACAGAGGGAAAAATCCCCCTTTTTCCATCACATGAGAGATTTAAAGTGAGGAAACCCCCTCTTTCCCCAATATTTTAAGGGATTAAATTAAAGGGGAGAAGCCATTTATTTGCCACTGTATCAGTTTAAGTGGAGGTAAACACCACCCCATCACCC
>VYXF01001519.1:719-179268 GCA_013397295.1 Polioptila caerulea
AGGAGCTGCAGAGGCGAACTGTGCTCGATCGGCGGCCGGGCTCTCTGTGGCCACATGGCGTGACCCAGCCGGGCAGCCTGCCCCCGCTGTGTCCTGCACCGCCGGCCCTTCTCACTGATCCACGCGCAGCCCCTCTGCCCACAGATTCACTGTCCTCTTCTTCGAGCTGGCCTTGAAGTTAACGTGTTCCAGGAGCTGTTTAAATCTGGAGCTTGGTTCTCCTCTTATGCTGCCTGACCATGGAGAACGTTGTGAAGCCACTTAATTGACAGTTGTAAATGAGAAGACGAGCGGGGAAGGCATTTCCTGGCATTTTTCGAGGGTTTGCACAAGTTCTTTAATGTCAGTTTTTTCTCCCATTTGTGAAATAAAACTCAGACATTATAAGCAGTTCGTGAAAATGATGTTGCTTTTCTGAAATGTCTTGGAGATGAGAAGTACAAAGAAGTAATACTACAATTAGCAAGGTGCCCTTTTTTAGGGTGCTCATCCTCATGAGTCCTGCTGTCTTACTGTAGTTCTGAAGCATTGTTCTTCATGATTAGGAATACTGAGATGGATTCAGAACACTTTATGTATAAGTATTCACTTTCCTTTTGTGTCACGTCTTGCTGTTTGTATTATGCAGCTTTTGCTGATTATTCAAAGTGGATCCTGATTAGTGGGTTGTTGGGTGTGAGAGCCAGCTCAATAATTGTATATGCTTATCTATGGTTTGGGAATGTATTAATTTTGGTCACTGTGATGACAAATGGATGCTTTTGGGTGATTATACATGCTCAAAACTCCTCTGGGTTTTACCTCCTGTCTTTAATGGCCCCTTTTTTATTTCTCTGACATGTGAAACAGGTGTGTATTGACAAGTTTACATTCATTTTCTTACAGCTAGAGGAAGATTCAGGAGCCTTAAATGTTCACAGGTCATGGGTACCCATCCAGCTCTTACACAGAGAAAGGATGGAGAGAACTTGAAAGAACTATGGCTGTATGAACTCAGCTGATTTTATTTTTTCAGAACTAGGGCATGGTGCTGTTTAGAATGCTGGGCTTGCCTCAGGTGAAGTCACTCAGGGGGACAGTGGGAAGTGCCAGTGGACAGTAATCCTTGTCTTCTCTCCATGCTGCCTCTGAAACTTGCCTGTGAAAGTGCAACACTATTCATTGGAAGCTCTGAAGTGTGAGCCTGGTGGACAATTCCAGGGTAGCTGAGGCACTGCAAAGTGTGCAGTTCAAAGTGATGCAGGACTTCAGTTCCCTTTTCCTTGATTTTACTTCAGAGGGTTGTTAAAATGAGCAAGCCTTGGCTTTAGCTTGTGAAAAATGAATACGGGTGTTATTTAATGTTTTCAGAAATGTTTGTCCTGGGAAGTTTGTCAGCTATGAACATTTCTAAAGTTCTGTCTGCTGTCGTTCCCAGGACAGGACAATTAACTGTTCTGTCCAAGTTGTTTGTCACAACTGTAACTCAGCAGGTTGTTTCCTTGTTAAAAGTATCATCCATTTAGGGTAGGAGTTTCCCAGCAAAGCTTTACAGTGTCTGTGTAATGTTGCACTGCTCAGCACCTTGCCTGGCCTATGCATTGACCAGCACCATGTTCAGTGTTACTTTCCAGGCTGGGACAGACCCTGTGGAAAGAATTCAGCATTGAGAATTTTCTTCCTTAGATCCAGCTACAGGTCACTCTGCTGAGTGGTACCCAGGTGTTGTTCCATGCTTGTTATCTGGTAGTTCTTCAAGTCTGCTGACATTATGTAGTCAGATGTTTTCCAGCTTTTGGGACATGGGATTTTCAGGGTTCTGGGAGGAGATGAACTCCCTCACAGCTGGAGCATACCAACAATATCCATCAGTGGGAACCTTCCAGAGCCAGGAACAGGACATAAATGTCACTTTGGTATTGAAACTGTTGACACAGGGAATGATTGTGTTGTTTTACAGTGTTCCAAAGTGAAGAAGACTGGGAAACATGAGGTGCTGAAGCAGTATTATTTTTCACTTCACTTTTCTTGGAAATAGGAAAGGAATCTCTTCTAGATACGCTGATTACAGATGCATTATTAGTATTAAAATACATGAAAAATAACTCAATTTTTATTGTGTTCTGTCTCATTTGGCTGCAGAGGGCATCTCCTGAATTTAATAAACTGCAGTGATTTGATTTATTGATTTTTAGCATTAGGGAAAAATATAAGTCCAGGAAAAAGAAGTGTACATCTTTTGCTTTTGTGTACTCATAGTAAAAAAATTACTAAAATTAGATGACTATCTAGCAAATGAAATGCAAATCTTAAACATATCACTAGTGACATTTTTACAGTGTGAAGATTGTGTTTTGCTAGAGAAAACTGATAACTAGATAATTGGATTTTAGAAATGGTATTTGTGACTGCCAGGTCTGGGCTGGGCTATTGGGGAAATAGAGGAGGAGAACCAGCTCCCTGATCTGCTGGCCACACTCTTAAGTTTCATGAGGTTACATGTTGTTTTCACTACATTTAAAAACAAATTCTGTATAAGAGGTAGTGTGTTAGATGTAAAAACAGTATGTTTCTAAGCAGTCTTTCTGTGATTTTTCAATGTTGATAAATACAGTTGGTGTGATGTTTGGAGCATTTAGAAGTCAACTGTGGTACTTCCTTACCAATAAATAAGGGAAGATGGCCTCTAGAATTGTATCTGATGTATTTAGTCTATCTGTTCATTTTGACTTCTGCCTTTTTGAGGATTGTTGGAGTTTGGGCTGAGGTAGATTATTTTTCGTTGGTTAGCTGGATTTTGTTTTATTTTTCTTGTCTTCATGATGTGCTTATTCCTAAGAAAGAGGATCTGTAAATGACCAGCCAGCAAAATGTTGTCAAATGCCCGAAGTAGAAACTAAACAAGAATGGAAGAGAGTTTCATTTAAGACTTTACTGCTGTGGTGTTGATTTGAAAACCCAAAGGTGAAAAATGCCTGGGCTGGTTTGTGAAATTAATCTAATACAAAGCCCAAGAAAAAAATATTTACCAAGTGCATGTTTCAGAGCATAATTATCTTCATAAGAAATTTTTGTTATCACTATCCTTGGTCAAATTGGGGTCTGGATACGCCTATGTACTTCCTGTAGTCAACAAAAGAAGAGCAGCTGCATTTACTGATATGCTTATTGATTGTTCCTAATCCAGTGAAGGTAAGAAATAACAGTATGTTATTTTCAATTAGGCTAGCTGGTGAGATGCTTTTTTAATTCAGTAGAGAGCTGCTGCTGCTTTATGTGAAGCAGTTGTAAGTAAAATGGTTTGAAAGAGGAGGGAGTATAAAGGACAATATGATGAAAGGTTCTTGGTGCTGAGTAGACATTACCTGCATTAAATCAGAGATACCTTATCTCTCTGAGTTAGAAGTAGCCATTTCTGCTCTTCTGGGTTGAAAATGTGGTTTTAATCTTCTTTCAGTCTAAATTTGCTCTCTGTTGCTCTCTAGATAGGAAAGTCCTTAGTCTGTTCTGGGGCCGTAGAGGTGCTTCTCTGAGGAGGGACCAGAAAATGCCTGAAGGAAGTCTGGCTGCTTTCTTCATTGCTTTGGCTCAGAAAGTAACCACCTGTAAGAGTTTGGCATCAACCCTGCCTCTTAAAAGCAATCTATTAAGAGGGAAAGAAAAAATAAACCCGTGCGTTTTCACTCTTTACGTGTAAGGTGGCAAGAGAGGAGTGAGTGAGTGAGTTGAGGGATGGGAAGACAGGATGTTTGCTGTTGAGATTTTGGGTTTTTATTCTTTAATCCCCTCATCTTCCCTTTTGAAGAAGACAGTTTCCATGGAAGAGTGGCTATTTGAAAACCAATAGAATCATGTCATATGAGTCAGGTAAAAGCTTAAGTGTTTGGGAGAGAAGGAGGGGTTTTGTCAGATTGCTTAAGGATAAGGGACATTAATGTTGTAGTGATTTAATATTTTGCTTTGTGCTAGAAGTAAAAAGGTGATTTAATCTTATATTTTTAAAATGGTTTATTGCTCTAAAATTTCATAGGTCAGCAGAGGCATCCAGTATGGAGGGCATTTTTTTTTATTCCATTTTTATTCTAAAATAGAAATGGATAACCTACACTTAGAGTCTTAAAGTAGTGGCAGATTGCTGTCTGGTCAGGAGCTGAAGGAAATGAGGGGTGCGTTGTAGATTTTAAGGTTGGTGATTTGTGATTTTAATAGTATGTTGTTCTTTATTCATGCCTGTTCTTCTGGGCCCCAGTAGACCCTTCTGTTTTTCTTTAAGTGTCAGAAGGGATTCCTGCTCATTAATATTCATTTACAACTCATGAAGTCATCAGTCCTCTCATTTTTTTCCTCTGTAGCTTGCCAAGCTGTATTTCATGCTCCTGCTACAAAAATCCTCATTCTTTTTTCCTTTTCCTTTCCCCCCCCTTTCCCTTTTCCTTTCCCTTTCCTTTTCTACGATTTACTAAAAAGTAATTTTTTGGTAGTGACTCTTGAGATATTTTTCATGGTAATGCTTGAAGGCCAGAGAGCTCTGGAGGCTGGAATGCCAAGTATGTTCTTCCTCCCTGCTTCCTGACCCTCTGCTGTGTGGACTGCTGCCGGCTGCAGTGAGTCCAGAGAGCAGAAGTCTCTGTGACCTTGTTTCTTGGAATATGCTTTGTCCAAATGGAACTTTGGACAAAAACTGTTGTTTACAGTATCCTTAGGATATGGTGTGCTACAGCAGCCTGCAGGGAAGCACTTGGAGATGCCAGAGTCAGATACTTATCTGCAGTAAACTATAGTGTTTGCTGTCAAGTGCTGTAGTAATTTGCTTTGCCTTTCTGCGTTTCTCTGTGCTTTGATAAGAAAGTTCTGTTGATTTAAGCGTCTTAATGACGTGAAGACTCAAGATTTATTTTTTTTACCTCACTTGTAACATTTATACAGATGCATTCTGCACGGCTAGGAAAGAATGAGGTGCTGATGTAGCCCCCCCCCCAGTGTGCTGCATTAAATAGATAATTACTAGTGGAATACAGGAAAGAGGTTGTCAGATCTTTAACAATGCAGCAAAATGGAAGACAGGTTGTAAGGAACAGTGCTTGATCCGGTGTCTATGCATCCTGCTTTAGCTCTCCGAAAATGTAAACGCAGCTCCCCAAAGGAAGGTGACTCACTGAGTGTTGGTGCTGCTGCTGTTGCTCCAGCTGTGTCCCTGCATTCCCCTGCAGAGGGGCCTTGGGCCATGGCTGGCCTGAGGCTCCGGGGACTGGCAGCCTCCAGGCTCTATCAGCGCCGGCAGGATCGGCTCAGTGGCACAGGGTCCCTGCTGAGCAGCAGGACAGACACGGCAGCTGGGATCCGTGGGTATGTCTCCAAGATGAAGGGAATTGTTAAAGTGTTTTCCAGGGTTTGATGGATTTTCGGTTCTGGTGGTGGGGCTGTTTTATTTGAAGTGAGAATTGTTTGTACAGAGACAGAGGGGACGAGGTCTGTTTGTTTTCATTTCCAAGTAGATTAAGAAGGAAAGGAGTTTTCCTGATGAGAAAGCATTCAGTTTTGAACAATAACAGGAAAGGCACAATGGAGAACCTTTCCCATTTTGTGCTAGACTGTTCAGAACCAGCATTAGTGCTTGTGTTGGTTGTGCGTGGCCTGGTTTTTGGTAGCAGAGGAGCCACAGAGGTGGCTTCTGTGAGAAGCTGCTGGAAGCTTCCACCATGTGTGGCAGAGCCAGTCCCTGGTGGCCCTGAAGATGGACATGGTCAAGGCTGGCCAATTAGAGCTATTGGTGATGCCTCTGTGATAATATATTTAAGAAGAAAATCAAAACAAAGTGGGGCACAGATTTTTCTAGGCAGAGAAGAGGAGGAGGTGAGAACATGTGAGAGAAACAACACGGACACCAAGGTCAGTGGAGAAGGAGGGGGAGAAGGGGCTGCAGGCAGTGGAGCTGAGGTTCCTCTGCAGGCTGTGGTGAGGCCATGGGGAAGCAGCTGTGCCCCTGCAGCCATGGGGATCCATGGGGGATGCAAATTCCAGTCGTAGCCCATGGGGAGGTGCCCATGCTGGAGTGTGTGGATGCCTGGAGGAAGCTGTGATCCAGTGGGAGACCTGATGGAGAGAGGGGTTTCTAGGCTGGAGAAGGACTGCACCCCGTGGAGGAGTGACCCACGCTGCAACAGTTTTGGGAGGACTGCTTCTTGTGAGACTGGAACCATGTTGGAGAAGTTCATGGAGAGCTGTCTCCCGTGGGAGGGGCCCCAGGGTGAAGCAGGGGAATGACTCCTCTCCCTGAGGAGTGAGGGAAAGCACGGCTGACAAACTGACCAAAACCCCCACACCCTGTCTCCCTGTACTCTCAGTGGGAAGAAGGGAGGGGTTGGGGGGAAAAGGGTGTTTTAATGGGCTTATTTTACTTCTCATTATCCTCCTCTCACTTTTTCAGTAAGAAATTCACTTTGTACCTCTAAGTTGGGCCTGTTTTGCCCTTGGAGTGTTTTCTCTCAGTCCTTGTCTCAACTCATGAACCCTTCATTTAATTTTTTATTTTCCTCTCCTCTGCCCAGCTGTAGCAGGGGAGGACAAATGAGCGACTTGTGGTAATAAAAGGATGGTTTTCCTGTGTAAGAGGAATCATTTATTTAAAACCTGTACATTTCTTTATGCTGTTGGTATTTGCCTGGGCAGAGTGAACATTGCTCACTGTGTGTCTTTTGAAGTAACTGATCATGGTTTTCTGGCAATCAGTATGTCTTCGTATTGAGAGGGACTCCCAGGTCTCGATGGCTCAGGATTTTTTTCAGTGTGAATACCCAGAGACTTTAACTGCTGCTGCCCCTGGCCTCAAAGGTCTGTCTGATTGCAGCTTCCTGCAGGTCAACCATATGGACATTGTACTCTGGCCTCAGCTGCAATATGTGCAATTTTTTTTTTAACCACTCCAGTTTCTACTAATCACAAATTGCTGTTGCTGGTAGGCCCAAGGAAAGATTGTTTTTTTCCATGTTGTGACCATTAGTTGCATTTGTATGGTCTTCCTAATTTTTGTTATCCTTGTGTTCTAAATAAGAAAGAAAAATGTTTATTTCACTGAGAGTTTTGATCTACATGACCGGGGGAGATATACTGAGAGAAACACTATTCATTTCTTATTTAGCCAGTGAAAAAATATTTAGCATGAACTGAAAATTCAATGCAAGCAGAAAGAGAAATGCTGAAAATGTTAAGCTATGCACATAGTTTAATAAATGCACAACAAATCAAGTGGAAATTACTTTTTTCCAACATTTTATGACAAGTTTAATCATAAGAACACTGAAGAGGTTCATTCAGTTTGGGAAAGCTGTCCAGATAAGTCAGTTGCAGTGACGAGATTTTGGAGTGATAAGGGTAGTTGAGGGCTGTTTTTCAGCACTAGTTCATGAACTGACACCCTTCCTCTTTTGTTTTGCATTAGTCATTATCTGTGAAATTAATCATAGAGCCTGGTATTGTCCCAGCTGATTTCATTTGTATCTTTGTCAACATTGAGGACTTTCGGCCACTTATTCTCATCCATGCTGTGGGGGTGGGAATAGCCCCACTCCTGGAGTGCTCTCATTTTTATCTTGGCTGCTGACATCTGTGGCACATGCAAGTGGTGGTAGCTCTTCCAGTTCTGACGTTTCATTATGGTATCTGTGCATACATACCAGAAATGTAATCATATTGTGATCTTTTCTGTACACACTTGCTCCTACGGGGAGCCAGAATGAGGAGAAAATACATTTTTAGGGTTCCCCAGCATAGGTTTTGCTCTCTGCTGAGAGATTTGGATAATGCCCTGGGTTCTTGTATCTCAAAGTTTTGTCTTACTTTCTTTTTGTAGTATCTGCAAGGTTTTGAGTCACTATTAAAGCAATTCTTCATTCAGCATTGTGATGAAGAAGAACACTATTTGACATTAAAACCAAAAACCTTTTGAAACCAATTAAAGAAAACTTTTTTTTTTTGGACTGAGATTTTCCGACAGAAACACTCCTAACTCCTGCAGTTCCTTTCCTTCTCAGGCAAAATCTGAGACTGTTCATCTGTTTTCCTGATTGTCCAGTTGTCTGGTTCATTTGTCTTGCAGCCACATTTAAGATAACAAAAATCTGCAAATGTGATGGTGGAGGCTGGAGCTCCTTTCTGATCTCTTAGCAGTGGAATTACTGTATTTGCTTCTTTTTCCCTAATCTGTCACCAGTGGTAGATCCCCATGACCAAATGTTTTTAAACAGAGGTAGATAGAAGAACATAAAATGCTTTCAAATATTCCAGTAGCACTTGTACCTGTGGCCCAGAATGGGTCTCCTAAACAATGCCCACTACTTTTAAAGAAGGAATTTTTTGTTTCTCTATTTTTTCTTTTTTTTCCCCATTTGAGATCTATGCTGGTACTTTACAGTAAATACTTGTGAGAAGTCTAAGCAGAGAAACCTAGTTATAATGGTAAAAACATAATTTCTGTAAATCAGAAATCTGTGCTTTGTCAAAGATAATTTGTTAAAGATACAGCACGTAATGATGAAAGATTTGGAAAAGCATTGTTTGAACGCTGGTATTTTTTGGGTTTGTGCAGGACAGGATAACTTCAGGATGCTGATCTCATTGTGTTTTAACAGCCTTTCCTGTCTTTGTGTCATCAGCTTATCGTTAAAACAGAGGAAGATTCTTTATTTTAATGAATAGCAAAAAATCAGTGAGCAAACAGAAGCAGCACTCTATAACAGGGACTGTCCTTTGTGGGAAAGATTTAGGTGTAAATATCCAGTGAGTGGCACAGTAAGTCAAACTTTGTGCTTACTCCTGGTACTGCTATCAAAAGGATGGGTGTTTTGTTACCCTTCCTTTTCCCATGCTGCCAGCAGAAGTGCTTTTGCAGCAGTGTAGTAAACTGAATCATTAAATTGCTCTGAATTAGCACGATGCTCCTTCTTCCTTCCAGCTTTGGTTAATTTTAACCTTGAGCTAGTTGGAAAAATGCTTGATTTTGTATAAGCAAGAAGGCACTCAGGAGAAATTAAGAAATTGGGAAATGTTAAACTAAAACCTTTGAATAAATGCAAGTCGTATCTTTAGGGCAATGCTGAAGTGGCAATTTGTAGCTTGTGTGCAAAAAAATAAAATGTCTGAAGTGGAAACTGATGCAGAGTTATAAATGGAGCAAGAGCAAGGATGCAAAACTTTTGCTGTGGATTGTCAAAGAGATACATTGGTCAGGAGCTGATGTGGTTCAGTTGACTTCTGGTGGTTTGGCTCTTCCCAAAAGTTTCAGTTGAATTTTCACTGAGGCAGATAACTAAGTTATTTTTTTGAACTGGTTCTTTCATTTATATTTTCCTGGACAAATAGTTTCTCTCATCTGCATAATGAGTCACACTCATTATGGGCAGCTCAGACTGTATGATGATCATCTTTCTTATGCCTTTGAGGAAATCTTGTAAGCATCAGCAGCAGCTTCACAAGGCAATCCCTGTGTCATCATTACCTTTCTTGCCAAGACAGCCATGGGACAGCCATGGGAATGTCACCCTGAGTGTCTGCTGTGAAGAGTCACGGCTGTTCTGTGTTTTGTGTGGGAACGTGGCTGTGCAGGTTGCAGGCTTTAGGTGTTGCAAAATGCTGTTTTGCAGGTAGCTCTTCTGGTCTAGCAGAGTTCACCCTGCATGTTGGTGTTGGCACTGGTGGGTCCCTTTGGAGAAAGAAAAAAGAAAGAAAATTAGGGTTTTTTAAAATGTTGATTTCATGTTTATAAAGAAAAAAACCCAACAAATACAACATAAGATGGTGCTTTGCTGTTAGTGTCTAGTGTGTAATACTTGCTGGTTTGCCTGGGTTTTTTCCCAGAGGAGATTTTTCACTATGATGACGTAATTCTTTATTAATCTTGACTGTTGGCTAACTCAAGTCTTGGAATTTAGGAACTCAGTTTTTCAACAGAGAAAAAGTACTTGAAAGGAAGATTATATTTTCAAGTCCTGGTACAGATTTGTGTGGTGTACCTGGAAAACTACGATTGATGACTGAAAATCAATGGGATTAGGTGTTGGCTTAGCTGCAAACACTGATGTTTTTGTGCTGCCCTGTTCCCTTGGTACTGTGTCAGGATAAAAAATATTTCTTTAACTATGATCTCTAGTTTATGAAATTACAGGATTTCCTCTTGTCCATAATTCCAGTGTATTTTGTACTGCAAGAAGGAAATGAGTTGTAACAAATTTTTGCTAAATCTGTACTCCATTTTTGAAACTATTCTGGTCTCTCTTGGTTTTTGCCTCCCTTGGAATTGCAGCGGTAGAAAGAAAGTCTCTTTTTAGTCTTTTTGCTCTAGGTCCCAGCGTAGGAAGTTGGTGCAGTCTGCAGAGGGGAGACTCTTGGCTCAGCCCAGGCAGCTGGAATGCAGGGCTGGTTGTGTTACCTAAGGAGTGTGAGGCTGCTCCCTGCTCATTCCAGTTGTGCTCAGGGCACGAAGCCCTGGAATACAGACAGTGGCCTGTTGTTGAGGGGAATGTCTCTGACCAGAGGAAAGAGAATTTTCTGCTCCTGGAAAAGCTTGAATTACTGTTCTCCATGAAGATGTGGGGAAAGTAGTGTGTTGGGTTCTTGAGTAACACTAACAATGGAAAATCAGTTCAGAGTAACTTTGAATCTAAAAAGAAGGAAAAAAGCCTTGTAAAGCAAGCTATCTTTTGTTTTCTGCATGCATTACCCACCTCAGGAAAAGTACTATACAAATAGTTTAGAGATTTTTTTAACATGGTGGCAATTTTTTTATACTCCACCTACAAAACTGCAATCTTTCCAGTCATGGAATTCAAAAGGTGTCCAGAAGACATAAAACAGTTTTTCTATATCTAAAAGTGTAATGATATTAAGGTTTCATACTGTTGGATAGTCTGGTGGTTGAAAGAAAGATCACACTGCTACAGGAAACTGAGATGTACCTGATAATTTTTCCCTCCTGGTTTGTATATGTGATATACATTTTCAAACTGCATTAACTTCGATTAGCGTAACGGCAAGCATGAAAGTTTTGTGAAAGAGGTTAGGGTGTTTCCTTATTTTAGGGTGGATGAGGAAATGGTCTTTACATGATTTCTAAGAGTGTCTTGGGGGGGTTTTAGCCTCATGTTCTGAGGAAACAATCTGAGGCATTGGCCAAGCCAGCTAGAGGGACTTCTCCCTGCCCATAGCTTTGTATACTTTGACAGTTTGAACCAATATTTCAGGACAGGGGCCTGTGGAGGGGGAAATGCTTTGATACTGCTGACCATGAAGGGGAGAGTGCAGTGGGATATCAGTGTGTATTACACATCAAAAAATCCACATCCTGGGACCAGAAGGCCCAAGAAGTCAGGATTGTTGTGTTTGCTGCTCTCCAAACTGCTGGTTTGAAGAATTGGAGAATTGGTGAAGAATTGGAGATACTTGCTATGAGCTATTAGTAATGTAATGGGGTGAAATATTGATGAAGTGGCCAAAAGTGTGCAGTGGGTACGTCTGCTACTTGAACTCATCTGCCACATATGAGTTGTCAGCACCTTATTTCTAACCAATGTCAGTGACTCAGTGACTCATTGGTCTTTTTTCGTTTTTCCCGTGTAAAAGGGAGTTGAAAGCAGCTGGAATGTGATGTTTATCAAGGTCCTTACTCTTGTCCTTGTTGCAGTAATATGTCTGATGCTCTGGCGAACGCCGTGTGTGAGCGCTGCCAGGCGCGGTTCGATCCTGCAGAGAGGATTGTGAACAGCAACGGGGAGCTCTATCACGAGAACTGCTTTGTCTGTGCCCAGTGCTTTCGGCAGTTCCCAGAGGGACTCTTTTATGAGGTGAGTTCTCACGCTGGTTGGAAGAGACGAGAAATAGCTACGGTAAAATGCAAGGAATTCTCATCTTTTTGCATGTTTAATTTCTTAGCCCTGAACATTTGTTGCCATTTTTTTGAGGAGCTTCCAATTTAATTTCCCTTTTTTTCTTCTCACATATTCCTTCAGTAACAGCAAAAGCTGCTCTTTGGGTAAGATACATTTCAAAAAGAAAATAAAAAGTGTTTTGTTAATCATCACAGAATCACAAAATGGCTTTGGTTGGAAGGGACCTTACAGATCATCCCATTCTAAACCCTGCCATGGCAGGGCCACTTTTCACTAGACCAGGTTGCTCAAAGCACTGTCCAACCTTGCCTTAATATTTCATTAGATAGAAGTGAATTTTTGTCTTTACTTTTGGACATCTTGTACCAAACTTTTCCAGCTTGGAATACTGGAACCGAAATAAGTGAACCCATTTAAAAGCTGGGGTTTGGGTTTTTTTTCTGTAAATTTTTTTTTTTTTACAGAATATGCACAAGCATGTATCTTGAATAATACATTGTTTTAAACTTGATGTATTTTATTCTGACGTGAGTTTTAGCCTCGTGTAGGAGGAGTAGTAGTTCTGAACTACACTAAAGCAAGAATGAAATTAAAGGCAACTATAGGAAAAGGATTCAGGTGTTCTTCAGGATTTTTACTGTCTTGTAACAGCAGTGCTATTAATTGAGCTGTGCAGATTCACCATGAGGCTGAAGCCATATGTGGATATTTCTTTGAGGGGAACCTTTAGGAGTTGAAAAACAGGAACTGGAAAACTTGACTGACCTTGACTAAATGGTTGTATCAATAGAAAATCATGCTGAACTGTCAGGATTTAAAAGTAGTTCAGTTATTCATGAGGGCTCCTTCTGTCTTGTTTTGTTTGCAGTTTGAAGGTAGGAAGTACTGTGAGCATGACTTCCAGATGCTGTTTGCTCCTTGCTGCGGGGAATGTGGTAAGAATGGCAAATACCAACACCAGGGCTTACCTACTGCAGGGCTGTGTAAACCTTGCAGCATTGCTGTGACATCCAGCCCTGGGCTGGGATTGTTGGGGTCATTTTAAGGAGTCAGGAGCTCTGGGTGGGATCAAAGCACGATACCAGCAGTGATTTTGGGTTATTCTGGTCTTGGAAATAATCAGGGTTTTTTTCAAAGTTAGACTGTAATAGTAATTATGGAATTAAAGTGGAAGGGATATGAAGGACAGAAGATTTTGATGAGACTCTTTCTGCATGCATCTCATGCTTTCATTTTGCAGGTGAGTTCATTACTGGGCGTGTTATCAAGGCAATGAACAACAACTGGCACCCAGAATGTTTCCGCTGTGAGCTCTGCGATGTAACCCTTGCTGACCTGGGTTTTGTGAAGAATGCTGGCAGGTAAGATGGAGCAGGAGGTCAGGAAGTTTTATCAGTGTGTTATTGATGCAGCTGTGAGATGCTGAGGGTGGTCAGTTAGTTTTACATTGAGAAGGAAAGCTTTAAAAGGTACAGAAAAAAGTTTAGGTATAACCTGTTAGGTGGGAAGTTCTTCATGCAATGAAACATGTAGAAAGTCAAATGTTAGTGCCTAGTGAACATATTCTGGAAAAGAAAGGGATTTCGGGCAGAAGACAGAGATTTCAGGCAGAAGACTGTATAGTAAGTGAGAAAAAGGGATTCCATGATCTCAGGCAGGCTGTTTATCAAGTAAGCTGCTGAGCAGGAAATCAAGATGTAGCAAAAGAATAACGCAGTGATTACTGCAAAGTCTTTTCACCCTGTGATTCCATTGGTCTTCAGGAATCATTAATTTTAAATGTAGAAATATAAAAATGAATTCTAGAGGTCGATTAATGCATTTAATTCAGAAATAAGAAATAAAAACACAAAAGGAAGCTTATACAAAAGCATATCATTATAAGAAAATAAAACAATCCAGCAGTTAGCAGACGGTGTTGCACAATTCAGAGTTTATTTTAGACTTTCATATGTTATGAGCAAAGCCTTGTAGTTTCCTAGAGTTTGTTTTCACTAACTAAATGGTGAAGGAAGGAAGAAAATGTCACATACTTGTACCTGTCCAGCAAGGAGTCCTCTCAACTCCCTCTTCTTTTTCATACTGCATACAACTTCTGTGCCTTAGTTTTTTGAGCTGGACGTAATTGATTTTCTTTTGGCACCTCCTCTTGCTAGAATGGACTGTTGCAATAGCACTTTAGGGTGTTTTGGGGAAGCAGTCAGGATAAAAGCAGTTCAGGCAAGGTAAAGTATGTTGGATTTGGTAATTTGTGGACCAAATCTAAAATGGCAAGGAACTCATTCCCAAAAGCATAGCAGAGAGAGTTGTATGTATTTACATAATAACATATTTCACCTGTCACATGATTTCCTGTAATATTTCTCTCCATAGCATTGAAGCAGTCATCTAGTAGATATTATTGGAAACTCTTATCTTCTTTTTTTCCCTTTTCATTGTACCTGATCTATCCTAGTCTGCCTGTCACTTCCAGTCATATTCTGTTGGATGCAATTTGTATCAGTGAGAATAAAGATAATCCCTGCTTTATCTGTAGTGACAGAATAGTCTTGCTAGATAAGTCTCAAAAAAGAACTGTAAACCATCTTAAAGGTAGGAATCTTGTCTGTCTTAATTCCTGTCCAGGCTGGGTTCATTTTTTCATTCTGGTCTTTTTTTTTTCTTGACACCATTTAGTACCAATTTTCTCTCTATTACATATAAACACTTTGAATTCAGAGACTTGAACAAGATGTGCAAATGTAGAGCTTTTTTCATCAGGCCAGTCTCTGTCAGAAGTGGATCTCTACTGCTGGCACAATGTGGAATTTTAAATAAGGTTGTATGCACTGTGCAGAGGAAGCACTGAGTGCTTTGGGAATTAAATTCTTTGAAAAAAAATAAATACATGGGGCCATTTCCCTCACTGTCCCCTTCCCTATTCCTAAGTGCTCAACCTGCAGTTTCATTTCTTGGAACCCAGTAGAACTGTCCTGTTTGCAGTTTCAGCAATACAAAGACATGTATTCTCTATGGTCAGAGGGGTTCTTGTTAATGGCAGCCCCATAAAAACAACAGAACTTCCCTTCTCAGGATGAATTTGAGTCCGGGTCGACTGTCTTGCTGCATATTTGTGCTCTCAGCTGGTTTTGGTGGAAGAGAGTGTTCGTAAGATGAAGCACTGACACTGATGAGAGTCATGTTCACAGTTCAGATTTAGCACTTAGTGAGCTTTCATTTGTCTTACCCTCGTATGTTTGAGGCAGCATTATGGTCTTTTTAATACAAAACAGACTGCACAAAGCCTCACGGAACTTCTCAGCTACAAAGAAATACATGATGGGGTCGAAGGCGCCGTTGAGGCTGGTGAGGCAGGAGGTGATGCGGTTGCTGAGGGCCAGGAGGCGCTGAGTCTCACAGGAAGCTCTGGTCCCGTTGTAATGGAGAATATAAATGTAGCGATTGATGTGATAAGGTACAAAGCAAATTAGAAAGATCATCACGACCATGACGATCATTTTGACAGCTTTTTCCTTCAGGTGTTTCTCAACTCTGTTCCCCCTCTTCAGGCTCTGGATGATGAGTAAGTAGCAGGTCACAGTAGTAACAAAGGGGAAGGTGAATGCCACTGCTAAGGACACGAGGGCGTGCCGTGAGGCCTTTTCTCTGTAGAGCTGCAGGCAGACAGTTGTGTTTTTCATCTGGACCGTCTGCACACTGAGCAGCAGAGGTGCCATTGCCACACCAACGATGACCCACAGAAAGACACATGCCACATGGGCATACTGGGACCTGCGGAGCTTGATGGACTTCACAGGGTGCACAATGGCCAGGAAACGGTCCACACTGATGCACATCAGGAAGTAGATACTGGCATACATGTTGAGGTAAAAAAGGAAGCCAGTGAGTCTGCATGGGATCTCACCAAATGGCCAATGGTTACCAGAAAAATGATACACCATCCGGGTGGGAAGTACCAGCACAAAGGACAGGTCAGCCACAGCAAGATGCATCAGGAAAATGTTGGCAGGTGTGCCTGACTTTTGGTCCCGGATGAAAAGCCAAAGAGCCAGAGCGTTGCCAGCAAAAGCCAGGATGAAGTCCAGAAAGTAGAAAGCGGCAAAAATCATGTTCTCAAGGTGTGTCTCCTTGCCACATTGCTCTGATGTTTCCAAAGCGAAATTTGACTGATTTGAGCAGTTGAAGAGCAGGCTTGGATCTGCTGGCCCGTCCATTTTCTCTCACAGTTCTGAAATAACAAAAGCTCTAAATGTGAAAGAATTAAGAATTAAGACAGTGTATTACGAAAGAGCCTGGGTTTGTGGGAAAAAAACCCCAAAAAACGAAAACACAACAAAAGACCCAAAAACCCACACATGAAAGTCAGCATCTCTTTACTAGCATCAGTGTTAGTATGACAGGTCAGTCTGAATTTAAACCTTGTATTAGAATTCTGAATACCCTCTGCTCAGCTGGGTTTACCAGAGCAGTAATTCCTGTGGAAGGAGCCCCAGTGAAGAGCTGGCTAGCTGGTGATGAGCTTGTCTCCAGCCTGTGCTAAGGTCAGTTGTATAACCAGGTAGTGAGATGCTTGTGTGTCTGGTTAAGAGGAGTAGGAGTGAGTTCTGTTTATCTAACTAGAAAGTATTTGCCATGATTCAATTTGAAAGCCTGATTCAGGACTGAGGAGTTCCTGATATGTCAGCTTTTCTGAGCACAGGTATCTTTTGTAAGATGATCTAGCATAGAATATCTGTCTTGTTCTTGAAAGAGATGAAAGACAGGTCAAATGTTGCTGTCATTAAAAAAATCCACAGGGTTCCTGAAAACCTTTGAGCGTTATTTTAGTTTAAAGTCCTGTGTTTGATGCAAATGCACCTAGTTACAGTGTAGGAGGAAACTTTCAGATGGGTAACAACATCTCTTTTGACACCAAATTGAATCAGGGAGGATTTTAAATAATGCCCATGCTGTCAGTCACCTCTCAAAGTGTCATCCTTCCCTGCAGCTTTTATCTTCCACCATAGCTCTCTCTTTTCCTCCCTCAAAATTCTGAACTGCACTATAGCCTATCCAGGGCCTTTTCCAAGTAGAAGCTTGGTAAAACTGATCTTAGCTTTGCCAGTCTCTGTTTGCAATGTCCTGAAGAGCTTCAGCAAGAAGTGTGATAGGATTTTCTGAGCATTTACCTTTGGCTTTTTTACACATTGCTTGTCTGTGAGTATAGGTGGTAGGGAATTTCAGATGGTGTGAAATTGTAGCATTGTCTCTGTTACTTGGATTCCTCAGAAATGTTACAGTATGTGCAGCTGTACCTCTATTTTGCTCACCATTTTGTACTGACTAACCATTTCTCCATAATATCCAATATATCTTTAAATACATCCATTATTCTCTGCGTCCAGCTCCCCAGCAGAACTCATTGTTCAGATGTCTAAAAATACTGGGATCATAGAGAACTGAAATGGGATTAAGGACAAACAAATATACTGGAAAATGTAAGAAAATTCCAAGGTAATTAATGTCTTCAGTTTGGCTGCTGTTACTTTCAGGTGAACAGAAAACTGGAATAGCTGGAGATTTATGTGCTGGATCACTTCTGTTTGGTTCACAGTTGAAGAGACAAAGTCAACAGCTGGGAGACTGGGTGAAATTCAGAAATTGGAAGTTCTTCCTGTGGCCACAGAGGGCCCTTCTAACTTCATGCATTGCCTGGATAACCTTCTGGATTTGAGTACTCAGAACAAGTTGCTATCTTGCCATTACTTACAATTGCATTTGCAAGGAACAATGTACAGCTCTTCTGTCCTTATCTATAAAAATACTTGTGAAATTGTGCTTTCACATACAAAAGGAAAATGCCCAGCTGCATTTTTTGTTATGTGAAGGTCACAAGTTTACAGAGGAGGCCACAATTTTTTGTTTATATTATTCATTTGTCCCTTAAAAAGTAAAAACCTGCAAGTATTCTCAAACCCAAGAGTTTAAAGTTTGTATGGGATAGTAACATTGACTCAAATACTTGTCCTCCCTGGATGGAATTAGTTTAAATATGTATTTTTCTGTTGCATACCAAAAGAGAAACACATGCCTTTTTACTGGCTGTTAATTTGTGATGGTGCTTATCACCTCATGTTGTAGTTATTAAGCCTTTTTTCTTTGTGTCAGGCCCGTTGTTTATTTATGCTTTTCATCTGCAAAAAGTGTAAATCAGGTGATCTTTTATGTACACACCTGTCAGGGCTAGGGTGATCTTATGGCTGAACGTTGCTCTATCCATGGTTGTGACACCTGAGCAAGCAGTAAATGCTGGCTTGGAGCAGCTGAAAAAGCAGAAACCAGGGTTGTGTGGTGGAACAGACTGGGATGGCTCTTGTCTTAGTGACAATGCTTCAAATCAGTTGCCAAAGTGAAGGAGTAAGCAGACTTTTCCCTGTTTACAAGCTATTTATTAGGGGTTTAACAGCATGATACACTGAAGCAATTCTATTTGAGTTGATTTCCTAAGATAGATCTTGGACATTCAGATTGAACTGCATGTCAGTGCCAGACTTAGAATAGGCAAGACTTCAAAGTTGAGAATTTTATCCTCACTGGTGACGGCATTGAGTCTGCTATAGATTTCTATACAGACATGTTTTCAGTGCAAAATGCTGAGGGTTGGAGTAGAAAGAAGAATGTTCCTGCTGTCTGGAAACCTAGTATGTCAGTGTCAGGAAAGGCTTAGAACTAATGATAAAATTGAAATAGATTCCCTCTTTGCAAATGACAGCCTTCATAGGAGACCTGCTGTTACCTAATTTACTTTTTAGAGCAAGGTGAAGGGAGATGTTTTTCATTGTCTGGTTAGAAGTTATAGAAAAGCGAAGTGGTCCTCTTTCTAATTTTGCTTATGTTTTAAGTTAAAAGGAAATTTCAATTACAGCTTTAGTGGTTGGTTGTTTTTGTTGGTTTTTTTTGTAGTTCTAGTTACTGGGTAAAAATAGTGGTGTAGAACTTGAGTAGGTTCAGAAAAAAGCCAGTATGTCACTAGAATAAATTTTTGGGCTTATTTTTAGATTTTACATGTTTTCAAATTCTACAGCTTTAGAAAAGTAATAATTCTTTGACAGTGTGTTCTCTAGAAGATGTTGAAAGCCCTTTGCAGTTATTTGCAATTCCACTCCTACTCTCCTTGGGTCTATCCTGTAAATTGAAAATAAATGTGTTTGGTTTTTTTATGCTTACAGACAAATCACTGGGATTCCTATAGTCTGTATAAATGCTAAGAGCAAACTAGAAACCTTCACAAATGACCTAGAATGTGCAGTCTGTGTTAAGCTATATGCTGCAAGAGGCTTTCATTCCACAGACAGAAAACTCCTTTAGGAGTCTGGCTCATTATCCAATAATTTCTGCTTGGACTGCACTCTTGGTTGCGCGAATATTTAGTGACTTACGTATTGCTCAACAGAGCACTGTTCTGGAATGAGCCACTATGCCAGGCCTCCCAGGGCTTAGCTCTAATGGGGATGTCACTGCTCATTTGAAATACATGCATTCACACTGACCATATTCAGTGTCCTGTTTCTCTTCTGCTCAGAAACAAGAGAACAATCCACAAGGCTCTCAGTACGGACGTAACGCAATCACTCTGTCTGTCGTTAATGAAAGAACTAGCAGGAGAAATCTTTAGCACATTGTACACAGTTACCTGGCTAGTTTGGAGCTTCTGTTTGCCCACTGCAGATAAATTGACCTATATGTTAGGGTTTGTGGTAGGTATCAGAAATTCCAGTTCTTGCTCTCAGCTAGACCAGTTTCTGGTGTGATTGTACTGGTTTGTGCATTTTTATGATTATGAGTTTAGTGTCTTGTCAAATGAGTGTCTCCTATCTTTCATTCCAAGTACTCTTCATTAGAAATAGTCCATTTCTGACTGAAGTTATTCTCTTGAAAATCACTCTCTGCTGAGCCTGATTTCAGCTGAAATAGTTGAGTTTTGTGAGCATCTAAGCAGTGTCAGAGAGCACTTGACATACCATACAACTGGCACAAATGGATATACATTAGGTACAAAAGTTTGAAAATCTTTTTTGTTTTGGAGTAACATAAAGAAAGGTGAGGAAATTATTCTCTGACGTTCAGAAAATGCTGCCTGTTCTTAGATCCAGACTTTTCCATTATATTCATCCACCTCGATATGTGTTCTGCTCCTCATTGGCACCAACTAAAACTAATGCCATTAGGAAAGCTCCTAAAAAAAAAGCTCCTGCAGCCCTACTATCAAAAGTTGGTCTCTTACCTCTTTGCAGTGCAGTCCTGTTGGTGGAGTATAGGGTCCTTTTGGGGAATATCTCAAGGAACTCCTTCTGGTGGCAGCAAACCAGGTAGAAACAGCGCAGAGCAAACAAGATGATTCCAAGAGAGTGCACAGTTGCTGAGAGCAGAGAGGGGAGCCCCTCTATATAGTGTCCTCCTCGCTCTGATAGCACATTATCAGCTCAGTCACACAACAGAGCAGGGGAGAGGACACCCCAGCACTGAGGAGCAGTCTTCATCCCAGCTGAGCCCTTGGCACTGGGGCTGCTGCTGCTAGTATAGATATGAGTATCCTGCATGAATATGCCAGTGTTCATGGTGCTTACTGAAGGCTGCTGCTGAGCCCCCAGCCCTAAACACAGAATCCTTGGAGTCTCCTGATTATTTTAGGAGGGTGGAGGGATGCATTGTTTGGGGGAAGTCTAGTGTTAACAGACACAACAGGACATTTCAGGATGGGGTAATTCCATAATGGTGGGAAGGGGGAGGGGGAGAGGGTGAGGGAGAGGGGAGGCTGCTATGGTAACAGCTTAGCCTGTCCAACACTTCGCTTTGCTTCCAATAGAGAGGGTCTGTGGGAGGGCAGAGGGTTTGTGAGTGGGGAGGGGGTTGATAATGGTTTATCAGTGCAAATGGCTGAAGGCGTCTCATTCAACGGAATGAGAGGGGTCTCTTTCAGGACTCTTGCTTCGGGGTCCCCATGTCCAGCCCTGTATAATTACTGTGCGTTTGACAGTGCTGAATAAAATTGATGCCTTTATGCTGAGATGAGCACAGCTGCATGTTTCCTTATAATGGGGTGCTGTCTGCTTTTTCTGGACTCTGTCTGGGCGAACAGTGCACCCAGCCCTGGACAGAGACACTTGCTGACAGAAGGGCTTGGATTTGGAAAGAATAATAATCATACTTAGCACTTGGACAGGCACCTGCCAGCTGAGAGTCATGAAAGTTTGAGACCTCACAACAACATGTGTTATATTCTTATCCCCATTTCACAGATCTCAGGGTAAATAATTAATCAGGGAAGAATTTTGGAAGGCGCCCTGTGAAGACCCCGCTACTTAATGCATAAATCTGCCCTTTCCATTTGAACTTTTTCTTTTGTCTGATTGTGTTTTGAGAGTGACCTAAATCTCAGTGAGTGTTTGACATAGTGATACAGTGAAAGAAATTAAGCAGACTTGTTGGTTTTGGGACAGAGCAACCCACAGAAGTAATTCTTTGTCATTTTTCTTTTATCATAAATTCTTCCCAGCCTACAGCATTGTCACTAGAGGGATAGGTAACAGGCAAGTAAAGTGAACAGCCTCTCCTCAGAGCTCCTAAATATTGGGATAAAACTGATGGCTTCCATCAGCTTTCACAAGTTTTTTTTATGCCTTTGCCTGAGCTTTTCTACCAGAAGTTTGGGTTATCTGCCTGTTTACAAGCGTATTTGCAATGTGTTCAAGAACATGTGCTAGGAATACAGCCGCTTTTACCACGTAAAATTACATAGTTCTTAATTTCCTTTAACTAATGAGTAATAGACATTTGTAGGCAAGAAGCGGTCTCTTGTTTTTCTTAGATATTGAAGGTTAAGGAATCCAGCCTTGGTAAAAGGTATTCAAGCACTGCACCTAAGTTTGATACATTTTATTCTCTCTCCTTGACTCCCTCCCAGTGATGTAATGCCTCTGTTACGGTTGGATCCATTAGTTACAGATAGAGGGTGTTGCCACCTTTCCTTGTCTAGCTGTCAGAAAAGATCTAGAGGGTTGGAAAGGATCCCTAGAACGACTGGGTGATAGCCCTGATGGCATATAAGTCAGTGAATGTTGGAATACTCTTCTAAGGAATTACAACTGTGTGACTGCTTTATACTCATATTCTTTGTGCAACTGCTGTGAAACACTGGGTACCAAACTGAGTTACGTTTAGTCTGATCTCAGAAGTCAGTTCTGTTACATAAAGTACTTCCTACAATATGTAGTATATGTTGTTTTAGAAGAAAGAGTTTTTAAATATTTTCTTTCTTTTACTTTGTTCAACCAGGCACCTGTGCAGGCCATGCCACAACCGTGAAAAAGCTAAGGGACTGGGCAAGTACATCTGTCAGAAGTGCCACTTGATAATTGATGAGCAGCCTCTGATGTTTAGGAATGATTCTTACCATCCAGATCACTTCAACTGCACCCACTGTGGGTATGTTGTCGTACTGTAAACTCTGACAAAAAAGCAGAGAGACGAACAGTTGAGTTGGGAGTGCAGTCCTTCCCAAGGTCTTAACTTTGCTGCCTTCACATTGTTGAGCAAATAGAAATTGTGTGAGGAGAAACTGAAATAAGTTTGGAAAAACTACAGGAATTTTGGTTTTATTTTGTTATTCAATGTTCTCTTATTCTAACATTGGATAATGCTAGTTTATAATGAATGTGAAAACAATTCCTTGGCATGAACTTATCTGAAAGGCTGTGTGCAGATTACCATAGTAGAGTTTTCCAAAGATAGGAGTTATCAAAAGGTAATAGATAGGCAGTCCAAAATAGTTTCACTCTGTATTCCTGGACAGAAAAAAGAGATGGCTTGATGAGCTGTGTCACTCTCGTTGCACTGTCCATTGCCACACTGATGCTTGTCTGACCTGAATTGCTCACCATGGAGGCATTTTAACTGGGCTGCCTCAGCATGGGTATCAGTGCAAGTAAATGTCTCAGTGTTAAGCACTGCTAGCATGGTTCTTGTACCTGAGCTCTCCCCTTCAAAGGTACCCTGAGTCTCAGCATGACACTAGTAAGTGTCCATGTAAGTGCACCTTGTATATCTGTGAGAATACCCAGCTGCAGACATGATGTTCCACGTGTGTTCTTGTCTGGCAGACGGAGAAAGCCATTTCAGAAAGATGACTTGACAATAACTGTACTTCACTAGCTAAACTTAATGCCTGCATTTGTCGTGTGAATGCTGCCTAAGTTAACTTTCAGCTTTAGTCTTCCTGGGCACTGCAGAGTTGCCCTGAGTGCTCAGGGCCGTGTTTGTGTTGGCAGGAAGGAGCTGACGGCCGAGGCCCGGGAGCTGAAGGGGGAGCTGTTCTGCCTGCCGTGCCACGACAAGATGGGCATCCCCATCTGCGGGGCCTGCCGCCGGCCCATCGAGGGCCGCGTGGTCAACGCGCTGGGCAAGCAGTGGCATGTCGAGGTGAGGCCTCTCTGAACCTGAAACGTCCCTCAAGGGCTGCTTTGGAACAGGACTAGTGCTGGTTGGAAGCCGTAGACACGCGAGTGGTCTGTAATATATGAATTCAGACAAAACCCAATTGCTTACGTTTCCGATTGTCTTCACCTTTTGTGAGTGAATGAGTTACAGCAGGGCCCTCAGCGTTCCTAAGAAAGCTGATTTCACAACTGTGATAATTTTAAAATTTGTAAAGATCCTTGCAGAGTAGGGTTCGCTGAAAAGCATTTACTTACTAATAAATTTACATATTTTATATCATGTGCTCAGATATATCCTCTCCAATTTGAGTTACCAGGCACATAACAGTGTTGGAATTTTTACTGAAAGCTGAGCAATTCTTGCTTTTTAAGCCTTTTAAGTTCATTGTTTCTATAACTTTCAGCTGAGTTATCACATCTTACTCTGAAGATTTTTAGTCATCTTTGTTTCAGTCATTTATGCCTCCTAGGGCTTGACCTGAGAGAGATGCTGCTGCTCATTTGAGGTGTATTCATACCAACTATGTTTATGTTCCTGCTTCTCTTCCCTGAAACAAGCAAGATAATAGTCCACAAGTCTATCACACAAGATATTTGACACAAGATAATTGCATTTACAGCAAGCCTTCCACCTATCTTTAATACAACTCTTAATTACTATAAATAGACTAAATATCCCCTCTTTTTATTTTTTTTGCTTCCATAAATATCTTTCCAGTCTGTGCTTCATTAAAGCATTAAGAGGTAACAGCTTTAAATGGAAAGAGGTAGATTTAGATTTAGATTAGATATTGGGAAGAAATTCTTCCCTGTAAGGCCCTGAGGCCCTGGCACAGGCTGCTCAGAGAAGCTGTGGCTGCCCCATTCCTGGAAGAGTCCAAGGCCAGGTTGGAATGAGATGAGCATTAAGGTCCCTTCCAACCCAAATTGTTCCTTAGTCAAGTGTCATGTACTGAGCTATGATTTATTGCCATGTTTTTCCCTGGTGATGGGAAAGTTGTTATGCCTGCCATGGAATGTTTTGGTTTTTTTCTTTTACAGCATTTTGTTTGTGCCAAATGTGAGAAGCCATTCTTGGGGCACCGACACTATGAAAAAAAAGGGCTGGCCTATTGTGAGACTCATTATAATCAGGTAAATTCAGTCATCTGTGCTGTAGGTACCTGTGTCTGGCAAATGCTTTTTCATGGTTTATATATGCAAAGCCATGCAGATTTTGCATAATCTGAATTAGTAGAGACAAGGAAATATTAAGAAATTAGTCAGATTTAGCAGAAAAATGATAGTTTTTCTTGACAGAAAACTGATGCTGAAAACAGAATAGAAATGTTGTGTGGACACTGATTTTAATTTGTACTAGTAACAGAAAATCCCTGACCTTGGATTGAGATTAAAATTCCTGTAATTTTACTTCTAATGCATTTGTGTGGGCTCTTTTGATAATTACTTGTCTCTATGGGCCTGAAGCAACTGTTGTGTTGTCTAAAACATAGAAAAGTAGCTCAATTTAAAAAAACAAACAACATAGAAAACCCAATCAAACCCTATTTTTTCAGTGTGATTCGACTGAACAACTTTTTGGTTTGGTATTTTCTTCTGTCAGATAAATGACTCTCATAAGAAGTAAATGTTGCTGTTTTGATAGTAGCTGTATTTTAGCAATAGTTCTATTTTGGTGTTTGTTGTTGAGCACCAGGAGATGTTTGTCTACACTAAGCATCATACTCTACCCATCCTTTCTTCTCCACACATACAGGACTTTAAGATCCCATAACAGTACTAGAGTGTGAGGCATCAACAAAAAAGGTTTTGTAGTATTTACTGGTGTGAGATCCAAAGGAAAATAGACTATTTGGCAAGTGTATGAGAAGTTATTCAGAAGATTTAAATTGGTATATTTGGAGGCCACTACTGTATCTGGGAATTCTTTGGTTATTAGTATTTAATGTTCACATCAGCTGTGTAATTTGGGGACTATGAGTAGTCAGCAACATGAGTTCCTATTCTTACTTCTTTTTCTGTGCAGCTCTTTGGAGATGTCTGCTACAACTGCAGCCACGTGATAGAGGGAGATGGTAAGATTTGTTCTCTCCTTGTTTTGGGTTGCTGTCCTTGTTTCATTTGTTAGTGCAGCTGTTGCAGTCCCACAGTTGCAAGACAACAGTGTTTGTTTTCACATCTGGCCTCATTTGAATTTGGATATAAATGTGAATTCAAATAATCTATCAGTTTCCTCTTACTTGGTGCTTTTACTTTTGCAGTGGTATCAGCTCTTAACAAGGCCTGGTGTGTGAATTGCTTCTCCTGCTCCACCTGCAATGTCAGACTCACACTCAAGTAAGTCAGTGTTTGTATTTTGGACCACGTGAGACATTTGCCCCTAAGACAGAGTATCAGCCTGGAGGAGCCATGAGCCACTGCCTCTCTGCAGGCCAATATACCTTTTCTCTGTGGGAGCAGATGCTTATAATTCCACTCATTTCAGCACTGAAAGGGAGCTGACACTCAGCATCCTCTCTGATCAATTTTCCTTCATTAATCTATTCTGTAAGGAGGTTGGGTAAGAGGGGGACTCATTCAGCAGTACAGAGGGAAGGCTCTAGACTTTGAGGAACTGCCTGTCCTGAACAACCTGCAGCCTCCATGTCTCCTTAATTGTGGTTGCTCCCCTCAATGACAATATTTGCTATTGCATAGATTATTTTGAAATAAAATACTGTTCTATTTACCTCAAATATCTTGAAAAGGGACAGAAAAAAAAGCAATCCTCCATTTTTCCTTTCTTAGGTTCAAACTCTCATCCTATTCTCTGGGTTGGCTCCCCTGGCCATATGAAGGAGCTTAATTCATCCCAAAGGGGATCTCTGAAGTGACACTTGCATTCTACAGTAACAAAACTATTATTCTAGACTGTTACATGCAAATATATAGCAAATATTATCTCCTTATTTACCTAGTGATACTAATGACCCCAGTTCACTGATAAGAACCAGTCTCTGAAGTTGCATCACCAGATGAGGAAATGAATTGTTTTATAAATGGAATAGAATGCTTGCAATGACACTGATGTAGGTGCATGGAGATTTTAATTGGTAAAGCATACAGTTTGCAAATACCATTTTAATAACTATTCTTTGTGTTAAAGGAATAAATTTGTGGAATTTGACATGAAGCCTGTGTGCAAGAAGTGCTATGAGAAGTTCCCTCTGGAACTGAAGAAACGTCTGAAGAAATTGTCAGAGCTGGCATCTAAGAAGATCCATCCTAAAGCTTTAGATTTAAACTCTGCTTAAAGCAAACAGGTCTGTCAGTCTCCTGACTGCACTCTTAACACAAGCTGCTGCTTACTGCAGCTGTTGGTTACAGAAGCAATTACTAAGAAGTGGAACCAAAGATAAGAAGTACCTTCCCCTGCTTCTGGTGATGTCTCTTGAATCTAGACTGTCGCTTTTCTCAAGCAGTTGTCTATTAACACTGGCAGGAAGAGGAGTGTGAGTTCTTCTTGAGCAGCACACAGGCTGATTATTAATTTGCTACTAACATTGCATTTTGCCTTTGTGGAGTTATACACGGGCTTTCCTTCTTCAATTGAACTGTACTACTCTTTCCACTCCTCTAGTCTAAGGAATTTGGAAAAAGCATTCAAATGTAGGTCTGGAAGAAATGTCAGATTTGCTCTTTCTCAGTTAGAGCGTCAGAATTTTTCTTCTTAGTCTGGGTGAAGCCATTTTTAGTTTTTTTTCAGGCTATTCAGGCAAATAGTCTGAAAGTTGTCATTCTTTACTACATGTGAAAAGTTCTGGTCTTTCTCCAGATTCCTACAGAGAATATATGGGTGCCCTATCCCATATCCCAGTCCTTCTGGTTTGTAGGTTTACTGGACAAGCCCAGGAGCCAATGGCTATGGCAACTGCACTGCCCACTTAAGCCCAGTGTTAAGGCAGCTAAGAAGTTTCCTTTGCTGCTTCCATGCCCGGTACTAAGGAGATTTCAGCTGTCAAGGCCATGTGAGTCTCTTCAGAATAGTTGGGCTCTCCTTAAGGAGAAGGTGGCTGTGGGAAACTAAACATTTTATTAGAACTGACACTAATTTTTTCTGTTCTCTACTACTACATGGCTGTTGAGCTATTGCTCAACACAGAGTGTGTCCTGTCCATTGGCATTGCTGATATTTATTGAGGCAGTGTGACTGGAGCATTGGTTACTCTTCTGCATAAGGAAATAAAAAAAAATAATATGGTTCCAATTTAAGCACTTCAGTTTCCCCGTTCTCACTTTATTTTCCAGCCAAGTATGGGCTAGGTGGCCATGTTCCAGAAAGCCCAATTATATGAAGGAGTTTCTAATCTTTACAGTTTGTAGCAAATACGATGTTATGCAGAAAAAAAAAACATTTTTCTCAAAATTTGTACCCAAATAAGGGTCCCATCTTTCATTTTGAGATCTGATTGTACTTAAGGAGAGGATCCCAGACATGATTCTAAGATCTCAAGCATATAGTCCTCCTCTGTAATTTTGCCTGTCACCAGTGAGGTTCCACTGGTCCTACTGTCTCTTCTACTACAACCCAAGGTGCTGACAAATTTACTGATTTTGGATATTCTCAGTACTTCTCTAGAGGTGAGCCATCAGCAGTGCTGTTCCTGAGCCCACCTGCATGATGCACGATCCCAGTGAGCTTCTGAGTCCCCCAGAGGTGACCCCCATACTTCCTTGTGCTGAACTAAGCTGAAAATCCCTTTCCATGAACAGTTGTGAGACTGTGCCTGCCCCTTTGCAAGGCTGCCAAGCACTGGAGGACTACTGTCCTTTGCATGATTTAAATCTTAGAAAAAGTGGCTGGTTTAGTCTGTCAAATGAACACAGCAGCTGGGCCTAGACAACAACCTGCAGCCACAGGTGAATTGGGTAGCAAGAGGTTAAAGCTTCTCCCCTTCTTGTACGTGTGAGCAGCAATTGGATTGGGGCAGTAGTCTGCCTTAGAATTGTGTTACCATGCTTGCTGGATCAATACCCATGGAACTGCACCAGTGACACAAAAGCAGTGGTGTGAAATCCTGGATACCTGATCAGAATCCCACATGTGAGACCATCTCTTAGATCTTCACTGCCTTTGCTAATTCAGTTTCCCTCAGCTGCTTTACTTTTTGTTGCTGTAAGTTACCATAATCTTTTAACTGGGTTAGAGTGTGTCCACTCTAACGATGATGAGGGGATAGGCCTAATTTTAGCAGTAAACTCTTTCATCTTCTCTTGACCAATTTGCACTGTAGATTCCAGTAACAGTAGCTGCTTGTGTCACTGCTTTAGGAGAACACGTGGCTATTCACTGTTCTCTCACCAGCCTTGAAATGGTCTTTTAGTTAAGGGCACAAAGAACAGCATGTCTTTGGTGCAGTAGTGTGGCCCTGCAAAGACCTCTCTTTACAATCAAGCCTGTTGTTTGGCACTTTGTCACAGCATAAAACACTTGAAGTTCTGACCTAGGTGTAGCTCAGTATGTTATACAGATTCTTCTCAGCATAAAACATTCCGGTCTGTTCCTGTAATCTGAGTCACAGGCCATGTCAGATGCTGAATCTGAGCAGCTGTGCATCCCCAGCCTCCTGGGAAGTGGTGGGGGAACACACAGCCACACATTCCTGGGAAATAGGGAAGGACTGAGTAACTAGCAGCCAATAGGTAATGCTCTTTCAGCAGCCACTCTCACGTTCAGCAATGGAAAATGCATGTATGTGAAGGTGCCTGGCATTACTTCTGTGCTGTCAGTAAAGATTTAGTGTGTGCTTTCACCTTGTCTCAGGTTAGAAATCTGGCAGACTTAGAAAGCTTCAGAGTTGAAAGGAGAGTTGATACCATTCTCTTTGATAAGCTGTTCAGTTCTGTAGGATTTGGAATACATCCATATCTTTAGGACATTTTGCAAAATTAATTGGTGAAAAAAATAATTGTAATCCCTGATCTCTACACACATGGAGAGTGATTCTCTCTGAAATTATTAATTTTTCACAATCATTTTTCTCATACTTCTGCTGCCTGTAGCCTGCAAAGAGGAGAGTTACAGCAACATTATTATTATTCACATTATTCTATTACCAACATACCTTTGGTGTGAGAGTGGAATTGAAGGAGTAGGAGAAATAATTATAAATGGCTTTAAAAAATGCATCTTCCTCTACTTCTGTCAGTCTACTTTTTACAAACAAAGTAGAATATAGTGCAAACTCACAAATTCTCCTTAGTGCCTTGGTAGGCTGACAGGTTGGTTTTTGTTTTCTTTTTAATAAATATAGTCAAGGTAAGTCAGTAAGAAGTAAGGTGCATGCTTTTTTCCATTGCTGTAAATAGACCTGCTGGCCAAATTCTTCCTAAGCATCACACCACTGGAGAGTACAAATTTATATATAGGTTGAACTTGGCTCAGAAATCTACACTAAATATAAGATGTTGTCTCATATCGCACATTTATAGTTTACATTCATATTTATACCTAATTAAAATCACTAACACTCACTGAGTCCACTTGAAAATGGTTTTGCTTTTAGAAAGCATGGTATGTGAAGCTTGTTTTTATTCTAAGGGTATGTTGCTCACTTGCAGTCTTTCTTTGTGGCACTAACCCACCCTCTAGGATTTGTCCTGGTGTTTTTGCAGCAGTCTGTGCAATGCTGGCAAACACTGTAGAGAGAATTCCTGATGTGGCATGGTTGGTATTAGATGGTATGACTGACACTCTTTCAGAAGTGATTGGATGGGGAAGAAATAGGTTGCAGGCAAGAACACAATAAACATGGTTATACTAGCCTGTAAAGCACTGTTTAGTGCTGAGGGTATCAGACTGAAAAAAGAATTAGCAGCTCCCTGCCCTGGTTCAGGCCTTGATGGGTTCTGTGCCCTGTAGAGCTCCCACTTTATCACACATTGCTTGAGCTGTCTAACCAAAACACATGATTGTAGATTGAACTGCTGTAATACTGTGCCTTTGTATGTTCTTGTAATAAAGTTAACTCTAATACATTTTAAATCTTTACACAAAAAAAAAAAAAAGGAAAAAATTGTATAGTGTACAGTTAATACCATATTTTCAGTGCTTTGCCAGAGATTATTTCTCACTCTGAGGAATTCTGGGATTGCTGAAAGCTGAGGCACTGTTGTGGTGAATTCACATTTTGGACCTGTGCTGCTTCTGTGGTGATGTGTTGGTTGACAAGGATGTGCAGAAAGGGGTATCATCCTTTAGTGGCTATGTTGTACAAATTGTGCTGTGTATGTAATGAGCAGATGGGATGCCATGATCATTTACAGGATATTGTGGATATTTGGTAGATTAGGTTACATGGATCTGGAGCAAACATTCACTTTTCTTGCTTAAAAAAAGACATTGTGGTTGATTTTCTGCAGTCTTTATTTAAAAACCAGAAACCATACAGTTTGGCTGCAAAATTTCTTTTTGTACAGGTGAAGTGTTGAACACTTCTCACTTAGAGCTAGTTAGTTAGATCAGACACTGGGTGACAAAACCACTCTGGGTAATTAGACTCCAGCATTTCCATTGCCAGCAATGGACATGACAGCAGGAGCATCTAACTACTTGCAAAAAGACCAGCTATTCTGACAGGTGTGGCACTCATTTAGATGCACAAAGGGAGTGGGGCTCTTCCCTGTCACCCATATACAAAACTCCCACCAGCATTTGAATTTTGCACACGCATGTCAGTGGAAACAAGAGAACCATTGTGCATCCATTGGCATAGTTGAGAGATCAAGCAGAGCTGCTTTTCCAGCACTGCCAGATTGTGTCTCAAGGAACTTGGTGTAAATGCTTTAAGACATGTTCATGTTTGACTGGGAGAGAGGGGGAGTATTGGTTCTGAGGGGGAAGCAGCTAAGCTTACTCTCACCATAGTCTATACCTGGTTTACACACTCAGAGCACACTGGTGCCCGTGGCACCAAAGCCGTGTTTCTACAAAGCTCTTAGAGATGAACAAGTGCTGAATCAAATTTTGCCACTCAAACTGTCTGCTAAACAGGAAGCAGAGAAGATCAGGACAAATTAAAGCTATTATTCTTGTCTCGTGAAGGAATGTCTGCATAACTCCAAACAGAACATTTTTGTAGAGCATAGAAGTCTCTTTTCAACAGACCTCTGTTAGACTGAGTTCTTCAGTTCTGATTTGCACTGAATAGCTCATCTATATCTTGAAATAGGAGCAACTAAAAGTGATGGACCCAAACTCCCAACTCATTTCAGAGCTTACTAGGAACTACACAGTAGAAAGCAGTTGTTAATTTCCAAGAGCATTGTAACATGTGGAAGAAAGAAGACTAATTTAGGTGAGGCTGTGGTAACTCAGGGGACAGTCTGCAAGTTTAGCAGCATGCAGGAAGGACAGTTCCATTCTGACAATAATTGGCTGTAAGTCTACTGTAATGTGCAGCATGTAACCTAGGGACCAGAGGATGAAACCCAATAGCTTACCTTTCAAAGTGTCCAGTTACCCACTACTAACTGCCCTAAGAAGGGCATCTCTCCACTCTTAAAATTGCCAATAGGAGGAAAAAAATTACATCACTTTGTTTCCAAAGACTCTTGAAGTTTGTGTATTTGGTTAGAGAATATACAATAAGGGGCATTTTCTTACCAAAAGAAAGACAGCTCTTCATGTGTGTCTGTCTTAGAATGGAGGAGATTTAGGCTATTAGATGGGGCCCTCACAGGGTTTCTCCACTCCCATAAAACATTAAAGTCCATATAAACTTTCTCTAAATCCAGTATCTGAATGGAATTCTTATGCTACATCTAAGACAGAAGTGTTACAGATATTTGAAAGCACATGCTCACTTGAGCTTCTCTTGTAGTATTTCAGCAACTCAGTTCACTCAGTGTGTGATCAGAAGATCGATCAGATTAGTATTTTTTAAATGGCATTTCTTCTGGGATATGAAATTACAGGTAGTTTGGCACAAGTACATGTCATGGGCTCTATTTCCACTCTCAGGCTGGGAGTTTCTTTTGCTTGTTTACAGCATTCATGAGCACACGTACGTAGGATGTTAACAGGTCATCCATTTTGTAACCCTGTCAGGAAAGAAAAAAGTCTTAAATCTCTCAGGGAGCTCTAGAAGCAAAAATAACTATAATATCCACCCTCATTTATTATCTTCTCAGGTTTTTCCTTGCATGAACATATTTTCTTTCAATATCTGTCACTGTGTAAGTTATAATTTATCCATTCCTCCCTCTGCTTTTCATAGATTTCCAAAACTTTACAGAGCATAACTCTGCTGTCTCCTTAGTATTCACTCTGTAGCTTGATTTGTACTTCAGATTCTTGTATTTAAGAATCCAAGCTTTTCTGTCAGAGTAGTTGGCCTTTAAATGTTTTTGTTATCTTTACAAACCTGCCTTTAAATATTAATACAGTGATGCTTCTCTGAGACTGTGAATAGTCTGAAACCAGTTGTTAAAAAGGTGGGACCACTCCCTGGAGAAGATGAAGTCTTACAAGGCTGGCATTACTACCTAACTGGAGGCAGACATGCAAGACAAAAAGCTTGTTATGTAGCTTTGCAGTCTTAACTTCTTGGATAGAATTCTGATGTATGGGAAGAATTTGGGAAATGGTCATTTTTCATCATGTCCTGTGCCATGCATCTTTGCATCAGATAACATTATATATGAACTGAACCAGTTCTAAATGGCAATTCTATTGATACAGCAGTGAATGCTTTTTGTATCTGCACTGGTATTTATCTAGTTTCGCACCATCTTTTGTAGCAGTCCTGGTTGGCAAGGAAAAGTTAGGATTTTGTGTCTGAGTTGGCAAAACTCTCCTTACCAGAGATGTCTCACATAAGAGCCGGTTTCCTCGTACCAGGTTCCCTATTGTCATGTGAAAATATGTGCTCCCACTGCTCCAGTTGGAGATTTTATTGAAGGGGTAGACTATTAAAATATCCTGTAAGGGAAAACAAACTGATCTATAGAACATTTCTCAAATGAAAACAGGCTGTTACATAAGAAAACCTGTAGAGCCAGATAAATCTTACTCTTTCCCACTTCATTTATAAAAATAGTGGATAAAGGTTGTTCCTGAATCCAGATTAGTGGTACATTGTATTTTCACCATACAAGGTAAATCTTAATCACACTAATGAGACTTCCTTTCATTATATATTGATCTTTGCCTTAGCATACTGCCATTAGATTTACAATAATCCAAACATATCTTTTAATTTGTTTCATTATTGAAAGCCAGTAGTGATGCTCCTTTTTCCTGAGAACTTGGTAAGACCAGACTGTTGGGGTTAGACTGCAGCTAAACGTGGCCATTCAGCTTGATCATTTAGACAGCTGGGGCTTCCTGCAAAGCATTTTTCTGAAGCAGGTTCCTGGGTGCACTGCCTATCCATCTTCCTGATCTTACCCCCTTGCCAGGTCTATCATGATTCCCATGTCTTTTTTCAGAGATGCTCTATCCTATTCCGTTCTAGTGTACAAACTGCAAAGAAGTGATTTGAGGCAGTAACATTTTCTTCAGTTTCACACAGAAAATGAGTAGAGCACCTCTATCCTCTCCTACCATTCTTAGACAAGGTCCTATCACTGTCCCTAAATTAGCAGGGTCCGTTCAATCCTTCCTTAGAGGGACTTGTGAGAAGCAGCTGTTACCTTTGTCTTGGGATGTATCAGTGAGACTCCTTGCTTGTTGATTGCAATCAGTACAATCTCTGGGAAACTGGGCTCCGAGGCTTGCTGAAAAATGAGTAACACAGCAAGATAAGCAGAAAACTGAGAAATTATCTCTATCAGGGGGCTAGTGACCTTTAACAGTGTCCAGTGCTTCTTGTTCTCCTTCCTAAATGAACACTGAACCATTTTGGCCATATACTGATGACTTGAGCAAATGCAACATGACAGCAGAATCAAATCCATTCTTTACTGTGCTGTCTGATTACAGGCTTGATTGATTGCAAACCAATTAAGAGGCTAGTGAGGAGAAATTAAAGGAAACACATAGGAAATTATTCTTGGGTGATATCCTCTCCAAATGAGGGGATTAGTATCATTCTGTTCTGAGGGAAGAGTTGCCAAAGAGATATTTGGCAGCATTTTCTTGTGGAGAGCAATGACAGGACAATTTAGCCCCTACAGGTACTACACGATTGTAGTAGAGGTATTATAACTTGAGCAACAACATTGCCACCAAGCATAGTTCATAATTGATAAAGAATCCATTTCCCAACTTGAGTTTTCATCAGGAGTTTACAAAAATTCAAAAATTTTTATTTTCAGATATGGAATTATAGTCAGTCTGTATCCCTTAGAATTGATCTACTACCAACTCCACTCACACAGGCGTTCAAACCTACCTTCACCTCAAAAAAGGCTGATCCAAATGTTGGCCACCGGTGTATCATTTTCAAGAAGGCAATCTTGGCCTCATCCACAGTTTTTCCTTCATGTTTACTGTATGCTGCCATAATGCTCTGTTTAAGAAGAGGTTACAAAGCCAGTTGAGTTGGAGCCAGCTGAGTAGGCAGGTTTCCAATGCCTAGCCTTAGCACTAAGGACAGCATCAGCTCATCACCACAATCAGGCTTTTTGCCCCAGCAGCAGCAGACTGAAAATGAAAACAGCTGCTATGCCATGGGGCAAGGTGAAGCCAGAACCCTCTAGTGTTCCTAATTCCTGTGCTGGGTGAAGGAAGCCCAGCAGCCTGAGGAAATGGACTTCAGGGCAGAGGGGCAATGTGAGATAAAACTCAGAAAGCCAGTGTTCAACACCCACAGGCACATATTACATCTTTGGCTGAAAAATGGAGGATGAATTTTCCCTTTGTATTTGAAAGAATGTCCTGTGTGTTTCTCAGCAGACTAAGTGATAAGTACCTGCTGAAACTTCCTTGCCCTTTTTTTGGATAAAAGTCTTTTGCTGTAAGTAGCATGGACACAGTGCAAGGAGGTTGATTTGCTGCCCATACTTACGAGATGCCTTAATTTTCTATTTCTGTCCAATATCCTCAAATTCTGAGTCCCATTACTGACTGTCCTATCTCTTAACTCTTTTTCTGGGCACTGGAGATAGTATCTCCAAGAAAAATGCACACTTCATATAAGCCATCCAGGCCTGCAGATATCTTTCAGAATTTTAGTAGAGTATGTAAAATCTGGATTGTAAGAGGCAAATCCTCTTGCTATCCTGCTGGCAAATCCAGCAACATCCAATACCATCCCTCCAGTGTACTTTCAAAGACCATCAGATCAAAAATGTGGTGTAGCTCGATGTGTTTCTCTACTAAAGCTCTGTATATGTCATATAAATAATGAAAGCTGATGTTCTTACCTTCTTCCATTCATCTGGTGACACTGCTCGGAGCAGATTGTCTGGCACCAGTTCCTTCAGGATTTTGGGGATGGCTGCCAGCTGTGTGCGGTCGTTGTTGAAGTGTGCTTTGTAAATCAGCCCTGCCAGCTGCACAGCTTCATCCTTGGAACACTTGTGGTAGCCTCTGAGGTACTTTGGCAGCTCCTGGAAAAGACCAGCTCTGAATCCAGGCAGAATCCAGAATCCAGGGCTAAAGCAAACACTGACTTAAACATTCTAAATTTATGAGGTCAGGATGCAAGTCTTGCCAAGCACAGTCCAAGGACATCCCAAGAACTTTTGGCCCCTTCTGAAGGTTCTCTGGATGATCTTTAAAGATCCTTTCCAAGCTGAAACTTTTTGTGATTCTCTGATTTATGGAGCAAGATGAATGTTTCCACAGAACAATGAGGTAAAGGAGCTGTACTCTTAACATGTTCAGTATAGCCAAGGTATGAACACTGTGAGAAATAAATCTGTTCTGAGGCTGAGCTGTGCCCCCCTCCAGAGGACGTGTTCTGGAGGTTCTCTAATGCAGGCTTTTGAGAGGGAGACAGTAATACTCCTACAGACTTAATTTCTCAGGAGTAAAGCTAGATACCCCTGCTTTAGGGAGCTGTTTACCTGGTGGTAATGGAAAATGGTATCAGCTTTCAGATCTTTTCCAGGAGTGACACTCAGCCACAGCTTTCTCATGAAGTACACCTCATAGGGCACAGACAGAGCAGCCCCTAAGGAGATCAGATCTTGTTAGCATTCACTGTGTCACTGACAGTTCTACAGGTTTTAAATGGCTTGGGAATTTCTTCAGAAAAGGAATTATAGTTTTAATAGTAACAAACACAATTACTAACAAAACAACACAAAAAACCATTTTAGATGACAAAAGAAATTATTAGTTTTCAGTTCCTGGACACTGCTCATGCAATGATCAGATGGAGGAGAAGTTGAGGGATTACCATTGACTGTTGTTGGTGCTCATGACAGCTGCCTGCTGGTGTGCAGCACACCTGAATTCTCTTACACTGATGTGAGTAGATCCCCTGATGGCTGTGCTTCTACAAATGAATTGTGATTTAGTGCACTCACATCATACTGTGATTTTCAGAGCTCCTAGCAGCTACATCAGCTGAGGGAAGTCAGAAACTCTTAGATACTCAGCTGTATATGTATATATGTATATATTTCAACTCTGAAATATGCAAAGGTCAGGACAAAATTTGAGTGGAGTTTGAGTTTGATACAGATTTCAAAATGTATATTATCTGTGGGTGAGGGGGGAATGGGACGGTAAGTACAAGGAATTGTTGTTATTAGTATTACATTGTTTTATTCTGATAAGTGGTTCCTTGACAACATAATTTGTGTTTGGGTATCACGAGGTAACAACTTGGTTAAAAATTTTCTAACAACCCAAGAAATGTGAGTGACACTCTGTCAATAACCTATCTGCATGTGTTGGCTGATTCTTAGTATTTGAGGATCAGCCTATCTAACTTGCATGTATCCAGCTGTGTGTTTTGGATACAACAGGTCAAACAAAACTTCTTTACCAATTTAAAATTTCTGGAGAGATCCCCTGCCCCAGAAATGTTCTGGTGTTTTTGATAGCCAGTGCTTGGCTGCATCTGGTCACTGGATCTTGCTGCTGGTGCAGGTAGTAACCACGTATATACAAACAGAAATGATACAAGACTCTGCTAGATACTTCCCAAGATGGAGTGAATCCTACTGGATGGATCAGCTGCTTTCTAGTTCAACACAGCATCTCATGCAGCTTCTTGTCATGCTGGCATTCTCCTTACCTTCTTTTCCTGGTTTGTTCCTTCTGTTCCAGTCTGTCATCTGCCTTAGTGAGTCAAAGAAGTAGTCTGCTTCATTCTGACTGATCACCTGCAGAAGCCAAGCGATGAAGGAGAGACAGGAGAGGTTAGCACATCATATGAAATACTGCCTGTGACACATACCCAAGTATCTGGCTGAATTTTCTTTCTCTGTCTACAGTGAGAGGGCAGAATTAGAGCAGTAAAAAAGTAGAAAAATAGGAGGCAGAGGGCTCAATTTCTTATATTTCATATGGGGATCTTTATCGCATTTCTGTTGCTTTTTGCTTTCCAGGTTGCTTATTGAAGTCAAGCTGGAGATGCCTACCTTATTCACAGTCTCCTTCTCTTTGTAAAGTGTTGTTACATACTGGGTTTCTCTTTTCAGGAAGGCAGCACACCAGAAACTCCTTGTGCTAGGGCTCAGTGCTCCTTCTGCCTTGATCACAGTTTCAGAGAGAAGGGACCTCTCAATGAGACAGCCAGCCCAAGCTTCAGCTCAGGCAAGGCAGGCTCCCAACAAACCAGAGAGTAATTAACTGGTGCTGGTTGCCCCTGCTTTCCCTAATCCTCGTGGGCACTGGACATGTGCAGCACATCTGGGCAAAGTCTGAGTGAAAAAGGGCTGAATCCAGCAGTATGCAACCTAGCAAGTGCTGGAAAGCCTACATCTCTGCCTTTAGTGCCTGGGTACTGGCAGAATGATAGAAACTCTGCATCTCCATCCAGCCCCTTCAAGAGACTGAAAATGATTGTCAGGTGCTAAAAGTTCAAGTTTAGATTGTATCCCCTCAGTAACACAGAAGCAGTAATCACCTGCTCTGGTCCTTGGGTTCATGTGGTTGTTTGGGTGGCCTGGTAAATAAATAAGAGAGGAGGGGCAGTCTGGCTACCCTGCCAGAGTCAAGAAGGAGTTACCTTGTCTGCAATCTTCACAAAGAGGCTGAAACCTTCCCAGGAGTGCAGCTGCAATTTGGAAGCAATGTTCTGACACAGAGTCTGGATTTTGGTGTTTGTTCCCACATCAAATGTCTATGAGATAACAAGACTCTTGTTACACAGAGTAGAGGAAGAAATAAGAATATTGAATGTCTTCACACATGCTCCTGGATGAGCACATCATGTCTGGAAATATGGTCAAGGCTGAGAAAACAAGTAAGTGCTCACCTGTTCTGTGTCATTGGGGAAGCAAATCTTGTGTGAGATCTTAGTGTTGTTCTGCAAGATGGCCTCAACCTCCACAGGATGAGGTGCCCACTTCCTGCAGCCTCTCCTGGAAAATGCCATCACCATCATTAAGAGAGATCAGTTTAATCATTGAGGAAATGAACAACAGTATTCCAGCCAAACAGCAGACACCCTCCAAAAGGCCAGTACTGTGCAATGGGGTGGCTTCCAATGGAACTCCACCCCAGTGCAAATACAGTGTATTAACTGCAAGAAACTGAGGGTCTTATTAGCATGTAAAGTAAAAGTCTGTTCTGCTCTGCAAAGAGGTTGCATTAATAAGGCACCTTCCTAGCCAGCACCTTTGCCTCTTCTATGGATTCAGCAGCATTTTTCTTTACTGAAGTGTGAATATAAGAGGTACAAGGAGAAATACATTTTATTTAATTCCTGCATCAGCAAAAAGATATATATTCAGATACAAAATTACTTGAGGCCCAAGTACCAAAAGGCCTGGAGGGCTGCTGAAAGCATTGCATTTTATGTAAGAGCTGGAATGCAATCACTGACTTAGGAGGTGCTTAAGATGTACAAACCCAGTTTTTTTAAATTATACTTCAGAGCAGAGCTGCCTTTTAAAGCAAAGGAACTGGCCCTGAAGTCTCAGGCACGCCAAAACCTTTACATAGTTAAAGTGAGAACAAACCTAGCAGATTACCTGCTGGGGCTGGTAGGTTCCTGTCCTCAGTGGCACAGAGCAGGCTGTGCAGGTATTTTGAACACCATAGATTATGGGCCTCTCACATTGGGTCAGTCTCTCAGGAGGAGGTTAGTCTGGATCCAAGCTTTAATCGTGTGGATTTGAAAATTAACTTCTTTCCATCCAATAAAGGAGCATTTCCATTTGGAGAAGGAAAACTTAACTGTAACTGAGCTGAACAGCACGTGCTTTGTACTGTGCACTGTATGAAGTGTGGACCTGCCCTACTCAGTCACCTGTTCCTGAACTGCCATCAGAGAGAGGCCCTGGGAGCTCAAGGAATTGCAGCAGTTTGGCTGCAGAGGCATAGAGCTACCCACCTCTCCTTGCAGCCTGAGCTAGGAATTCACTGCCAAGGTCAGATCCGCTTGACACCCATCAGGATGGTTCCCTGGCCAGGATTCTGGGGATGAAGCTGTAAAGTGATTTATGGAGGAAAAGGTGTGTACCCAAGGGCTCAGTTGGCTTCCCCTGTATGCATGGTAGGTTAATCCTTTGAGCTGCCTGCTCTACCCTTTCCAAAGAGACCAGGTTACTTACAGGGGGAAGCTGGACTAGATGATTGTTGAAGATCCCTTCCAACTGAAATTGTCCTATCCTGTTCTGTTCTGTTCTGTGCAGATGCAAGTTTAATCTTAGGAAAAGAACCGCTCTTAGGAGCCAATATTTGTCTTTGTTCCACTTTCCATCCCCCAGGCTCCAGGTCTGGGGCAGTTTAGCAGATAAAATTTCCTTCCAAACAGTTTTTGCTTTCCCCTCCCTATTTGCTCTCTCTAAAGAAGCTCTGTACAGATTATCAGGGCTTAGAGCATGAATAGCACATGAGGTTGGGAGGCAGGAATTTTTAAGCCTTCTCCATAGAAATAAACAATGAATAGCATTCCTTGCCATGCATTTTTCAGATACTTCAAAAGCAAGTTCAGTGTGTGGTGTTCCCCAGCAGTGCCAAACCCCATCCACTGCAAGGGGGATATCCACTGTTAGTATTCCCCTAGAGCCTGACCTGTGGGGCTCACAGACAAAACATGTGGCCCAGCATGAGAGAAGGGGAAGATGGAGGAGCTGGAAGGAGAAATCATTTGGCACATTCTTTCCTGATGAAGTCTGTGGCAGGCAAGTGGTAAATCACAGCACCATCAAAAGGGAGAAGGCTGGAGTCAACCTTGATGCCAAAGCTTTGTTCTCAGAGGGGCAAGTTGGTTTTTTCCAGTGCTTGGAGGAATCTAGGGAAACCTTTCCCCTACAATTCAGTTGATTCTTCCTGAAATCCTGTTAGTCCTTCCCCTCTTCTCTGGTTGTGTCATGTCCCTTAGAACTACAAAGAAGCTCAGGCAGCACTGTGGTTTGGGGGTGTTGTTGCTTCAGCCTGGAATAATGCCAAGTGGGTGGAGAAGTGCCTTGCTGTGAGCAGCCAGGTAAGAATCACGGCTTTGTTCATTAGAGTTTTTTCAAAGAATAGGAATTGATTGTACTGATACTTTCAACAAGGACATGCTGCCTCTCCAAAGTAAGGTCAGAATATCATCACTGACATCATTCCAAGCTGCATGCTCTTTAGGATGTTTGAAATATCCAGCTCTGGGAGTCAAGTGATTATATGTGGTGATGAACTTTTTAAAATGCTGCTAACTCTTGTGAAAGAAAAAAGTGAAACTGTGACATAGACCTCTCTTTAAAGGTTCAAAGTCCATAAAGAACATTTAAAATTGTGATCACTTAGAAAAACCAAGATGTAAAGAGGAAAAGTGAAGTGACAGTCACACTATTTTAGCCCATGTGTTTTTTGGGACCTGATTACTGATATTTGAACACTTTGAGCTGGTTATATGCCAGATTATTTACCTCATCACAGTCTGAATCCTCCGGCGGCACTCTGGGGCCAGTGTTTCTTTCTGACGTGTCTCTATGAACTTCTGGGCGTGTTTGAGCAGTGACTTGCTGGGGGAGAAGAGGCCAGTGCAGAGCCAGAGGAGCTGCCAGCCCTTGGTCTCGCTGTACCTGTGAATGCAAAGCCAACAGTTCTGCTACAGCCACATATTACTCTGTTTGACCACACACCAGCTACAGGGAAGAGAAATACATTCCCATCATGGTCCCATTCTGCAGAGAGCTTCAAATCAACAGAGCCTTCGCCAAAGGTTCTGGCATTCCTTTGCTGTGCAACAACCACAGCCTGCCTGTGAAGACAATGCCAAGTCCTGCATGAGAAATACTCATGACAGATGCAAACCTCACGAATAAATATAAATTCCAGTTTAGCAGACATCTTAGCAGCAGTGACCCTGGTGCCATCCTCTTGGAAAGCCACTGTTCTGGTGTTCAAGCTCACATGTATTCAGATCGTGGTTTCTCAATGGATGTATTCACCTGCCCTCGGCACTGGCCAGCTTTGCTCAGGGCATGAGCACTTTGCATGCACTGGCTCCCCCTTACATGTACTCCTGTTCTGTTCTAAAAAATGAACATGTTGATCGTATTATGTAGTGAGGTAAATGCAGCTCTTAAATGCTCCAGATCAAGCTGGTACTATTTTTCAGGCAGAAATCCAGTTCTTCAGCCTCTGCATCTGTGAAATCTGCCAGTTGAAGCTCTTCTGGCACCTTGCCCTCACCATTAAGAAGGGCTCTGAAGCCTTGAGGTGGTCAGTCATTCTGCCTCAAAGCCAGGAGCAGAACACATTTGAGCTGTGTCCAAGGATTGCTCTGAAACGCTCACTGGTGTGAAGTGGTTTTGGTTGGGAAAGTCAGCATGTCTGGCTCTGATAGGGTATCAGACTTCACTGAATAAAGAGGCTCTGGCTTCTTTATTCCCACTTACTGTTCTAATTTTGCAGATGAAGACAGACTATTTTAATCCCATTTATACTCTATAGATCAGTGGTGTTGGTGTCTGTGTGAGAGCAGGACATGGTCCACAACACAGCAGCCTGGGAAGGATAAAAGATTTGTTGCTCTGGCTGTTCTAATGAAAGTATATGGAAATAGCCACCTTTCAAGCATTGTTTTTTTCCACATCAGTGATCCCACTCACAACAGCTACTAAATTGGTGGAATACATCAGGCATGGCACTGGCACCATGGTTACAGACTATGCATTAAACAGCCTGTAAGATTCACTGCTTGCAAGGGAATTTACCATTCAACACTGACACACATGATGAAAGTTCCACTGCAATGTAATACCTCTGGAGCAGTAAGAAAATAAATAAATAAACACAATGCATCCAGAAACAGACAAACAACTTTGTTAATAATTAATATTATTTTAAGGTGCTTTTTGCAATTCAGTTTCCCTGGACGTAGATCAAATTATCATTTTGTGAGTGGGGAAGAAAACACCAGCCTGTTTCAGAGACTTTTATGCAGGCAGGTGCCTCTGTAACCAATCTGTTCTGCAAGGCAGTTTTGTAACCTAATTAATGTAACTACTCAAAAGCATTTATTCACTGGTGGTAAAAATCCAGCGTGAACCATGTTTTTGTGAGAGAGGAATGCTGCTGTTGGGAAACTTAAATGGAGGGTTGTCCGGGCAGTCACTGAAGGGATGCGAGGACTATTGCAGTGCTGGGTTTCCCCTACAGACTGCTTCAGGAGCAGGAGAGCCTCAGTGACACCTTGCCTGCCTCACACCATGAAGAGATGAGCACGGAACGCTGATGGGAGCAAAGCAGCAGCTCGGGGGAGATGATTGATGGTGCCCTCTGGCCTCTCCCTGCCAGGGAGTGTCCTGAGCGCTCCACAAAGGTGAGCCCCACAACACTGCCTGGCAAAAGGGGGAAGAGAGGCTGTTACTCCAACCTCTGTTTATCCTTCCCCCTGTCTCCACTGCATCACAAATGCAGCAGGGGTTCCTGATGCCCCCTGCACTTGAGGCTCAAGTCTGCAAGAGCAGGGTGTTTGCACCCAAGTTTGCACCTGTTTCTGTTCTCAGTCAGTTGCTTCATAATCTGACAGTAAATCTCATCCCGTAGGATCTCCTCCTGGATAGCTGGCACAAATATCTGGTCAGTGACTTCCACAGAGGAATGTGCCTGTTTTGAGGGGTAGTCTCCCATGAATTTCATGATGGGTGAATCTGTTGTTAAGGAGAAAAGCAGGCCAATTTTGGAAGGTAAATGGGAAGTTTCATCTGGATCCTAACAAGTTAGTGACTTTGTTGATGTTTGAGTGGCAAATACTGGGAGGAAGGTCTGGAGCATGTTCCCTGTCTGCCCCCTACCCCTTTTCCCTATGCAGCAGTTGTTGCTTGGCTGTGATTTGTACTGTGCTAGTAGCTGCTTTCTCTGAGAATTTGCATTAAATCTCTCTCACTCCTAAAGCCATATTATTAGTTAAGTGAGCCATCAGTAGCTGTGGAGTACTGTGAGGAAATAAGAAAATTTCCTCTGTAGACAAGGGAAAGAGATTTGATCCACTCCATCTTTATGCGAATGTATCCCCTGTAAGGTGCCTGAGGTACCTCAATAGAGGTAGTTTAGTGGGCCCAATGAACCCTTCCTGCCCCTTAGTGCTCTCAGATCCCAAAGAAAGGAGAGAAAGGATATCAATAAAGGCCTGACAGGCCAAATCCCGAAGGTCAGGGTCTGTGCATGCACTCTTCAGCAATGGCTGTTTCAGAGGCTCCTTAGAATGTGCCCACAGTTGAGTGTGCCCACGGGATTTCTGGAGGACAGCTTTGCTGATGGATTCCTTCTCAGGAGTCCTGAATGAAGACAAGTGCAAGCAATACAAAATTACTGGATCAATCTTGCTATGAACAAAGGAGGTCATTATTACAAAGTCATATCTTTAGACCTGTTCTTTCTCAAGACAGTGATCTCAGATCTTTGATTCTTTAGGTCAACAAGAGCAGGGAAATGTAGTTTCCTGTAAATCCAGAAGGTAGGAAGCTTGCAAAAAGAAGAGGGCTTTTTAGAAAACTAATTTTCCCCTTATTTTCTGAAGCCCGAGATGTTGTGTATCCTCAATAGTTGGTACGTGCTGAAGAAGGGGTGAGAAATAAGAATAGGGCCTGCTGGAAGAAGTCAGTCCAGCTGAGGTTCTTCTACCCTCCCCTTTGCATTCCTGCAGACTTAAGATACAATAGACCATGTGCCAGAATCTCTGTATATACAAAGTCCCAGGGAACAAAAAGAAGAAACCCAGTCAGAAGTGGGAGATGCCATTACATGAGAGGCTTTAAGGATTACTGATCAACAAGAACTTTTCTAGGGCGTACTCTACACAGAGAGCTTCACCTGAAGTGCTCGTAGGAGAACTCCTCCAGGGTGTAAGGCTTCACCTTGATATCCTCTTCATCAGGTTCCTCCATGAAGGAGTTCTGTGAAGCTGTCCTCCTCTGGTCTGGAGACATCATCAGCAAACTCTGGAATAGCACAGCCACATAGAGATGTCACATGGAGACAGGTCTCTGCATGCACTGTCAGGTATTACTCAGCACATATGTGCAGGTAGTCCTGTGTGCTGCCCAAGACCTGTCTCAAAAGCAGCATCTCCAGAGACTCAAGAAAGACCTGGGAGCAGTTCACTCAAAGAAGCAATTTACACAGACATAGCAGTAGTGGACATTAAAATGTATGTGATTATCCAAAGCACAACACACATTTTACAATGCATCTGCTTCCCTCTAGTGTGTTTTGCACCAGTTTTTCTGCTTTTTATCTGTTAGCACAGGATCCAATATACTGAATCCTCAAAACTGAAGACAAAATTTTTAGCAGAGGCATTAATGAGAAACCTTGGCTCCCTCAAAACCCATATTCTCTTTTAAGTAACCTGCTGCACTCAGAGGTTCTCTTGAGGCCTAATGTGATCACCACTCAAGCCCAGAGTGAATGCAGGAAAATTCAACTGCACACCCATACCTGATAATTGCTGCCAGTTCCAGGCACTGAAATCTACCATGGTGAATGAACTGGATTTTGAGGGGTTTTTTAGGTCATTGCTTTTGTGCAGCTGCAGTTTTATCCTTAGAGTCTGGGCTAGGTTTAGTTTTGTTTTCAGACAAGACAGAATTAAATGTTTTTTTTTCAATGGGAGGTATAGAACTTGTCTAACTTTGGAGGGACAATTATCTTCCAGTTACAAATTCAATCATATTAACATTTTTATCTTCTTCCAGTCTTTTCACAGGGAGTGCTTAGCTTTCCTTACCAGCACTTGACTAGAGGGTTTTGTGAGGGAAGGAATTATGTAGATGTCTTCCAAAAATACATTCCCTGTTTTGCCTGTCCTTTCATTCTGGGCACAGATCCAGCCAGAGTCTGCATCCAGCCTTTTGTCTTCGGTGAAGATTAGCAAGTCTCCCTTCTTGAAGGACAGGATGCTAGGATCTTCTGGAAAACAGAATAAGGGGGTACTGTTCAGGCTTAACAGTCTGAGAGAACGCAAAGGGATTGCAATGTGAAAGACAAGGAATTGTATTTTGAAGGCCTGAATTCAGTTAGCAGTTGAAAGTGATTTGTGTTATTATGGCTGATTTTCCAGTAACACTTCAGAGAAATCACTTCTGTTTCCTCTGACACCTTTGATCCACTGAGGGCAATGGCAGAACTCAGTTTGATTCTCACAAATGCTGACTTTGTGTCTAGACTGGCAGCAAAGCATGGAAAGGAACTCAGTAGTTCTAAGTAGCAGTTAAAGTTGATGTTTACATTTTAAACATGTATGTCTGTTTGAGCCATCCGTATTCCACAGAAAATTCCAGTTTACTGCCCCTGTGAAATTCTTCAGCAAAGTATTTCCAGAAAGCCCAGATCTAACTTCCTACTGTAACCAAACTGAGTTCCTATACTATCTAAATAAAATATATAAAGAATGAGAAGGAGGAAAGGAAGGTTATTTGTGTGCAAAGGTACCTAATCCCATTGCCTTGTGCTTGGCATTGCTGTGCTGATGCATCCCCCTGGGAGCAAAGGGATTCTGGATGAAATTCTCCCTCTCCTCTTTGAGCACCTTCAAATAAGTGCTGTGGATCCTGTCATTATTTCTTCCCCACCCTGTAGAAAAGTTATGAGACTTACCCTGGGATTTTTTCTCATGCATTGCCACAGCAAATTGTGATCTTTTCTTCAGTCCTTCCAGGAACATCACCACCAGTTCAGCAATGACAACACTGTGTACAGATGTCAGAACAAACTCCTCGGCACGAAGTGTGATGAGAGTGCAACTCTGTCCAAATGACTTCACTGCCCTATGTATTATTGAACAATTTGTTACCAGAGCATCTGAAAAACTTACAGACCTATCTGCAAACACAGCCAAGGCACCCACACTTCCTTGCAGATAACTCCCTTACAGTGAATATTGGTAGTTCCTAATTGCCTTCCCATGAGCTGGTAGGTGTTAAGGACTGAAGTGGTTCAGCTTTGCTCTGGACTCCAGCATGTCTTGTACAAAATTGTTTCCATATAGACAAAAGAACACCTTTCTTTTGGAATATCAACTAATTAATCTCTGGCAGTCCTCACAGGGGGCTTTTTTGTGTATGTAAGACCCTTTTCTCTGAGTGACCTGATGCAAGGATGTGCAATGAGCAAGCAGTGGTTAGCTGCTTTTCTCAGTGATCCTGTTCTGGTCCATGACATCCAAGAAGTATTCTTGTCTCAATGCCTGTCTGTGCTTCCTTACACCTTTCTGACTGAACAGGATCACTTTACACCAGCTGTAAGGACCTAGTCCTTTCAGTATTTCCTTTACAGGCTGCTCAGAAGTTTTCCCCTTCTGTTTCCCAGACCTAGGCTAAACCATCTTTCCAGGCACTGATCAAATCACCTGAGGAGGTGGCAGAGAAATTATACCCTTTCTGAGTATGGAAGAGATGCCATCTTCAGATTTTGTCTTTCTGGGGCCCTCACCTGTTGGTGTGGATGCCAGTTATCTCTGGGAAGGTCAGCTCAAGGAGCCGCTTTTCTGACTCATCCAAGAAGCAGATGCCTTTCCAATTTATAGCAATTATGAAGTGGTTCTTAGGCAAGCTGGGTCCTGAAAATAAAGAAAAAAACTCCTTATCAATGCTATACAAGTCTTCTCCTATTGCTCTTGTATCTGTCCTCCCCTCCCAGGCTCCAGGTATTACCTGAAAACTTAGTGACTTCAAAGAATCTGGAAAAAAGCAAAGGCCACTGAAAGCGAGCAAAATCTACAAGCTGCTCCTTCACAATCTGAGAGGAGAGACGGTCCTGAGTGTATGGGGCCTGCAGGAAAAAAAACAGACCCAAGGTTTTCTCAGTAAAATCTGGTTTGCATGATCTGCAGACAATAAAGAACAAGCCCAGAGATCCCAACAATCCACTGCTGTTACTGGTGTCAAGGAAACTTTGAGAAAGTAAATCAGGAACTGTCTCCAGGGACCCACATGCAGCTAAGAGTGCCCATAGGCATCTGGCTTCCAAATTTCCCTCAAATCCCCACTGACCTGTTCAGAGTCTAACACATATTGGATGCTATGGAAATAATTCAGGTAATCCATTTCCAGATCAAAACCAATATTTCATCTCATGCCCATCCTGACTTGGTTGTCAGATGGAAAACAGAGCCTTAAAAACTACTCTATTCAGAGATTTAAAGGTACTTTTTCATTCTTCCCCCTTGCTCTTCATATGGAAGTGTGAGTGGAAAAGTTTTCTGCTCCCCCAGACCTAATGAGCTATTTGGGATCTACAAACTGAGCTGGATTTCCTTCTTCCCCTACAGACTATTCATAAATGAAAATGGTGAAAGAAGCAGAAGCTGATGCTCAAGAGTGGTTACCCAGCAGTGTCTGACAAACCTCTTACCTTAGCATGTGCATAGGTTATAAGGCTCACCCACTTTTCCAGGGGCTTGGACTTCAGCTGTTTTGCTGGGATACAGTCATGGAGCACCTTCTGCACAAGTTCATTGTGGATGGTATCTCCAAACTGGATATAACAATATTTTGCACCTATCTCCACCAAGTCTTCCTCCTGAAACAATCCATTAAAAGAGGCCTAGAAGGATGTCACAAAGGCTACATAGCCTCTTCCAACCTTTGAACCATTTAGGAATGGGGTTTTCTCAATTTTTGTCTGGATAACTCTTAACAGTCACCCAGCATAAGGAGGGATGAACCTCACACAATCATAACTTTAGAGAGATCATCAGCAAAGATATTTTAAAGTACGACCCAATTTGCCCCTTTGCACATGCCTCCAAGCTCCCACGTGAACTGAAAGTTGCAGGGAAGGAAAAATTATTATTAAAACTGCCAGTGTGACAGCTGGCCCGATCACCTGGACAGGGATTGTTCATTAAGAAGGGAAGGGTTGTTCACATCCCCTACAAACTCAGTTCATATTCCTGCACTGATACACTTTTGTCCCGTCAGGAGGATGAGTGAGGAGCCCCACCTTCTCACAGCGGTACTCTCCAAATCGAATGCCGCGGATGACTTGGTGGTAGATGAGGTCAGTGCTGACAGGATCCTGCCGGGAGCTGTGCCAGGGGGTGAAGATCTCCTTGCGGAAGTAGAGGCGCCAGGGCGCGTGGCGCTCGTGTGTGCCCCGCTCCCTGCCCAGCTGCTCGCACTGGGAGATGGCGTCCAGGGCGTGCTCCCGGCCCCCGCCCAGCGACCACACCTGCCGCAAAGGGACACGGCACTTACTGCCACGCAGCCCGCGGGCTGCCTGGGGGACACCCAGCGCAAAGCTCCCGCTCTCCTCACAGCAAAAGCTCCAAAAAGGTAAGCAGGTGAATATGCAAGTTGTATGAGATGGATTTTTTTTTTTTTACTAGTCAGCTGTGTGGCGAAGGAAACCTTAGAGGGCTGAAGCAAGAATTGGTGATGGATGAGCCAACAGAAAGGCAGAACAGGATTATCAGGTCTTGAGATCCAGCTAGGATTCAGAACTGATTTGGTTTCAGTGCAAGACTGGGTTGAGGGTGTTCCAGAATTCAGGAGTCCTCAGGGAGGCTGAGTGGGCAGCAGCAACTCCACAGAAAGAGAAGGGAGCTTTCACTCTATTTTTCTACACTTTACCTTATCAAACACAGCAATGTAGAGCGAAAACCCAAAGACATCCTTCAGTATGATTTTATCTGCTATGAACTGACAGATCTCTTTGGCAGTGGAAGCAGAGTCTGCAGGGACAGTGATGCTTTGGCCGTTCATCAGGGTGACATTAAACATAATGGGTTTCTTCTGCTTTGTTGCCTGTAAGTTAGAGTTAAATGAGAGAAAAAAATTATGGGCAAACCTTACTTTCTTCCGAAGAATGAAGAAGGCACTTAGATATAAGAGCTCCATACCCTGTACAACCTGGTCAACAATCTTTAAGTGAATCTCCAACACCCACACAGTTTCTTCAAAGCATGGTGAGTTGTAAATATAAATCACATCCCTGGAGCAGCACTGGACTCAAGTTTTCTCCTCCTTACAGCTCAGGAGAGCTGATGATCACATAACCATGCCAACTGATAGACTTTTCATGAGCCACATTTGTCCTGATGGCTTTTGGGAACAGCCTTGCATGCATCAGTGGAGAGAAAGCCTGCAGCAAGTACATTGCCCAGGCAGATGTGTGTTAAGCAATAGGGTCCCTGAGATTTAGGGAGGAATTGAACTGAGGTCTTTACTTGAAAGAGGTAGGATGTGATTTTTAATTACTAGGGTGCCATTTAGTAGTTACTAGGGTGACATTTAAAGGAAGTGGAGGACAATATAACACCATCATACTCCCTTCTTCCTTTCATTTTAAAAGCATAAGCTTTGCTCAGTTCTTTTCAAAAGTGATAGTAAGAGCTTTCCTCAGGAGGTTGTTTCTGGCCTGTGGTTCCTGAGTGGATGGAGGTATCTCCCTGCAAATCATCTGCTGCTGCTTAGATACCCTTCTGCACTTAGGGTAACTGAATAGCCAGAAGAGGTGTGTCCAAGAAACTGCCCAGACCAAGGAGGCTGGTCTTCAATCCCCTTGTGCAACTGATTTCCATGATTTGATTTAGGAACATCTGCTGTTACAGATTAGTGAATGTAGTATAAGTACAAAGTAAGTAAAAACCAGTATAAAATGTCCTGGATCAATATAGTTAATCAAAAAGGGAGTTGCTACCTGAAGTTCCAGCCAGCTGGGAGGTTCAGTGCGGGCCCCATTGCTGTAGGTGCGTCTCAGACGCTCAGCGCAGTACGGAGCGTAGCCCATGGGCCCATGGTGGATGAAATTCAGCAGGTACTACATGCACAGAGCAGGAGAAAGAGTTAGGAAACATTTATTCTCAGAAAACATTAAAAACCTTCTGCAGCTGATACAGTAGATTAGAGTGATCCATTAGGTTTCAGCTCACCAGAAAATATTAAAGATTAGGGTTGGAAATAAGGTCTTCAAAAGGAGGCTTGAGACACTTAGTTTTCACTCATTCTTCAGAACTTTCAGTCCAAAGAGAGAGAAGACTTGTGTCAGTCTATCCACCATGTTTAACTACATGAGTAGTGGAGACTTTATTCTTATGGTTAGGTTAGAACAAGAGTTAGTGTTTTCAACCCAAGAGCCTGAAGTTTTATGCCATGCTGTATGAATGGAAGAGCCGGGAAGAGGGCTAGTGGCAGATTAGGTCTAATGATGATCAATACTTTTAGTTTTACCAAGTTCTATGGCAATATCAACTGAAGTCCATGATTAAGATTGGACATTTGAAGACATGAATGGGATAAACTGAGCTTTTGGAGTCTGTATGGCTCTCTTGTATTTAAGTATCTGTGTTTAGTGCAAGCATGGGTCATTCACGTGATTATTTTAATGATTAAGAATATTCCTAGAGGTAGAGTGTGGTCATGTCTTTCATGAATTCTGCATGTTCCAAGTCTTTGGATAATGACTGGTGTCAAAATACGCCTATGGCTTGTGACTGGTTTGTTCCAAGCAGTGTCCATTTAGCAGCAATTATGATTAGATTGATATTTGAACTGGGGTGTTAGTAAAGCAAGGCTGAAGTTTCATGCACATCCATGAATCCTGTTTGCCTCTCAGATCTAGGAGGACTCCTGATGTCAAGTTGGAGCCACAGGTTGATTTTTATCCTGTTGTGAAGTGGATTTATCATCCATTTAAACTTGGAAATTAATAAATAATTTAAAAGTCCAAATTTTAGGGCTTAGATATATAGGATAAAGATTGATAAAACTTGGGGGTGTGATTTTATACTGGCCTCCTGAATATATTTAATCACTAGGGTTGTAACTGGAGACACCTTTTGGATGTCCTTGGCTGGAAAGGCAAAATTGGAGAGGTTAAAATTTGCCAGATCCTTTGCAGATTTATAGATCTAAAATGAGAGCTGTGATGAACAACAGAATCCAGACTGTATGATGTGTAATGAAAAAAATTAAACGTGAATATAGCAATAATTTATTTAAATTCCCAGATAAGCATATGAAATGAGAAAGTTTCTGCTGAAACCACAGCACCAGCTTCTCTGGAAGCCAAACATTTTATATGGCTGTCAGCATCAAAACATCAAAATACACAAGACACCAGCTCAGCCAAGGTGTGTGAGCTGCTGCAGGAAAGGTTAGCAGTGTACCTTCACAAACGTGTCTGAAGGAGGAAAGCAGCCAAGGCAAAGTGACAGAAGGATCCAGCCACGAGCATAGCTGCTCCTGTTGCTGTTTTCAGTGAGTTGTTTGCAAATCTGGCAATAAATCTCATCTCTGTAACGAAACATGTGAGAGCCACAGATAATTCACTGTCTGAACTGTCTTTGGCTACATTTCAACTGTAAGCTTGGCAGGATTGCAGCATGATGAAGTAGATCTGAGCTAGGTTCAAACACAATAGCTAGGATAGCACCCACAAGGCACCACAGGAAATAGCTGTGCTCTGGAAAAGGCTCCAGGCATGCTGAGGGCCTTGTGCCACCCCTTCTTACTCGAGCAGCTCAAGTGCAATTCCCATGCTGAATTACCTTCTGTGAGGAGCAGGGGGCTGTGCAGGAAAAACAACTGCTGGCTCATCCAGCTGTGAAATGGCATTGCTGTCCAAGAGTCTAGATGTGTAACTTGCTCTCTACAGCATGTGGGTTGTGGCTCATGGCTCCTGTCTGTCTGCTTGTAGGTGGATTTGGGGATAAGGATGGGGGACATCCTGCTTAATTTTATATTTATATATATCTATGTATTTATATATTTATATTTATATACAAACTTGAAGTGAATCTTGTACAGAAATGGAGAAAGGAGTGCTTCAGAGTAAGCCTCTGAAAATGCAGGTTACCTGCAGCAAGGACCTAAGGGAAACAGATGCAAAAATCTGCATCTGCAAATAAAACTCTTATTTTAAAAAACCTTAAGTTTTTCTAGATTATTGGAATACACATTTGTCAAATCTGATGTGAGAGGACATAAGTTGGATGAGTTTTTTGTTCCCTGATAGGACATTTGATGAAACACAAACTGAGGGTATAAGTACTTAGCCTATGGCTGTTATGATATATGGATTGAATGCAATTTTTGCCAGTTAAGAATCTGCTTTAGAGAGTGTCTTGACTGAAACAAAGTGACTGTGGAGAGAGGAATGCAGCCCATGACTGAGGTCAAGGCACAGCCTGTGTCTGTGGACTTGGTTACAGAAAAGTGCTTAGGATAAAACAAAGGAGAGGATTCATGGGCTCATGCCAGAATCAGTGAGCTTCTGCCTTATTCTCACACCATGCTTGGCCTAAGGTCCAGCCTCACACTGCCTGTGGTCAGGATTTCTCCTTAGTGTCTGGTACACTCAGCAATCCAATCTTTGACTGTCTCCAACACGGGGACCTTGCTTGAGTGCTCAAAAAGAGGCTATTGGGAAACCTTTCATCCACCTTGTGTACAGTAACTCCATAGATCTTACTCCTCTGAGTGACTACTCTCCCTCATTCTAGAGCAGTGCTCCCCCTCCAAGTGTTACTGAGTCACAGCCCTGAGCTCTGCCCCTTTCCATACCTGTGGGGTATTCAAAAAGCCATATATGGTGGCAGCTGGCCTAAACTGCAACATGAAAAGAGCAGAAAAGGCAGTAAAGGAGTCATTCTCCAGGACTGTGGAAAAATGATGCTGGATTTCCTTGATGTAATGGGCACCTGGCCCTAGGAAGGAGGTACAGATTTCCTACCTGATGGCAGGACGCAGAATTGCATTGCCAATAATGAAGTGTACTTTTTCTAGGTTGGACATAGGTCTCTGAGAGATCGAGATGTCCTCTTGGAAAGCCTCTTCTCCACTTCGTAGCTGATCTGTCACCTGAAAGAAACAGAGTAGAACCCCAGAACTCTAGAAATCTCACCTCTTACCATAAATGAGAGACATTCCTTCTCTGTCTTTCTGGCTAAAATTCTTCTGCTCAGTGCAGGAGAACCAGGCCATATTGCCCCCTTCCCTCTCAAGGTAAACTCATTAAATGTGCTGTTTCAGCACTACCTCTGTCTGGGAGAACTTTCCTGAATTCTCCTGTATAGCCCAAAGCACGTGGTTCTCAGTCTGCTCAGGCCTCTGAGCAAGCTGTTCTGTAATGCCAATTCTCAGTAATAAATTTCTCCCTGTGTTCTCTGCCAGAGAACAGATGACATCAGTGCATGGGGATCATTTCCAAAGAACACTGCACCAGGTATCCCACAAAAAGCTGCCCTGGCTTGGCAGGGGAGCAAGTTCTCACCTGGGAGGTTGCTCACATAATCTGTCAGAAGGTGAAGACAGAGTTTCAGGCAAGAAAAAAGGGAAGCAATTCAATTCCACCTCTTACCTTCCCTGTCAGCTTGGATGACCGTTTCAGTTTCAGGGATGAAATCCCCTTAGAAATCTTGTTATCCCTTCTGCCTTCTCTCTGCAATACACATTACCATTATAGGAAATCATTTTAATGCAAAGCAAGAATGATTCATTAAAAACAGAAAGATGCTCAAGTGAAAATGGTTTCTTTTCTCCTCTCCTGTCAGAAGGAGCTGAGCGTTCTGCCAGGACTGACTGATGCCCTTTTGCACTTGTGGCATTTCAAGTACAGTAGCAGGAAAGAGTTCCTTTGCTTTTTCTCACTCTTGGTAGAACAGCACAGAAACCAAGGAAAGCAAATGAAAATACAAACAGCCTGCTTGTCTCACCATATTTGGGCTGTCATTCCTCAACTGGACCTGGTTTTTCCTGCCAAGTGTGTCATATATCTGTGTCATCACGGAGCTGCTCTTGCTGGTGGCACTCTTGGCAAACATTGGTGGCTCTGGCAGGTCCCCCATGAACCTCAGGATGATCACCCACACAGCTAGAGAAGCCTATAGCAGCAGAAAGCACAGTCAGACAGTGCCAACAGGACCAGTGGCTCCATGCCATTTCTGCCTATTTAGATTAAGAGCATTTTCTTCCTTTACTCAGTCCAAATTGTTAAAATTCCCATTTCCTCTGACTGCCTACACAGAGTTTAGTTTCACACCAAACAACAAGACATTAACACATTTTCCTGGTAAAGGAAGAGGGTACAGCTCTGGTGGGAAGGTCAGATTCCCTCTGGGATTGCTGAGCCCTCACCATTCCCTTTACTGGCACCTTGGAGGTGTGCTGTGGCTAGAGGGAGGTGGAGAAGCCTTGGTTGAATTGCACTCTGCATTTGCTGACCTGGATAAGCAATGGAGTGGAGTCTGCCAGGACCCTTCATGCCCAGAACTAGAAAGCCAAGTAATAGCAAAGTTCTTGATGCATGGGGTCCTGCATTCTGCCAGGCTGCTTAGAATCAAGGAAAACACCTTCCTCAACCCTCTGGTTCAACAGGATATTGGAGGCCTCGCCCTTCCCCTTCTGTCCTGTCTCACAGACCAGCAACCCTAACAAGAGCAGAGAGATGGATAAGCTCTCATGCTTCTTCTCTCCAGACCATTTTTGTTCCCAAAGTGTGTCTGGAGAAGTCAAAACACACCTCTAAGTTTCCTCTTTGGGCAACAACAAAGGTGACCAGAGATCCTGCAGGTGTTTGTGTGAAGTGCCTCCCAGCAAAATGCTAAAAAACACTGATGGGAACCTCTGCTTTCAATACCATGGCTCAGGACTATCTCCTTGGCTCTGGAGTCTCTGGTTCCCAGGGCTGTGCCAGAGCCAGGACCCAAGGATGATGGGACCTGCAAAGCCAGGGCTGTGGAGAGAGCAGGTTCAACATGAACAACAAGGGGCAAGATACCAGGACATTGTCCTTGTCATCGTGGTAGAGTAGTGGGTGCCGCAGCTGTCTCCGGATGTGTGTATGTGTGGAAGACCCCTGGAAATAAGTAGCTGCAAACTTGGGGAAGGTGTACTCTTCCAAACCATGTGCTTCCTCTTCCAGCTCCACACTCATGGGAACCATGTCCAGGTCCACTTCCTCCAGCTTGTTAGGCTTTGTTTCCAAGTCCTGTGCAGAACATGAGGAAGAAGCATATTTTCTTTACTGAATTCTGATATTCTTATGTTTAGTTTTGCTTTTTTTTTTTAACCTTGGCCATAGGTCTTCCATAATTTGGCTTTCCAGCTAATCCCAAAGCCATTTACACCTGCTGCCAACAGATCATATAGACTCATAGCTTGTTCTTCTGAGATGCATCCATTCCATATGGCCTTCCTGTCTTGGTCCTCAGCAAGAATATTGCTGATGGAAAATCCAGGTGTTACTGTTCACATCCTGTACTTATCCATACCACTCAATTCTGCCTACCTCTTCCTACAAAACTCCAACCTCCCAGACGAGTATATCCCAGATTTTGCTTTCAGGAATATGGTATAACTTGGATCATGAACTTTCAGGTTGTTTCAAGCAGAAAATCACTGACAGCACTGTCAGCAGAGCATGAGGTTGGTGCCAAAATGCAGAGGGTGGCAGTGTTTGGCTGGGACAAAGAAACAAATGCAAAGTTTGAAGCTATATAGTCCCTAAACTGCTGTGACCAAAAACTTTTGGGAACTCACCTCTGCAAGAGATGCCTTAGTGACTGGTTGACTAATTTGGGGGATTCTTTCACTGTACAGAAGTTCATTAAACAGAACTGACCACTGATGGAATTCCAGCAATCAACGGGCTTACAAAAGAGACAAGCATGACCCATTACCAGTCTGCAGCTCTGTACCTCAAAACCCAGAGGAGCCTGTCCTTCTTGACCTCCAATCACAGAAGGTAAAAACCCAAAAATTTTGTCCACCATTTCTTGGTCACTGATAACATCATGATTTGTTGGTTTATTGGCAAGCACGTTCCTCCCTTGTCTTGCTTCTGCCTCCTCTCTCTCCTGAGTTGGCAGGTGTTCCTTAAACACAGAAACAGGCATGATTTGAACATGAACATCATGAATGAACATCATTCTGCTAGAGTGAAGGGGTATGAAGATGAAACACTTTTACAAAGGTGTGTGACTGTGAGGTCCAGCTCTGCCATTGTAGTGTTGAAACAGGAAGTCAAGTGTTGCTTGTGTCAAGCAGTCACAGAGACCTGGCATATCAGCAGCAGGGCCCTGCTCTTACAGCTGTCTTTATGGACTGTTAGCCTATTGATAATGATGGGCAATTATTCAAGAATTTAATCAACAAGAGATAATACAGGAAAAACACAGGGTTTCTAACCTCAGAAAACCCCACGATATTTGAAATTTTAAAATGTTTTGTGTCAGGAGACTTGTAATAGCATTGGGCATATTTGGCTAAAGTGCCAGCTCACGCTGCAATCAGAAATGTGTATGTGTTTGCCTTGTTAGATTTTCAAAGCACCATTGTCACAAATAGGGTGACAACCATGTCTTTTCTTTCTTTAAATATAGCAGTGCTCAGAGGTTTGAGCAAGTCCACACCTATGAGCTGGGTAACGCAGACCAGTGTTCCTCCTGCAGCTCACCTACCTTTTGTAATCTCTCAGCTTCTTCCCTTGCTTTCAGTGGTCCCAAGACTTGGAGGAGATGTTTTTCATCTTTCAAGTGGATATTCCTGGCTTGCAGCTTGTTCTGTGGACAACAGGACTATTCTGTGACTGTTTGTACAACTGCTGAGCCAGCTCCCTTCTGCCTTTAACAAACTGTGCACATCAGGATTTTGTCCCAACAGAGGCTTAGTTCAAGATTTGACATTTTAGGGAACAGGCCACAGGTAGAAATCTGCAAACTGGCTTTGTCCTGTTTGTACAGCATTAGTACAGAAAGGAAATCACAGAGAGGCCTCTCATGTGCCATGGACTGCCAAGGGCTGGTAGCACCTACCAAGACACACTGTGCTGGGATTCCCTTCTGAATGGATCCCTGCGTGCCATTATCAGACCCTGCTGTAGAAACTGATCTCCCCTTGCAGGACTGGCTGGTACACACAGATCTTATCTTTTCTCCCTTCTGTCAAAGCCACTGCAGCTGTGTCAGTGAAGTTTTGATCCATGATAACAATCATATAAAGCAAATGTAAACAAGATCAGTCTGCTTAACACTCTGCTCTTGTACTTGGCAAGAGTTCAAAATAAAATACCCCAAAATGAATATCCACACCCAATCCTATGTTAAGGCAACACTTGCTGGTGGTAAAATCTCTGTTGGACTTTCATAGAAACAATGTGTTCACAGGGTATCTGTGAGCATTACCTCCCCCTTCATCCTCCGGTAGGTTTGGCGAGCGAGCATGCCCCTTGCGTATGCCTGGATGACACAGGCAGCTTTCTCCTGCTCTGCCACCTTCTGCCGCACCAGAAATCCGCGGCACAGGGCCTGGAACCTGATGATCCGAGCCCGGGTGGCCTCGTAGTGCTGAGCCAGCTGCCGGCTGCGGTACAGAGCCTGCAGGCGCCCAAAGCCCAGCAGCACCTGCGGGGGCAGCAGAAGGGAGGAGTCACTGTGGTTCCAAACCATCGGGACGGGTTGGATGTGAGTTAGGATGAGTAGGAGACAACAAAATTAAGTAACTGGATAGCCACTGGAAGTGGCTGATGTAATATCACCCTTTATAGTTTGGGTTTTTTTTTTTTCCTTACCAGTAATAGGCCTTTAAAACTAGTATATAGAGTTATTTGGGGGATCTGTTCTAGAGAATGGCTCCAGAAAGTGACAGTGGTAGCCTGGGGTTACAACAAGAGAAGGAACAGAGCAGAAATGAAGCCAAGTGAATGGAAACAAAGAATTAGATGGGAATTGCATCACTGATGCAGAATATAGAATGTTTCTAACTGACACTGGCAGTTTCTCCTCCTGCCCATCTCAAATGGGATATAATAATAATAATAACAATCCCTGCTACACATATACACAATCTGTTGGTGCCCCCATTTTCCTCACCCAGAAAATGCACCATCTATAGAAGATCAGCCAATATTTTTCCCACAGAATCATCAAGGTTGGAAGAGACCTTCAAAATTATCAATTAGTCCAATTGTCAACCCAGCACCACCATAACCACCCCTAAACCACAGCCCCAGGTGCCACATTCAGACGCCTCTTCAACACATCCCAAGATGGTGACTCCACCACCACCCTGGGCAATTTATTCCAGTGCCTGACCACACTTTCTGTGAAAATTTTTTCCTAAGATCTAATCTGAAACTGAACCTCCCCTGGCAAAATTTTTAATAATGTGAGATTGATATAATGACTTTTCTGATATTTTTTTACAAATTCCCAGTTGCAGAAGACACTTTGCTCATAGCATGGTGATGGTGCACAAAGGCTAGGCTTGTGTTTCTGACTGTAAAAAGTGTGGGACCACATATATGACAGATCTCTGGAGCCAGTCCTGCCGATGGTGAGTTGGGTTCCTATTTCACCAAAAAGCAGAAATGTCACAGGTTCAGCAAGCCCTGAGAGGTCCCAGAGCCCTCCTTGGACTTTACACCTTCCTTTACACCCTGTCATCTTGTCTATTCTCCCTTCAGTTGAAAATATCTTAATTCCTAACACTCCACTCAGTCTGGCAGATTGATACACCTTCATCTTACCATTCTGAATTCCTTCCGGCAGCAGTAGCCTCTCCAGGCTGACTGAATGGCTACAGCAGACTTCCTCTGTTTCAGGAACTGCTTCCTAAGCAGACAGACATGTGAGGTGACAAACAGTAAGTTATCTCTGTTGTTCTTATGATAGTAGTAAAGAATAAGGTGGGGGTTTTTTTCCCTTTCATGGGATGTCCACAGTCTGATGTCAGCCTTGTTTGCTGCAAAAATACTCTTAGGAACTATAGACCAAATTAATTGCTGTGGTCAGAGAGCTCTTTAGGAACTGACAACCCCTCACATCAAGACTGGACCAGTTAACTTCCCCATCTAGTAACCTTTCTCCCCAGTGTTTTGCTGCCAGGACAAGGAGCCCATCTGAGCAAGATGAACCTCCCATGGTACAAACTGTCACACTGCAGCTGAAAAAGCAGCACATAGCTCTGATGGGTTATAAGTAAAAATAAGGTGAGGCTTTTGGCTTGGATACTCTATTGGATGGCAGGCAGAGTCTGAAAAAAAAAAAAAGAGGGAAGTTTTGGAGCATTTGGGTCCTATTTCTTAGTTCTTCCTTCACTATGGTCAAGAGTATTTCTAAACCAAACCAAGACTTAGTCCTATATCATGGTTCTGATTGAGGGGATACAAGATCCATGAGTACAAATCATGATGTAAAGCATTTAATGAGGACAAACATTTATTTTACAGTGACTAATTTTCATTTCTGAAGATATTTCAAACTAAACCAGACACAACACAAGAATTAGGTGTCTTTGGCAAAGAGGACTAGTTTCTATCTGATTCTTATCAATGTCTTTATCAAAGAAGCATCCTAAATCAGAGAATTCTTGTAGCTCTGAGAAGGGCACAGATTCCATGGGCATTTCCTGCGCTCCAGATGTCTACTGTTTACTAAAAATATTAAGAGCAAGTCCTCCTTTCAAATCTCCCTTTTCATACATGCCACAGTCCTGAAATTTTGAAAAACATCACAAAAATAACAAAGCTGAGCCAAAACAAATCTTGGTCCAACATCTGCATGGATACACTGTGCATTGTTACATGATGAACATGAAATTTAGGGCTGGTGGAAGGTGTAAACTGATACATTTCATACTCAAAAATGCTGTAAAGAGTGTGTTAAGCTGCACCACAAAGATCACCTGCTTCAAAATAAAGCAGATTCCCTCCTGTAAGATCACTGACCTGTCCTTCAATCCTCTCATCACCTTCTGGATAAGAAGAACCTTATCTGTGAGTACATTTTGACGTTGCAGCTCCAATACAGTGTCATGATGATCCTGTTAAAAGAAAGTGTGAATATGCCAGTTTTCCAACATCTGGAAATAGGACACATGATCTGAAAGACACCCAAAATCAGCATGATATAGCATAATGTAACTAAAATACATTTATGGGACTGCAGTAGGAAGAGTGCACACCACCTGACCAGACTTGTCTAGCTACAGCCATAAACAATCTGCCTGCAGCAAGACTTTTCAGCTGGGGGTTTGCTACAGGCAAGGTGGCCCTCTGCAACAGTGCACTGGTATCCTGTTCTTTTTTATGCTGCAATACATTGCACTGTGCTGTTTCAGCTGCAAGGCTGTAGCACAGGAACAGGATCAGCCTCTCCTACACCAAACCCTCTCCACTGAATTATCTGGCTTTCAAGAACAAAGATCCACCCTCAGATCCAAGAGGGAGATTTTGTAGGACAACCCAGTCCTCCTTGGTCACCCTTCTTGCACAAACAGGCCAAGCTGTACTGTGAAGCATCCAGCTTTTCTTGAGAAAATACAATAAACTGACCTATTTACTTACTTTAAGGAAAATCTTAGTCCTTCCAACTTGCCAGCTTTCATCTTTGCCCAGCACTGCTTCGGAGATGCTGATGCAGCTCTGTCGAGTATCATTCTTCAGCTGATGTGCAAAAGCATCATGATGTTAGGGCTTGGCTGTGAAACACAGGAGCTGTACTATGCAAGGATCTACTGCCCTGCATCCCAAAGGGTGAAGAACAGAAACAGATGAGGTCTTGCAGACCTCTGGGCTGACAGAACAATGAATGAAAGTGGTTCAGCTCAAATGGCCAGGAGGAGGAGGAGGAACGTGATTGAATGACCAAACATTCCAGAGTCAAGGTGTGAGGAGGACATCAGAAACCTGAGAAATGTGTGATCACAGAAAAAAACCATCTGAGGGCAGTGGGAATGTTACCCTGCCTGGGATGTCTGTGTGGAGCAGGCCAAGGACAGCTGGACCTCAGAGCAACTCTGCATTTTCAGCTAAGGCTGAAGGGAGTATTTAACTATTTAGCTATAATTACTGTGATAACAGTTCCTATGATGACATCTCCTGTGCTGACAGCTCTCTCAACTCTGCCAGCAGTAATTCAAGAACTTTCTTCTATGGGAAAGACTAAGGCCTCATAAGGAAAAGTTAGATTAGCCTTAAACCATGTTTTTGCTTACACACCTGTTGTCGAAGGGACCATGGCAGAAGAACTCTGTACCTCTCAAAGAACTCCTCAAAGCTGTAACGAATTGGGTACCCAGCTTTCCTGATCTGAATGGTCTCCATCATCCCTGAATAGCGCAGCTGTTTGATACATAGTTCCCGATCAAACAACTGAAAGGGAAACCAGACAAGGAGGAGACTTAGCGCTGAAAAAAGGTACAGGTGCAGTGTCCCTCAGAACGTGTCTGTTAACCTCCAGCCTCAAAGGGCCTGCAAAATGGCCTGCTGTGCTTTTTTTAAATTGTATTTTTCTTCAGTGCACTAAATTAATACATTTCAAGCATAAGCAAGTCTTCACTTTTGTGTATGTCAGCAGTAGAAACAGTCTGTTATCTTCAATCTGGCTACCATTTTTCATTCTAGAACTGCACTTTCAGGTGAACAGTGAATTGATCATATAATTTTGCAGGTGTGAATAGATGCATTAGCAACTTAGGCCTTTGAGCCTACCATGCAAAGCACAGCAGCCATGCTGCTCTTTTCTTATTGTTTAATCTTATTTGAGATTAAAAATTGGCTCACAAAGCCACATGCAGTGCTTCAAAAATTTTTAAATTACTTGACCAACACCATACAAGGTTTTAGAATAGAACTGGATCGAAATTCCCCGAGTTCCAGCCATGGATCCTAATGACAAACTGACTCCTCCTGGTATGTCAGATTAAGCTAAATCACCCTCTCACAAACTCCCATAGCTCTCCTAGTCTCTCTCAGGTTATTTCATAGTATGATCATTGTTGATCTTAATGAGTTTTTTTTGTTCCTGTGTTGAGGGGCTACAGACTTTTCAGTTTTGTCTTTATCTTTACCAAAAAGGGATCAATAACTCTACTCAGGAATATACCTGTATGCTTTTTTGCTGTCCATTACTCTATGGTGCTTTTGTGAGATGCTTTTGTAAATTAACAATGCTGTACCCTCCAACTATGTTTATTGCAGCAATACCCTGTACTCCAGCTCTTCTTGGATGCAGCCAAGTACAGCTATAAAATGTTACACAGCAACTGAGAGCCTTTTCTCATCACAAACTTTACCAAAGGCAAGACTTTGTATTGTTAGAACATTACCAGTGGTTTCTTGTAGTCATTTGGCTTGATGCAGCGGATGAAGTATGGCTGGCACTGCTCAAGGATTTTCATTAGCTTTTCCAGGGATTGCTTGAACTGTCCTCCCAGTGTCGAGAGCCGCTTGGTGGTATCAAAGCCCTGGGAAGAGAAAGCATATGCTGACTGCAACATCCTCTCAGAGGATCCTCCAGCCTCCTCTCAGAGGCCAATTAACAAACCTTTGTATTTTTGTACAATGTAACAGTATCATACAACCACCAGAAAAAGAATTATTTGCCTACATGGGAGCTACATTGGCCATCTGCACCTTATTAATTTGGGTTTATTCTTGTAAAGAAACCTCCCACTAAGTGCTTTCACCTACTTGGGCACTAAGTGCAAGAAGTCAGGGTGGCTGTGGTGGAAGTAATTTCACCCACAGGAGTCCACATGCACCTGTCTCTTCCAACCAAGGCTGTGTTTAGTGCCAGGCCTGGGTGCCAAGCTGTGATTCCTGGGAGTATGCCTGAAAGCTTGGTGAGAAACAGCCACTCCCAAAGCAGGAATAAACTTCAGGCCAGATATTTTCCTGCCATCTCAGCTAGGAATGCTAAAGATCCAGAACAGCCCATTCCTTGGGGATTAGGATGATCACCTTGCTCATGAATACTACAGTAAGCAGTGAAAAGGCAGACTTTTACTGGAGTATAAGGTATGAGGTACTCCAGACTTCCCCAGCCTCTGTGACAGCTGTCAGAGACTGTTCCACCTGTCTTTTTCACACAAATCATCACATTAGGCTGAAGCTTCTACATCTCAGTATGGGCACATTAAATTGCAGTGACAACAGTACAGAAGTAACAAAAGGACTCCACTGGCCTTTGACATAGAGGCAATGAGCTGATCATTGCAGCACAACACAGGTGGTTTGTTTGTTAGTTTGTTTGGGGTTTGGACCGTTGTGGGGTTGTTTTACTTTATTTTTACCTAATTTACTTTAATTTTTCAAAGTAAATAATTTAAAGCCCAGTGGCTCCCCTCACTTCCATGATCTACGGGGTACCTCATCCTGTTCTTAAGTCTAAAGTGCCCTTTTGAATACTCCGATTTCCACTCTCTGCTTTAGCTACAGGGCAAGGCTGCCCTCCAGTGATCAATCATTCGTGTCTTTGGAAAACAGCTCCTGGGAATGTCTCATCGAAGCTCAGATGCATCCTAGGGCTAGCAAGCACCCAAACTGGGTATAATACCAACACAGACATATTTTAGCTGTAAGTGATTTTCACTCTCAGACCCTAGAGGCCTTTCTGCTGTACCATCAGTGGGATGGTCATACTGGGCTGAAGCCCATGCCCTCATGATCTCATACGTGCAACATTGTTAAAGCTGAATTTGTTGTTCAGTTAATGGTGACTTTTCTGTTGTGGTGTGTCGGAAAAGAAACTGTGAGACCTCAGGACAAAAAAGTATTTTCTGGCACATCATTCATTATTCTTTTCTGTAGGCTGCTTCTTAGGCTTCCCAATGGAGGTCCCATTTATTTGAACATCGACAGCTAATTTTTGTGCATTATGACATGGGGTAGCCCACATTTGGTATTTCCTTTTTTGACATGCTGCTGTACTTTCTTTTCAATAACACAGCATTATTTATATGGACAACACTTGTTAGAAGAGCATTAGAGCAAAGTAAATACACCTGATATTTAATCTGGAGGTATTAATAGCATTTAAGAGATGCTAAGCCAGTTATCTATTGCTGCTTATACCACTTCTGACATTCTTTGCCCCTGGGATATTTACCTGTCCGTGGCCAGGTGTTCTGGACAGCAGAAAGCCACACTGGGACAAAGATAGAGGAAGAAAGGACAAGATCAGAAAACAATGCCAGGAAAATATAGAGAAAATAGGAAAGATAGCAAGCTGATTCTTCTGTATCCTGACAGGAAAACTCAAAGATGTAAACAATCAAGAGCAAAAGTATCTTCATATACTGGTGACACTGCACAGCTAAATGTTCAGAAATCAAGTATGTGGAGGTTGGAGCAGGATAAAGAACCCGAACAGTGCCTCACACAGTTTTCTAGTCCACTGCACTTCACACCCTTATTTTCACTAGGCACAGACACAACAGGCACAGTGGAGTCTGTGATAAGGATCCATCCTGAACTTTGTCACATAGTGATGTCCAGTCAATGATAATGTGGGGAGGCATCACAGCTCGTGGTCCTGAAGCAACCTGCAGGCATGGCTACACAGATGTCCAGGGTGCAGGCCTGGGAGGCAGGGCTGACACTGCACTTGTTTGCAGCAGGAACACCAGACCCTGCCTTTTCCTGCAGCCCCCTTGGCAGAAACAATTTGAATGAAAGAGAAAGGGACTTGCAGAGACAGTGCAAAAGACAGAGGAAATCAAGAACAGCTTTATGGAAGGCAGGAGAAATGAGTTGTTTCTGCAAGACAGTGCCAGTAAGCCAACCTTGTAGACGTGGTCAGATCCAAGATGCCGAATGGTCCCACGTCCCAGACTAGGTGGGGTTGTTTCCACCTGGAAAATCTCTCTCAGGAATTTGTTCTTGGAGGAATGGACCACTTGCATTACATTAGCACTCAGTGTGTCACGATTTTTCTCCAGGAAATCTATAGGATGGAAACAAAATTAGCCTGTCACCTCTGCAGTCTGCTGGCTCTAGCACCACTCTACCTAAAATCCACTTAATTTACAGTAACTTGCAGATTGGTTTAGAGTAATCCTGCTGACCTCCTGATCAACTTCAGATCAACACTACCCTGGAGAGTCACATATCCAGGGCAGGTCATGCCCTTCCCTTCACCCTCTGTATCCAGCACAGATAGGCTCACCTTTTGATTCATAAAAGACAACCCCAGCAAAGTGGTTGATGCCAAACTTGGTATCATGAACACTCTTAGGTGGGATGTAGACTTTACTTTTACCATGGAGGGAATTGATTTTGACAAGCATGGTGGCATCTGTACCCTACAAACAAATATAGGTAAGTTAAGCAGATTGTCCCCAGCACTGGTCTGTGCTCAGCAAGCAAACAGAAGTGGTGCTCAGAGATAACAAAAGCTCAAATTCTGCCCTTATGTGTGTAGTAGATCTGGAGAAAGGTAGGGCCAAAAGTATCTTCCCTTTTACAAAGACCTCTGTCTCAAGCATCATGACAGAACACACCATCAAGCACAGGGCCTGGTGTTCTAGGGCTCTACACAAGCCTTCCTAACTTTACTAACATCACCACGTGGGCTGAGAATTTACCAGATCTTTGAACCTCACAAGCAAAACCACTCACCAACCTTCTCATGCTCTCCTACCCAGGAAGCTGTAAGGGATGCCTCCTCCTCCTCCTGGGCAGGCACAGTTCTTCCTGCACTCCCCAGCTGATGCAAGACTCAGAGATCTCTGTAAGAATCCCTGAGCAGATCCCAGTCAGCATGCCCAGACCATGGGTTCCAGAGGCTGGGCAGTCAGCTGGGTGCTTCCCTTCAAGGGGTGCCATCATGATGCCATCTCCTCATGGGCCATGTGAGCTCTGTGCACTGATCTGTGCCCAGGGCAGTGGGGGCTGTGCTCTCAAAAATCACGTGCTCTGGGAATCATGGAAGAAGTGCTTTCTTGATCTGGGGGACCACCCTCTTCTTAGGGAAGAAGGGGGAAAGCTGTCTGCCTGTACATGATCCTCTCAAATAGTTACCTGAAGGACTACAAATGAGCTGAGGCAGGGGCTTGCTTTTCTGGACACCCTCCATTGTCATTTGATTCCTGCACCAACACTCCAGTTTAGCCTCACCATGCTCTGCAGACTAGGAAAATGCTCTACAGGCATGTCTGAGATCAGATGCTACCATCATCTCTGCTCTTCTGTTTGAGATGACTGGCCTTTGCAGAATAACATTTCACAGAATCAACAGAATCACGGCAGACAACAGCCTCATGCATTAAGCAGGTCACATTGTCATGAAAGGAGATCATGTCAGTCAAACAGGGCCCTTGGTGACTGGGCTTGATCAATTTGTTGTTCTGTGTCTGCACTGTGATGGTGCTCAAAATGATCTGTTTATGACCTTCCCTGCACCAAGGTTAGCTGCCAGGCCTGTAGTTCCCCTTCAGTTCCTCACAATGGTGACATTGTTCAATTAAGTCTGTCAGCAAGGGGAAGAAAGGGCATGCTGCAGCCCAGACCAACAGCAGAACAATACTCAAACAATAAACAGTTTCAAAGATTTCCTAAACCCTTGGAAAATGATCCGGACTCCTTCCTTCTCTGTCTGGAACAGCTGTCAGAGTTTCAACAGCAAGGCACCAGGAAGAGCCCATTCCAGCAGAGAGTGAAGCAGTTGTGTAGTGAGCTAATTTGAAAGAAACATCTATGGGGAGAAGATACTGCCTCTCCTAACGTATCTGAAAGGCACTTCTGCACTTCTGTGTGTCTAAACCCAAGTGTTACCTGTGAACTGTGTACAAAGCCAGGCATCACAAGTGAAACCAGAAATTTACCTTTGGGAACCTGCTCTCTTCATCAATGAGGGAGATGATATTCATGGGCTTGAGTGCAATGACTTCCAGAGCCTGGTGGTTATCAGTGAAGTCAATGTTGTTCCAGGCAATGTGCTCTGCAAGGTATTCCTCTTGCTCCAGCTTGAAGACATGGTGCACAAAGAACTGCTGAAGGTGCTCATTTGCAATGTTAATGCACAGCTGCTCAAAGCTGGGGAAGAACAAGATGAAAGCTCACGGTCATCCTTGGCCAGTGCTGCACTGCTCTCTGCTGTTTGTTTAGTCTCTGCATTAAATGCATATCCAGATACACCACTGCCACATTCCACAGTGCTGGTGACCACCATCACTGCACGTTGCCAATTTTAGCAATACAAGGGAGGCATCTTCTGCTGTGGCAAAGACCAGCAGCAATGAGCCAGCTGAATGTTGCTTAGTAGGCAAGAAAAGATCTTTTATGTGTTTCAAGAAACTCCAGAGATAAAGTGGAACATGTAAGTGTGAAAATCACTTGACTTGTGAGCATGTGACATATTTCTGCTTGCACTGGCTCTACCACTTCTTTTGTTATTTTGTTATTTACTCCTTTATGCTGTACCTGAGTATCATTACCTCGTACTTGCTGTGGCACACTGTGTGTGCCTCTGGGGAACAGCACAAAATAACAGGAGATAACACAAAAGATAGAAGACAGACTGTAGAGATCCTAGATTCTGTTCCAAAAGTCACTGAGGAATATTATCTGGCTGAAGGCAAGAGGCATCAGTTGAAATGAATTGCAAAAGATTGCAGAGTGTGTGCTGATGGTTTGTGGAGAACTGATGGTACCTGACAACTGAGAGAGCTGCTGCCCCCTCCAGAGAGAAGGGCAAACAGAAATGCTGCTTTGGAAGAGACAATGGAAGAGACAGCAGTGACATGCAGTGACACAATGGTGGGCTGACCAGGGACTTTGCTGACCTGCCCTTAACAGTAGAGAAATGAAGCTGTCAAAAAACAAAAACAAAACCAAACCAAAACAAAAAAACCAAAACCACCACCACCACCAACCAACCAACCAAGTAAACAACCCCAAAAACAAACCAACAAAAAATAATTTTAAAAATGATGGGAGAACACTGAGAAAGATGTAAGTATGAGCTGAAATGCGAAACACAACACAGTCTCCTTTGTACTACATGTCAAATGTATCCCAAGAGATGCTGTAAAATGCTATGGAACAGGAAAGTTTGGTACAGAGACACAGAGATATACTACATCCTCACATAGTGGCTGCCTACCACAGTAGCTCCACAGCCAAATCCCCATAGAAAATTCCTCAGGTTCTGGAATAGACATGTGCAATGGCTGCACTAAATGCAGGCTGAGGAAGAAGGCAAAAGTATGATCATGACTGAAGAAAAATGGAATCTGCATGATCATGATTGGTAAAATCCAGTAATGGAATTTTTATTGTTTTTCTGAGAATCAGGATGATGATGAAAGAGCATGTGTCTCTTTGTTTTTTCATTCTTTCCCTTTACATCAGCTGCTTTTCAGCTTCCTATTGCATGCATCTGGAGTTTCCTACCTGTTGTTGCTGAAGTTTTCAAACCCAAAAATGTCCAGGAGCCCAATGGATTGATGTCTGCCTTTCGGCTTCTGAGAGGTTGGGTTGAAAATGGCTGAGTTGATTTTGTTCACGATCCACAAGAAAATCCGTCCATATATACCCTGAGAAAAAAAAATGAAAGGGGAATTAGAGCCCATCATTAGAGTCTGTGGATGTCACTTACTGCTCGCTATTGTGCTGTCAAGCTATTCCTGAGAATTGCAAGGGCCTGAAGCCCTCTGGGTAAGTGTTTATCACATAAGTCTCCTCAGCCAGGAATAAAGACAAATCTGAAAGTATCCCCAGTCTTTAAACAGAGAAGATGTGAGCACCAGTACCTTCACAAATGCATCCCTCCCATTGGCAGCTTGGACCACATTCAGAGGCCTGGACACACTTTCTCCTCGGACAATGATGGAGAGGTTTGTGAGGCTGTTCTGGAGTTCACTAGAGTCCACCTGGTGAAACAACCATGGTAACCTGGTCATTCCAGGTGGATAAAAGAGTTCCAGCAAAATTTGTATCAGGAGGAGGGTTATGACAAACTGCTTGTCTAGCAGCATCCACTGGCAACTTGCTGCCCCATTTAAAGATCTCCCAGCCTGGAGGGACACCTGCAACAGCACGACTGGAGTGTCAGCAGGACAGAGGAGACACGCCTGTTGAATGTTCATTCCTACATAAATTCCAGAGACATGCTCTGCCAGTGTGCTCATGGGACGAGGGAGAAGGAAGAACCAGCAGGAGAAGATGAGAGTCCATTACCTCGAGCAGCTTGGTGGCAATGGAGAAGTGTGGTGAGTCTATCACATCAGAGCAGTCCAGGTTGTCATACACGGCCGCTGCAAGGAAGAAACAGACAGTCTCAGGGGGAGCCATCACTGTGGTAATGTAGCTGTATTTCTGTGACCCCATAGCACTGGAAATGTGGCAAGGTACTCAGTTCTCATTTGAAACGGAGTGATTTTACCAAGGAGGGTTCTGATTTCACCCGGATCCTGGGATCTACAGGGCTCTCTTGTGTCTAGAATGTCAGGCTAAAAACATCGGCCAAACTGATAGGGTTATTAATTTAAAATAGTAACTATTTTATATATCTGACTCCAGAAAATGTGTTTCTGGAAATATTTTTCCTGTGTATCTGCCTTGTGGGAAATTTAAACAAAGACAAATCAAAGAAATCCCTAATTTTAATAGTCAGCATTAATCCAAAGAATCCAGCTGGCATCTCTGTATCGGGCCTGCTGTATCATAAAGCAAGGAGTTCTTTTCTGAAATATGAAAGCTTCTGGCATGTGCTGGTGGGTCACATAGTCACACTGTGCCTGTCCATACCAGAACTGCACCTATGCAGGTGTTCAGCAGGCTTGAGCAGGAGGATGACTGCTATAATCTCCAAGGCAAACGTCACTCCTGTGTCCTCTGGCCTGTGTAGAACAACAATCAGCAAGTGTATCTTGGCATTTTACTCTGTTGTTTCAGTTTGTGTGATAAGGGCCTGTTTACAACCACAGAGACCTGACAGTGTGACAAAATAATAAGACAACTCTGTTTTTCAAAACACATGTCAGTGGAGTCAAATCAATTTCATGGTGCTTATCTGCCTGTCCTTCCAACTCTGTTCACCTGTTGATACAGGTCAGAGCAGCATAACCTAATCTGTGCAGGTGGGAGCAGGAAGCACCCAAGGGAAGTACCCTTACCATGGAGTCTGAGGAAAGGTAAGCACCGGCAATGCTGGATTTACCTTGGAACTCTACATTCCCGAGGTGCAGGATCGCAGCCAGCAGCTTGCTGATGTCCCAGTGCTCAGAGTCTGAGAACATGAGGATCTTCATGGCTGAGCGGATGTGGGCGTAATCCTTGGCATCGTTGCGGCTGTCGCAGGACATGCAGTTACCCTGCAAGCACCACGCCAACAGGTAAGGGAAATCCCCCTGCTACCCAGACAAGGAAGAAAGCACGTGCAGACTGAAAAGCCTTTGTACACAGGGTGCCTATCCTGTGAGCCCACAAGGATGCAAGGTAAAAACCTATTTAGATATTCTATATCCTCTTCCCATTATTGTATCTTCCTTCATCTTTTCTCTCAAAAAGAACACGATAACTGAGGGCTCAATAATGCATTTCTCCAGGGCTAGACTGAATACTGGGGAAATCAAAAGGAAAAGCTGATGGGAAGGCTGCTTTGGAGCATAGAAGGATAAGAAGCTTTGACAAGGTTACCTACATTTACAAGGCCATGCCTGTTTCTTTGGTTTCCTCTCTCTGCCTTGTCAATAGAAAATTAAGAGCCCTCATCCCAAACCAAAGCAAATTGGGTTGGATAGTACTGTAAGGCAGATCTCAAAATAAAAATATTAGGTCCTGGTGGAAGGCAAATGGAAGCATCAGAAGAATCTTCATCAGAGCCTGCACAGCAGGTCCTAGGGTGCTGCTCCTGATAGAAACTATTTTCAGCCATAATGGAGATGGGGAAATGCATTTTTACCCTTGCCATATCTGACAATATAGTGTGATGATTGTGAAAATGAAATATTCCTAGATATTTCAGTTTACAGCATGTAAACATGCCAACTTGTACCAACCATGTACAAAACCATGGATAGGTTCTCCTTTAATTCAGTTGTCCCATTTCAGTATCACACTTCCCTACTGCTGACCCAGGGGCCTTTTTATGGAATGGCCAATGGGTTAAATGCACTCATCAGCTTTGCTGCAAGATCACTGATATTTTGAAAACACTACACTTGAAAAAATCTCCACAACTTTAATGGTTTTGCTTTTGTGACTCCAGAGACAGACTTGTTTTCATTTCCTAGGAATTAGATGCCCAGCTCCAGCTAATTTCAGTAGAGGCAGGAGTTAAACACATTCTTTCCACAGCTGTAGAACAGCCCCCACCTAACCAGCTGGCATATTTAATATGAGCTATATACACAGGCTAAAGGATAGGATTTCCATCATGGCTTTCATGTCCTAAACCACTCAATTAGGAAAACATCACCTATGAAGATCTCACTCCTGCCACAATGGCATCATAACCCATGGTCATTAGCATCAATTGTGGGAGGTTACACTGAATGCCAGCTGCCTGCACTGTGTACATGAGATGTATTAGTTAGAAGGACTAGAATTCTTACTAATTTTCCTCTAAGGTACACATATGTGATTACTGTTCTCCCTGGCATGAGATCCCTTGCATTCCTTTGAAATCTGAGTGTCTGGGAAAATGAGGGATGTTGTCCACATTCTGTTTTAAGATGTCCTTTATGTTTCTTCAGTCTGACTTTGACAGAAAGCTTTGACCTGCCACCAGCTGATTCCCACTAGTGGACAATACAGTAAGTGTCTGAAACTGATGCTCACAGCACTTTTGGTGTTACTGCTTCTGGTAGTCCAAGGGAAGGACTGTTCATATTTGGTAACTACCATCTGCAGCTTCTAGTGATTGTAATTGCATGCTGGAAGAAGCAAATGGCAGAGGGAGAATAAAGCAGAGATTATTACCATAGTGAGATAAGTGTACTCTGAAGCAGTGCCCAGATTCAGCATCTTTTTCTGCTCTGTATTCATCCCCATTAGCATGCAGTAGAAGATGTGATAGTTCCTCTCCTCGGGAGCCTAAAAATAAAAGAAAGAGGCCAATGCCTTGTCAGGGTAAGCTTCTAATACAAGAGCAAGCAGAATGCACACCTGCCAGTGCCCTCACCTGCCGGCAAACCCGGGACTTCTCCAGGAGAAACTGTTCTATGCGGGCTCCTTCTATCACACCATTTTGGTTGAAGTGAATATCAATGTACTTCCCAAAGCGGCTTGAATTGTCATTTCGAATTGTCTTGGCATTTCCAAAAGCTGATGGGCAAGGAGCAGAGATTGTATCTGTATTATTGCAGTTCATGAACATCAAGCCTATTTGATTCCCCTTCGACTTTGCTGCTAGTATTTTACACAATGTGTTCCAAATGACAGCGCTGGGAAGCACTGGAGAATGTCTTGTCTCAGTCTGCCTCCTGAAGAGAGGGGCAGGCATACTGTGCACCCAGATAATTGGGTCCTAAAAGATATATTCAAATGATCCAAATGTGGTCTATATCTGGCAAGCCAAGAGATCTGGGCAAGTCTGAAGATCTCCAGAAGGATTTACTGGGAATATGTTGATCCCTGTACAGAGAAAGGTGGGTGTCTCAGGGAGCTCCCCTGCAGATACATCTATGCTTGGCCAGTCACTTTGTCACTGTCTAGGGCAAATGCCAAACCAGGGGGCTTTGCCTTGGGCTCTGCAGTCACAAGGACTCTTGTGCTCCTGGCAGTCCCAGGGTATATACTACAGTGGCACCTCCTCCTACAGCATGAGAGCAAAGCTGCTGTGGACTGCATGGGAACATGGCAGAAAAGTATAGAGAACATCTACAGTGCATCACCAGTGTTTCAGGGGGTTACCAGTTAGGCAGATACAACAGTTCAAGGATCTAGTTCTGATTTTTTTAATGCTGAGATAAATGTTGTAAATCAGCCATGTTTGCTAAGTAACCCACCTTCCAGAATGGGGTTGGCCTCTAGGATTTGCTGCTCTATCCAGGAATGCTGGCCACTGACAGCTGCCAAAAATTGTAGTATTAGCTTTGTACTCTCAGTTTTACCAGCTCCAGATTCTCCACTGCAGTAAGAAAAAAAGATCATTGCAGGTTTTGCAGGTTTCCTTTCTTTTTTTGGTAACATGGTAGGCCAAGTTAAAAAAAAACAATCCCACTTAAGTTTACCCTGTGAATGGCAGATCAGACTGTCTTTCATAGAGGGCTAGAAAATTTGAGTCTTTCATCATCTTATCTGCTCAAATTTAAGTTGTTTTTCAGACTTAGGCTGAGAATTAAATTCTCCCACCAATTAAAAACAAGCAAAACCATGGAAGACATTCTGTACCTGTGCAAATTAAATGACCACCTGCTTTTCTTCTTTATTGCATTACCAGATTGTCAATGCTAGTATTAGCACATCAGCTGAGTTGACTCAGCTATAATCAGATACTGTTTCAATGAGACTATCTAGTTCTTCACATTGATGGCAACAGAAAATGGATTCTATATAAGATAAAGAAAGCTTCCATCTATCTTTGGGTTAGCAGAGGTTATTTCTCTTGAGGAAATGTCTAGCCTCAGAAACAACATGTAACATAAATATCTTGTCTCCAAGGTAAAAAATAGCCCTATATCACACACGCTCAGGTGTTGTTTCTGTATGTAGTGACCACATGCAGAATGTACAACCACATTCAAAGATTCTGGGGGAAAACAGTGGCCTTTGGAAATCCTCTGCTTATGTTTTACCCTTTGCAGCCTTAACTGAAAATAAAGGAGCAGGGAAGAAAATATTTCCTTTCTGTTGTCTCTAGTTTTATCTGTGCCCTTCCATTTGGAAGGTCTCCTGTGTCCACAAGATGCCCTCAACCATGCCAGACTTGATTTCTGCTATTTGTCCTCTCCAAGTCCATTCACCTGATCACACAGCACTGGTCTCTCTTATTCCTCTTCATATTGAAGTAACAGTTGTCTGCAATGGCAAAGACATGAGGTGGAAGCTCTCCAATCCTCTTGTTACAGTACAGTCTGATCTGATCCACCGTGTAGAGGGGCAGCAGCTGGTATGGATTCACTGCTACAAGGATTGATCCTGTGTAAGTCTGGAAAACAGTTGTGAGCATTATCGCTACAGCAAAGCTGCAAACACGAAGACAACCAAAGCCACTTGCAGTATAAATCTAAACAGTGGCAGCAGGGAAGCCTGGGAGATCATAGCACCACTTGGGTGAGGCTGAGAGCCTCACTATCAGCTGCTGGTAAACCTGCCAGGATAAGGAGGGTTTTGCCCAAGGAAGAATACTAGGTGTAACCTCCTTGCCAAATGACAGCTCAGTTCTCTGTCTCAAGCTGAAGCACATGGAAGTCCAATTTGACCTGGCACTCTGGTGTTATAGTAAGGTGTTTTGCAGTGTTTTGTTAAGCTGCTTTTGTATTCTAGTGCAGATGTAGCAGAACTTTGCTAATGGGCCAAGTTAGAGTTGTGCTATTCATACAGTGATTTAGAAACATTTGTATACAGCACCACCAGTGAAATGAAGGAGGCTGCTGAAGGCTGTAGAGATGGAAGGCAATAATATTGTTCAAAAACTACACGACACAACTGCAGGCTACTAGAGTTTCATATAACAGGTCTATACACACACCTAGATAGTTATAACTATAGGATCTATAAAATCAGTCCTTTTTTACACTAAATATCATCACACCTACATTGTAAGAGGCATACTACTTTCTCCAGTACTGTATACAATATGGAAGGAAAAGCATGGAAAAACCTGAATATTAATTATAATATTACAAACTGGAAACTAAGGAAATAAGAAAATAAAAATGCCAGATTTCCCAGTTACAGATAAAACCTGTAAGGGACAAAATATCCAGATTCATTCATTAGCCATCTTATTACATCAAAGTCAAGTAAATGTTGGCTGGGAGACAATCGAAATCATGTCATTGCATACTAGTTAGGCTGATCCTGCAGGTAATAGCAGCACTAAGCTGTAACACGGGCTGGATTTAGTTCACTGTCAGTGGCTGGTGGCAATGATCGCTCTGGGAGAAAGTGGAGTCACTACCTGTGCCAGCACTGTGACTGAGGGGCTGCTGGTAGCTCTCTTCTTCACAGCCAAAGTACTCAAGTGAAAGAAGAGAAAAACTGTGTTGGGTCTCCTTGCACCCTCAGTCATTAAAGAAGTCAGAGGGCCCCATGTGTGAAAGGCTCACAGGCTGCTCAAGTCACTTGCTAAATGTAGAGGCTGTTCCTGGAAATGAGCTGGCTGTTCCTGGAAGGGACTGTGGCACTCACGTAGATTTTGTGCTCCTGATGTCGGATGAGGAGGTTGTGCACCATGCCAGCTTCGTGGAGATCCCCGAGGCGGATCATGTCCTCCACCCCCTGGACAGAGGAAGGGTGCATCAGGCGCACCGTGTGCATGTTCCGAGCCGTGATCCAGTGCTCCTGACAAAGGCAAGGCACGGACTTTAACGTGTGGCTCAGAGGCAAACAGAGGAGAGCTGGGTTAGACTAGAGTGAGCTTCACCATAATACATGCTCAAGCAAGCACGTTCCAACACACAGGGGACTGGCCTGCAGGGATTAGCTGGTTTGCTGCTCCCCAGGACAAGATGGTTTAAAACACTGAATGAAGCCATTCAGGTGGGTTCTGAACAGCACCAATTTTAACACTGTTCAGAGTGCAACTCTGTCATCACAGGCAGAACATTGTATGAGGTGTGGATGAACTGATTTCAGTGGGATGATGTTTCCACCTAAAACGTCACCAAATTTAGGGATTGGAGCCCATCCATTTCCTTTTCCTAACCATGTAGATATATCCTCTATCTTATGAAGGTCTGAATCTTCCTAGTGCTTGGAAGCCAAGTGACCATCCTGTACCTGCCTTATTTCTATTGTCTTTCTTTCAGTATATCCTACTATATCCTACCTATATCAAAGTCAGACCACCTGGATAGATGGAGGTCCTATTGGTCTGACCCAATAGGACCTACTTTTGTAGTTTATACTTTTACTTTTTATGTTCATCTTTTAGAGAAAGTTATAGCATAGCCCACCTTGCCTTCATCATCCTCCAGCAAGATTCGTCCTGAGTCAGATTCCTTCACAACTGCCCCAATAGGGACATTAAATTCACTGTTTGGTTGAGTGTCCAGCCACACATGATCACCCTGGGGAGAAAAAAGCTACTGTCAAGTACAGTGACATACTTGATGCCATGTAGCTCACAGGCAAACACCTCTTGGTCTTCCTTTTTTAGTTTTTTGATTTCTTTAGCAGTGTTTAACTGGGTAAGTTCTTACTGCTTGCAGGCAGTACATTTAAAGACCTCTGAATTCTACTTCCAGCTCCCCAGCTGATCTGGAACATGACTTTGGACAAGTCATGAAACCCCGCTGTCTCACGAGAGGAAATGAGGCAAGGACAGCAATAATAAGGCAGCTCCACCACTTCTCAGAGGCTGGCTGGGGGCATAGTGAATGCTGGGGAACTGGCAGCCTCACGTGAGCTATGATATTCTCTCAGAAGAGATTCTTGAGAATATAGACTTTACCAGGAAAGAGAAAAACAAACAAACAGATGTATATACTGGATGCCTGGAAATGTAGAGGCCTCTGTTGCAAGAAATTTTGGATACATATTTTTCCAGCTGTAGCTGAAATGTGAGTGCATTCATGATCTCTCTTAGGAAAAAAACCCACCAACATTCTTTATCCAGCCCAGTTCCTCTCTTCTCATACGTAGAGGCTTGTCAACATCTGAGACCTCTGCAGAGCAAGCAAGAACCTGCTCTGCTGTCCCTGGAGGAAGGAGTGAGCCACAGATGCCCTTTCCTGGGAATGAGCAACATCTTGGTGCTGCCTGTACCAATGTCCTGGTTATAATTCCCTGCTCCAGGCCCTTGGGAACACCTTCTCCTGCTCCAGTCTCTAATACAGATTCAAACAGAAAGATGGAATAAAAACTGAACAGAGTTGTAGATCAGTGGACTTTCTAGCTGTGTCTTGTCATATACAACTTTTGTTACACACCACAACATTGATTGTCATAGTTTCAATGTTTTTACTGAATTTTTTTTTTTCTCTCTCAAAATACTCTGTGGCTTACATTTAAAACCAGACAACCAATGTAAAGCATCCCTAAACATTGCACAAGATAATGAAGAATGTTACAGACTAACAGCTCTTATTTGTGTTGAATAAAAATCCAAAGATAACTTGTGTACTTTCAGTGCCACACCTTGTGACAGAGGTCACCTGCTCAACAAGAGCATTGCCTGGTAAAGCAAGACACCTCTGCTTCCCTAGTGTAAGCTGAAATTATTTTATACCTTGTTGATACTGGGTTATTGTACTTTCTTTTGATTGAACCATGATGGTAAGGTCATTTTCTCTTTTTTGGGTCTCAGGATAATCACTCAGTCAGGGCAAAGAGTAGGACTATCCTTTCTGAAAACCACCATTATGTTTCAGATCACTGTATGCAACCTGCATGCCAAGAACATAATGTTAGGTCAGAAAAGGGCTTTGATAAGAACAGACAGCAGGGTTTCCTTGCAAAAAAAACCCATCAAAATGTCTTAAAATAATTTCGTTACAGCAAAAGAGATCATAGTGTGATACACTCAATGTAGAAACAATGACACCATCTACACAAAGCAAAGAACCTGCAGCACTGGGGTGTGCTCCAAGCTCTATGTGGTAGAGACATTCTCAGCCCTAAAGATTTTACTGTGCACATTTTCCTGCCAAATAGTTCTCTAAGTCAAGTGCTATCACAATTATTGGCTGAACCTCAAGGTTGTCTAACTAATAAAAAGACCCCACAGTGCAATGTGATTTGATGCACAATAGAGTTACCTTTAGTGGTCCATTGACCCAGCAGTTCAGTGGCTATCCCAGAGACACAGGTTTAATTCATATTTTCTGAGCTGAGTTCCCTCAGACCCTCCAGCTTGAACCCACCACCAAACAGCAACGGAGGCCTAGAGTTCACCTTCCTTCCTTGGCTGGAATGGGATGGATTGCAATCAAGGCATGAACAGCAAAATAAGGGACTGGAGGGAACCACTCACAAGTTAGGAACTCACTATCAAGAACTTAACAGCCAAAATATCAGTGGCCAGAAATCTACAGCAGTGCTTTAATTAAGGGATGATGCAGTTTAGGCTGTCCTAACCAACAAACTAAAGTCTTCAATGCAACTTTCTGTCCCACAGAGCTGGATTTGGAGAGTGATTCCATGACTAGGATGATTTGCCAGCTGGTGTTTCGTATTCTGTTATTCTTAAGGCAAAGTCCTCATGTTCTTATTCAAGACTCATAGGCAAGACCAGCGTATCAGCTTCAACACTGAGATGGCCTGTGGCTGTGAGTGCTGCAGAGTGGCACAGAAGCACAGTCCTTGGCAAACATAGGCTAAAGATGGGCCACAGTCAGTGATTCACAACTGACAAGCACTTTTTCACTTGCACCAGAAGCCAGAACACAGCAGAAGAGTAGAAATGTTGGCCCCGAGCAAGGAGGCAGCGGCAGATGCAAGCACAGAGACAGCCATACAGTGTCACATCAAAGGGACAGCTGGCTCCGGATCCGGTCTGACAGCAGGCAAGAGCAGAAGTGTAGGGAGGAGATCCCATATAATCTCAGGACATGCAGTTCCAACATTTAAAATTCTTATTACCAGAGAAGCCCTAAGTGGCCACCTGGTTGCATGGCCACTTCCTGGCCAAGCCTGGCTCTCTCGGCTGCTTCTCTTGACAAAGTAATGCTGCACCATAACCCAAATCACACCCCACAAGATGGGAATTTACCTCTCTAGAAGAAATCTTCACGGTGTGGCTTTTCCAGCTCAGGTCCCTCTTTTTCATAAGCATTGGAGTAAGAAGGGAAAGGAAGGTGAAACTGGCCCTGGTGCCATTAAGTGCCAGTTCTCCACTGCACAAAGGAGGAAATGACTGAAGCACAGTTATTTATTACAGGACTTTGCTCCCAGTTCAGTGTATATGTCATTTCCAGGTCAGGTGTTCCAGTGAGCATGAAGGCTAATTCTTGCCTGAGTGAACCTTAAACTTCAGTCTCTCCACTGGGGCCTGTATCCTTTCAGATTTCTGGAAAGCACTCTCAGAAGTAAATCCTTTAGCATCTGGCCTTATCCTGCTCCAACATGACTGACTTCCCTAGGACTGTCTCTCACCCTGTTATCTATGAAGAAAATAAGACCCCCCATCTCTTCATCAAAACCTCCACTTGGTTTTCTATAGCTCTTTTCTGCAAGAAAATGCCCATCAGTCTGTGTCCTGTCTAGTCTGTGTTTCACAGTACCTAGAGCTCAGACCAAAAGTAACACATCACATTTAACTGGAATTCATACACACACCCCTATAATGGGACAAAACATCCTGCTTTCACTATCATCAATTTATCTCTTAACAAACACTCTGTCCCTATGTTCCACAATCTAGGGGCATATTAACTACCAATTGTTCCACTTCTCTCTTCCCAAAATAGGACAGGATGGCCAAGAGCTTTCCTCTTTTTGGCTCCATACGTACTCTCTGTGTCCTTCTTGCAGATCTGGTTAAATTCCAGTATGGGAAAGAAACAGAAGTGCAGTACATCTGTAGAGAGGCAGATACAGGGTTTCTCCAGCCAAAGCAAGAACTCAGGAGTCAAGCACATTCCAACCCTTATGATGAGCCCAAACAGTGAAGACAAGATTTTTTAGCATGTACATTAACACAGCCATGTCACCTTTGTCCAGGGCCCTGTGTGCAACACTGTGCACGAGTCTGTGTATCCACTATTCAATATGCAAATGTAAATGTGCAAGAACTGTGAGCATGTGCTGGTATACCTAATACCCTAATTCTTATTTTCATGTTTCCTAGGTTCAGTGTGGCTGCACTATATAATGGGGACCCTGCTGTAGCTCCATGTCCAAATCAGAAGTAATTATGCAAGCATGGCAATAAATAGTTGGGAGTAGCATGTGTTTATCAACATCACATATTTGTGTTTGAATGTTAGCCTCCTTACCCAAGTTTTTGTTTAAGTCTTACAGCAGCAGATACAGGTGCAGAAATAAAATGTAGACCCTTCAGGGCTCAGAGACCAGAAAGCCACACAGAGCTTTCTTCAAGTTTGTAACTGTGAAAGTCATTCCTACTCAAAGATTTTGCCTCAAAGTTCTTTAGCAGACTTGTTTTTGATACTTTTGTTTTTAGACATCTATATGCTGTATGCGATTAACAAAATTCCAAGTACTGATTTTATTAGGTTAAGATCAAATAGTGGCAAAGAAATCAAAGTACTTACCTTTATACTACCAGATATCTAAACCAAAAGCTTTTTGTATAATTGGACAAAAAAAAGTCATGCATATTCCTTCAGCAAACGAAACATACCTGCTGAAATTCCAAATGAAACCTGTTTGGGGGCAGAGAATCTAATCCTTAAATTAACTACGTTGTTAACACTTGTGCCCAAGACACGGTGCCTGTGCTACTTCAGAGAGAAGTACAGGATCCATGTCCTATAGACACTGTACTAGATGACATCACAGGGAAATCAAGGTCATCTGAAATAAAAGTACAACTCATTGTACAGCTGAAATATGTAGAAGGGAGATTGATTTCCACAGCTGACATACTCAAGGGGTAGAAAACAAAAGCTGAGGGAGCGGGGACTTGATATACCGAGGGGAAGCAGCCAAGATGCTCTGTGCAGCACATGCAGCTAATGAGAGATGAGCAGGCTAAAGGTGCCTCCAGAGAAGGGCCTGTGAGTGCACAGGGGCAGCTGTGCAGGCACTGATGGAAAGACAGGAGAGGAACTTCCCAGGAACGAGCAACGCAATGTACTGCAGAGCACAGAGTTTGGTGAGAGACTGTGCAGGGCACGGGAACATTTGTAGTGGTATGCTGGTAGCATGGTCTGTGCTGATTAATTGTTGTACCCTTTCCTTTAAGCAAATTGCTGATGGTGAAGACTGTGATATCACATCCTAAGTAATAAAGCTCAAAAAAATTATTAAGTGTGTAGCAAGACACTGGCACAGGGTGCCCCAAGAAGCTGTAGCTGCCCCATCCCTGGAAGTGTCCAAGGCCAGGTTGGACAGGGCTTGGAGCAACCTGGGATAGTGGAAGGTGCCCCTGATATGGTGGAACTGGATGAGCTTTAAGGTCCCTTCCCATACAAATCATTCTGTGATTCTGTAATGAATGCTGCAGGAAGAAAAGCAACAAAATAAAATTGGATGAACCCTGGTGAAGTTAATCCTGCTGTTGTTCAAAGCAATAGGTCTGTCCAGATAGATATGTGTTAACAAAACTGCCTCTTCGTGACACCTTCCTAATTAAGAGATTGATGTCAGGATCAAAGAGTTTAATTTGCACAAGGCACTACATTTCATAGTTTCTCTCCAGCTAAATCAAAGTGGCCTTGTAATTTCTGCATCACCAAGTCCTGGATACCAAACATCATTTTATGTTAAACTAGTTATTTCTCTGAGTTTTCTGAAGGTAGGTGGATTGGGTGTAACCATTTGCAATTTAAACTGTTCATTCAGCAGTCCTCTTGCCTACACTAACCTCCTTCCCTTCCTCTAAGCAGATTTGTAGCTCTAAGTCACTGATGTCTGTTAACTCTGAAGGGGGCAGAGCAGGAAACAAAGTGAACTAAATAAGAAGTACATACCATTAAAGGATTTCCAAGTGCATCGCATGGTTTTCTCGAGCATTCTGTTCCTCAGGGAAAGGCTTATTTCATTCCAGCCAGTTCATGGAGTTGCACAGCGAGGCAGGCTGGCGGGCTCTGGGATCTGTGTCATTACACACCTTCACACATGCCAAGTGAGCGCTGCTTACGCTGCTTGGTAGAAGACAGGTCATTCTCCCCCACTGTGCAATCCCATTATGGTCTGACTGTCACTCCATCCTTCCTTTTGGGAAGCAGCCAGGATGGTATTACAAGAGTATATTACAGACTGATATCTGCCAAGCTCTGGCTCATGGGGAACAAAGGCATGTGCACGTTGGTGTGCACACGCACGTTACCTGCAGAACGAGGGCTGGAATGGATGCCCAGTTATTGATGAGGACAGGTTGTTTCAGACATAGTGCTCCCTCCCCTGTGTGATGCACATGGCATGTCACAAGTAGGTTAGGAGGTTTCATTTCAGAAAGATTGGAATTCATAACGATTAGGAAGAAACCTCTGTGCCTCCTTCCACTCAGCCATCAGTGCTGCCTCAGTGCATCTGGAATTAGGGACAGTGGCTCACCATCATTGCAGAACGTGATACATATCTATAAAGGACTAATTTCCAAGGTGGACTATCATCATATTCTGATCCACTTGAAACTTTAGTATGGCACAGATTTCTGTATTTTCTAGGCACCTTGGTACAATTACTCACTTACCGCTTTGGTACACATTACTCAACAGGGATTTTTTTGCGGGGGGGAGGGCAGGTGTTAGTTTCTATTTATGTTTTCCCTTGTCCATTATTTTCTGTTACACTACTCCCAAGTTATTTTCTTATTCTTCTCTTTGTTGTGTTGTAAAGTTGTCATCCCTCCTTCTACTTAGTAAGTTGTGTAAAGTCATTCCATTTCTTTATGGAAGTCAGAGAAGTGCAATGACAGGAGCCTCCCATCACATACTGCCACATATGCCTGCTCCTCCCAGAAAAGAACTCAGTGAAACCAAACAGTGCAAAGACCTAAAAGAAGCAAAAATCATATAGGAGCAGGGAAAAAGGACATGATACCATTAAGAGCATGGTCTTGAGACTCACTTTAGGATCTTTGTGGCCATTTGGAAAAGTGGAGCTTACAGTAGAGCTGTAAACAAAGAGACATCTGTGTTTTATGGAAGCTGCTTTCAGGAAAAAAAAAAAAGTTTTCTGCATTTTGCTAAGAATTTAGGATTGTATCCGAGAAACATCTGACTCTACTGCCAATTTCCCCTTCTAAGTGTTTTGCTGTAGAAGATGTGAATAATGACTCAGTCCTGAGAGTTCAGCTGTGTTTAGCCTGGTACACTGAACTCCCTGCATGAAACTGTGCTTGCTGCTGGATGGAAAGTGCTGGTTAATAATGGCTTAACCTCTCTGCCATGTGCTCCAAGGTGCCTCTAGCACAGAAGAAACAGACTCATTTTGCTCCGAATACGTAATAAATTATAAAATTTTATTAAATTTTGATGACTCTGAACAAGGGTGCAGCATGCAGAATTATAAAAGTCACTGGAGTTCAGAAATACATCAAATGACACGCACAGCCGTTTTCTATCTGTCTCATATTGACCTGTATTTCCCTAGAAAATGAAGGTGTTGTTATGACAGCCCGAGGGGCAGGACACCAGCACCATACGCATTTATGAGACTCATCATTTTGAAATGCTGCATGAATGACAGCAGTCATCCCTAATAATGCTCAATTAGCTTATAATGGGCATGCCAAATGCTTGAGTAATGCTACTGCTCAGAGGATAGGGGCTATTGAAACAGAACACAACAATCCCTGAAAATCACGAGCATTGTTTTGCCCTGCCCACGTTTACTCCGGAAGTCGCCATCCCCCGGGAGCTCAGGGTGAACTTTCAGACAATCCTGAAAGGCTAAATCTGGAGGAACCACCCACACATGAACTCGATTGAACTGGAGCTTCAGCCAGGACAGGCAGGCCTGAATTTGCTGAGAGAACCTGTCCTTGTTTTCCATGGCCATGGTGGGTCCCGTTCCAGCAAGCATGAACATTGCCAACCCCCCTGCAGCAGCATCAGAGCCCGCGGGTGTGCGTGTGCCTGAGCTCTGGCTCTGCTTTGCCACCTTCTCGTGGGGATGCACGTTAATCTTGCTGACCTGGCTTGTAAAGAGCAGGTAAATTTACCTCTTATTTAAATGGCACAATCTTTTCTGCTCTAGATCACACTCTAGACCTCCCACCCTTAATCACTGTGGGAGGCATTGCACCAGACGGCCCTTCGGCTGGCAGAAGGGACATGTTGGGAACCCTCGCGTAGCTCACGGCCGTGGTTCCGAGCAGCCATTAACAGTGCCAGGGATCGGTTTGGTCTCCTGGAAATTCCCGCAGGGCTCAGACAAGGCAACACCTTTGCCAGGATCACAGCCACGTCACCCTGCAACTGAGCACCGCCTGGTCACCCAGGGGCTACAAAGAGCCTTTTATCCTCCAAGGCTCCTTCAGTTTCCCCAGCCCTCAAGCTGAACACAAACGCTCTCCTGAGGGATAAACGCTGTCCCGGAGAGGCGCGGGCAGCGGAGAGCGCAGCACAAAATGGCTCCGGTCCGCTGCGGGCGCACCCGCGCGGGGCGGGGCCGGCGGGCGGCGGGCAACGCCCCCTGGCGGCCGCTGCTCCGGGAGTCTCGCGAGATCCGTGCGCGCGGGGCGGGGGCGCTGCTGGGCGGGGAGGCGCNGTTCGGGGGCACAGCGGCGGGGCCTTGGCCTGAGGGCAGCACGGCGTTCATTGCTTCAATAGTCCGGTGTCTGGGCAGTGCGTCAGTCGCTGCCCGCCCGGTATAGGAGGTTTTGTGAGCTGCCGGGGGTGTCTGCGGTGGTTTGTTCGGATAGCCCTGTTTCCCTGTCCTTTTAGAGCGGGAGCCCACCCGGTTCCTGTGCGGTTCCTCTAAAGGCTGAGTTTTACCTTTTTTTTTTTTTTTTTTTTTTTTTTTTTTTTTTTTTTTTTTTTTTTTTTTTTTTTTTTTTTTTTTTTTTTTTTTTTTTTTTTTTTTTTTTTTTTTTTTTTTTTTAATCTCGGAATAGATGATGGAGGAGCTACTCCAGTGCAAGACGAGCGAGACTCTGGATCTGATGTGGAAGATGAAGGAAACGAACAACATTCTGGATCGGAGAATGGAAGTGTAGGGCACCATTCAGAGGTACTAAGGGAACTTTATCTAGATAAAGTTTACTCTTCTCTGAATTCTTTTTTCTTGTTTGAAGTGGCATTCTCTCTTAACCGAGACATACGTGTTTATTCAGTTCCTCTTAAGGGTTCCATCGGGCAAAACTCCATTTCCATAAAAAAGCGTTGGATAGTCTCTTGACAAGTATGTTGGCTAGGGGTTTTGGGTTGTTTTCTTCTTAATGGTTATGATAGCACACACTGTTGTGAACTCGAGTAAGTTGTACTCGATTAGCCTCGATTTCACAAAGATAAAATTTCGGGGTTTGAAACTCTTAAGAGATGGATTACGAGGAATTTGAAGTTGTACCTGAAATTGTGCACAGTGATGTAAAACTACACCCTTCGGAGGTGTAGATTTCCTTGGCAGAGGATAAATGCTCTCCCAGCTTCCATGTCAGATGGGGACACTGACTCCTGAGTCTGCTTTGTGCTGGTTTTCACCTTGTCACTCCCAAAGGAGCTCGTGTGCACGTGGAGCAGGTTAATGTTCCCAAGGGGCACCTGTTTTTCCTCTGAAGTGATTCCCACTTGAAGAAGCATTCAGCGTGGAAAGGCTTTGGTCCAGAGTTGTCTCTGGGGCAGTCACTTCATTTGTGGATTGACCTTTATTGGAAGAGATTCTGGTAAAAGAGAAGGCTTCCCTTTAGACTTCTAGGACACTTTGGGAGTTAAGATTTAATTTTTAAGAATTGTTTGTGACTCACCATAGAGCTACATCAGGTCTCGGTCAAAAGGAATAATTTTGGCGTGTGAACTCACATCTTATACCAACACAGTTACAGAGAACTTTTGGATACTTGTAAGAACTCCAGTCAAAGCTATTTCATAGTGTTCTGCATATTCTACTGTATTTTATGTAAAGATCAGGATTTACTCTGCTTGGGTTTTCAGTGTTACACATTTTAGAAATTGCTTAAAATGTGAGAGAAGGCTTGACTCCACTGTGACATAACTTGCAATCTTTTTAAAAATTTTTTTCTCCCTTTATTGAATTTGTCCTTCTCCCAGAGTTAGAAAGTGGATGAAGATTCTGTATTTTTATAAAATGAAAGTTGTAAAGCATATTTGGAATATACTTTTTTTGAAAAGTATTGATATTTCCAAGGGAAGAAATAGATTTGGTGTGAGGCAGCATCTCTGATTCTCACAATTACAATTTCAGTATGGCAGGAAACACATTTCTCAGGCTGGGAAAAAAATTCTCTGTCTGGAGGGATTTAGGACTTCTGTTTTAATGGAAGAGAAGTGTGATGAGTGTTTGAAGAGTCATGATGCTGCTACAATAATAATAAACCTTTTCAGCTTTGTTATTGGTTCATGCTTGATCATTGGTTCTTTCTTTTCTGTACTTCTCTGAGATTTTAATTTTACTTACTGTGGCAAGGTAGCTGACTCTTTACATCTGCAGCATGTCTTCATCAGATTTAGGTGGGCAGAAAGTACCAGTTATCATTGTTACCTGGTCCTGTTCATGTGCTGCATTATTTTAAAGACTTTGTTCTGTGATAGCAGTTGAATATTCCTCTGTAGATAAAATTCTTCAGAAAGTCAATTAAAAGAAAAGAGCCAAGCTGAGCCACCTTTCTGACCAATACTAAATGTGAGCTCAGCTCAAATCAAAGTTCAGATACTTTGTTTTGCTGTGAAGTCTTAATGTTTCTTTCCCTCCACTGAGTTCACTTTGCACTCAGTCAGTAATGTGAAGCAGCCATCTCTGAAAGGAGTAGCTTTCAGTCATGTGTCATATTATTTACTCTAAATATTCTCTCATCCTCTTATTTTCTCCATCTTTAGGAGTATGTGGGAGAAATGACACTCAAAGGTAATAAAACCTTTGAGACAGCCTAATCAGTTAAGTCTATTTAATTACTATTTTGTCTCTAATTTAGAACTCAGATGTGAAGAACTGAAATTTTAAAATTTCAAACTTTTCTTTCAGGTTCTTAACTTTAAAGAAAAGGGGAATCCTGAGGAATTACTTATGTAGGTCTCAGGTATGTAGGTTTTTCTTTTCCACAATTCTTTTCTGGCTTTCCTTCCCCCAGTCCCACTTTATCTATAAATGTTCTCCTTGATGTCCTTACTGATTCTGCTTTAGACAATTAGAATTAGTTTTAGTACAGTAATGAATCTGAAATCATGTTTACAGTGTTTGTCCAAGTCAGGTTCATACAGAAATCTGTAATAACTTAGTTCTTACACTTCCACCAAGTTGCTGCTGTTTCATGAATTAAGTTGTGGTTAGACTGTGACTGTTAACAAACACAAATATATGACACTTGTGAAAAAAAGGAGGAACTTGCTGATCTGCCCATGATGGTTGTGTAGGTCTTGGTTTAACAATGAGATTGTAGTGGATGGGTTCCATTTTGTTGGTTACTAAATAACCAAAATAGTAGCTCTTAAAAGTGGCTGCATGTTGATCCAATAAACTGCTTGGTAGCTGTAATTTTCATGTAGAAGTGTAACACTGTAAATTTGATTTTGATATATTCCTTATTTTATACTGTACTAAAGCCTCATGTTATATAACTCTTTCATTAAAAAAAAAATTAAGGACATCTCAAGTAAAATGTTTATAGATAAAGAGGAGGAAGAAAAGAAAGCAAAGGAATTAGAGAAAAATACAGTAGCAATTACCTGAGACCTACTTGGTTTTGAGGATATCTGATCTTTCAGTCAAGCATTTGGAAAAGGAGAACTAGAAAACTGAAAAATTACATACTTCATTTCTTTGAAAACAGTTTTTTAGAGATGAACTAACAAAGAGGGAAGGTGAAGACTATCGAACATACCCGGCAGCGTTTTGTCATTTTACTGGGAAGTTGGTCACTTTTTATATCAGTTCTATTCCAAAACATGCAGACTCATTAATTGTGTGCAGGAGCCTCTTCCCTGTGGGCAGGTCCTGCCCTGCTGCAGAAGGAGCTTGGAGGTGCTGGCTGGGGGCTCTGGGGCACTGCTGCACTCACTGACACAGTGGTGCTGACTGGCTCAGCTTCCCACACCGGGCTAGAGGAGGGGCTGCCTGTGTGCCCAGGGCTGCCTGTGTGCCCGGGGGCTGCAGGGATGCCTGCCTTGCCTGCCTTGCCTGCCTTGCCTGCCTTGCCTCGGGTGCTGCTGCTCCAGCTGGTCAGGCTGCAGCAGTTGAGCTGCTGTGACCCCTGGGTGAGTCTGCCAGCTGTGTCTGCTCTCCCTCGCCAAACGTCTTCATTCTCAGGAGTGACTGCCAGTTTGCAGTGACAGATTAAAAGTTCAGAATCTTGTAGTAATGTTCAGTAATGATGTTCTGTAATTATAGTCTCTTCTCCCCAAGCTTTTGCATAAGAAGTTCTTTGTAATTCAGTGATTAATTCTGAACAGGTGCATATATAACCTGCAGCCACACTTCTAACCTTAGAAATATCAAGAATCATTAGTGATTCCAGTTGGTTCCTTATTTCATTTATCTGTTCACCAAAGAATTTCTAAACTGGAGGTGGGAAGGTGATGGTCCTGCTATCTGAAAGAGGAGTATTTTTATTAATTTCCTTGGGTTTTGTTAGCAAAATCCTTTATTACTGCTGACATAATTATCAGTACTATTCAGCATTCACCATCTGACACTGAGAGAAGACAAAAAAATATACAAAAAGTAAAATGGTAGAAAAACAAGGATTAAATAATTTTTGTTACTGTAGATATCAGTTTGATTTCAGTGTTTCTCAATGTCCTTACCAGTAACTGGCATGAATCTGCTTGCTTTTCTGTTTCCAGCTGCAGTTTTCTTTAGTCTAAAGTAATACAGTCAGGGAAGATCCACACCTGTGACTGGTTTATGGCAGGAGAAGGGCAATCAAAGTGATTTTTTGGTAAGGAAGAAAAAATAGTAACAAGCTGAGAGCAGTTGAGTGTACATCCTCAATTCTGTCACTTTTTAATATTCTTTAAAATTCCAGATTCAGGTTTTAACAGAATCATGTTTTCTTTCTGTGAGGAGAAATGGGAGCCACTGGATACAAAAGATTCAAAAGATGCATTGCTGTAGAGACAGGAACAAGCAGCAGAGAGAAAACAACTTAGATTGCCACAGCAGCTGTTTGTAGTTAGCATTAAGTAACATGGAAATGGTGAAGTAGTATTTGAAATGCTTGTTTTAAAATCGCATAGTCCTGGGGTTTTTTCATTGTTCAGTAACTTTGTTAGTCATTCTGCAGTAATTTAGAAGATCTTTATCAAGTGCTAGCCAAAGGAATAAGTATATAGAGTCCAAAGTTTTAAAAAGCAATGCTCTTTGCCACTTAGAATAATTATGGAGGAAGTAGTTCCTAAAAGCAATTGAAATTAATTTCATTTTAAATTCTTCCTACACCATGCATTTTAAAGATGAATAGTATTCTTCGTTGTAGGTTTAGGATAGCTACACTTACATTTTTTATGGCTCTGAATGTGGGAGTAGAGTGACTACAGAAAATAAAAATAGAAAGTCTGTTTCCAAGGAAATTAAATTGCAGAAAAAGAGAGATTTGGAAACTTCAGGACATACAGGTCTTAAAGCATCTCCTAGGACAATAAATACTCAGTTTACAAGTAGAAGAAGTTTATAGCTGAGACAAAATGACTGAGGCAAGCCTGACTGAGGCTTTGAGTTGAGTATGCAGAAGAGGAGTTCTTGTATAACATTGTTTTCAGCTGAAAACAGGATTATGGTGAGAGCTGAATCAAGAATCTAGTAGGAGGAGGGGAGAGAGTGTTCAAGAATCTAATTTCGTATTCTCAGGTAAATGCAAATGAGATTGTTTTTCCAAGTAGAAATTAGATGTTGGAAAGATAAAAGATGGTGCTGTAAGTAATTATACTTAGCAAGGTGGCTTGTGAGAGGTTCTCTTAAAAATGGAGCATGTGGCTCAGTATTTTTTGCTGTGTAGAAAAGTCAAAGGATTGTTTCAGTTCTAAAGTTGTCAGATGGGTGTGTTTGTGCTTGGGTACTTGGGTGTCTGAACAAGAATGGGAGCTGTCAGCATAGGGGAGAGAATTGTTGAATCTGTTCTTGCACACAGAAACACAAAACTTTTTAACAACAATACTCTGAAAGGTCTGACTAAAACTTTATTCTTGTTTTTTGTTAAGCTTTTGGTCTTGAGCTCTTAAATAGGTTTCCTGGAGAAAGAAGGAACAGGCACTAGCTTCATTTGGAGCATATTTCCTGTGCTGTTTCAGTAAAATGTTTGAGATCTTCAGGAAAATAAAGTGACAAATGCAAGACACTCTTTCCTTGCTTTGTTACTGGGAATTTCGGCTAAACCACTTTGAAGGCCTGACCTGTTAAAATAAAGGCACTGAGTCTTTACCCATGAGCAACTGGACCCTTCTTAGACATGCTTATTTAAGTGTTCTATGAATTCTGTTACCATTTTCAAAATACTATGGAGCTGCAGGATGGACATAATTCCATTCATCTCGTAATACTTTTCTTGATGTGAAGTATTTGATAGTCTTTTGATGCAACTTGTCTCATTATTTCTACATGGAAATTATTTCAGTTTGCAGCACCTTGGGTAATCAAGTTGGAGGAAGGACAAGCAAAAACTCAGAACATCTTTTCTTTACTTTTTAAAGTGTTTTTGCTTAGTTGCCTGAGATTATTTTTCTGTTTCAGAATGAACACAGTGATGGAGAAGATGATGGGCAAGTGGGAGAGCCTCATATGACAGACTCTGAAAATGAAGATATCCCAAGGCAAAAAGAAAGTGACTCAGATAATGAGGAAGCCCCAAATCACAGTGTAAGTGATTCAGAAAATGAAGCAACTCATGGAGGGAAAGACAGTGATTCTGATACTGAGGACCGTCCAAACCGGCATTTAAGTGACTCTGAAAATGAAGAGGCCTTAAATCATCGAGCGAGTGACTCTGAAAATGGAGAACCTCCAAGGGAGCACAGCAGTGATTTTGAAAATGAAGAATCACACAAGCAGCCAGCCAGCGACTCCGAAAGAGAGGAGCTGCAGAAGCAGCCTGCCAGTGACTCTGAAAGTGAGGAGCTCCAGAAGCAGCCAGCCAGCGACTCCGAGAGTGAGGAGCTGCAGAAGGCACCAGCCAGCGACTCCGAGAGCGAGGATGTGTCCAGGCACAAGCAGATAGAGTCTGGAGATAGCGATGGGGAGGACAGGAAGGAAAAGGTGCAGAACGACTCTCATCATTCAGATAATGAACATGTAAGGAAAGGATTTCAGGGCTCTGACAGTGAAGACGAAGCTCCTAAAAGACGTAAAATATCAGACAGTGATGAAGATGAGAAAGAGGAGGAAAAGACAGTGAAGAGGAAAACAGCCATCCTTTCTGATAGTGAGGATGACAATGAGAAAACACGTAAGAGACTATACTGTGAAAACGTGCTGTGACAGGCAGTGGTGTGAAAGTTAAATTACTGCTTTTATGTAATAAAGCACCTAAGTGAGAAACCATAAATCAGTTTGGGTTTGGAGCAGAACTGCATTTGTAGAGGCTGTTGTTCTGACTGCTTTGCTGTGTGAATGTGTATCTGATACTTCTGAGTAGTAAGTAGCTCTAACAGAAGACTGTAGGGATCTAACTGGTGTCTGTTGACATGGTAGGTTGTTGTTTATGTACTTCGTTGCCTTTTCTGTAGTAATTCTTTGCTGTGCATTTTTCTTTCATATAAACTTGGGGAAGAGATTTAAAATTACAATTTTTTATGGATAGATAAGGTGTATGGAAGCTCCAGTTGCTGATTTAATAAAACACTTCAGAATGGATATGCTTTTTAAGAAATGGCAATGGTCTGGTGTAGGAAGACTAGTCAGAGAATAATTTGAGAGTAACAGTTGTCTCCTCTGTTACTGGCACATGTAGTAATTGCTCCTTTCTGCTGGCAGCTGCAAAAAAGGTACGAATCCTTTCTGATGTTGAATCAGATAGTGATGCTGCTTCAGAGAAATCCGACAAAAGGAAGAAAAATGTTGCATCTGATAGTGAGGAAGAGGAAGAAGAGGAAGGAAAAGAGAATGCTGAGAAGAAAAAAGGGAAAGATCTGTTTGGCAGTGACAGTGAATCTGGAAATGAACAAGAGTAAGTGTGAACGAATATGAATTCTTTCAGGGTTGCTGACAGTGGGAGTGATGGTGAATGGAAAACGGATAAATCCCAACCAGGGAATGACTGTTCACCTTCATTGGTGGCATGAAGAGGAAGGTCCGTAGAAGGAGAGAGAACAAAAGGGAGCTCTTCACACAGCCATTCGAGATTTTGCAGAAAAGCCACAGCTTGTTGTAGTCCAAATAGATAAATGTTGCTGTTACCTTCACAGGAACCTGATTGCAGATATATTTGGAGAATCCGGTGATGAGGAAGAGGAGGAATTTACGGTAAGTGTTACTGTGGATGTCAGCTGTTGACTTGCTAGATCTGAAGAGGATGTATGTGCTGCATCAGGTCAGTTTTGTATCTGCCAGACTCACTGGGGTGGTCTTTGGGTTAAATAACATTTACAGCGTGAGAGACAAGGAGTTGTTGGTGTGACAGTAGTCACAGGGGGAATTAAAAAGACTCTGTTCATCTTTCTAGATCCTCTGAAGCCTTACCTGCAGCTTTTTGAACATCAGGTACCTGAGCAGATGCTCAGTCATGATCCATACACTGATATGCACTGTCTGTCCTCATCAGGGTTTTAACCAGGAGGACTTGGAGGAAGAGAAAGGTGATGGAGACATGAAGGAGACAGCAGATGAATCTGACTCTGATGATAACATCAAAAGAGGGAAGCAGTAAGTCATTGTGTTGCATATTCCTTTTTCAGTGTCAGATTTTGGTGAAAGGACATTACGAGCCCTGGATAATACAGATGTGCACATGTTGGGTATCACAGCAAGGTCTGAGGGCGTCTGGGAGCCATCGCTGGTTTTGCATTTTGCATACTGAGGATAATTAATTGTCTCAAGGGACCTTGAGACACAGTGTTTGTACACTACAGAAACACAAAATTATTTCCTGGCAAGGACCATCAGTTAACACTGTGGTTGTGTTTTAGCATGGACTTCATGTCAGATTTTGACATGATGCTGCAGCGGAAGAAGAGCATGAGCGGCAAGCGCAGGCGGAACCGTGACGGGGGAACGTTCATCAGTGACGCAGACGACGTGGTCAGTGCCATGATTGTGAAGATGAATGAAGCTGCTGAGGTGAGCTTTCCAGGCTCCAAAGACCCCTTAAAATCCAGTTCCTTTCTATGGGAAAATTGTGTGATTAATAAGATACAAAAATCTCGCTTGTATTCAGCAGGAGTAATCTGTACGCTATGGAAAGCTTCTAATGTCTCTGTAACCATTTAAATGTTATTTTACTGTTCTAAAAGAAAACTTTTATTCTGTTGAAATTTTGGTAAAGTACTAATTTTAAAAATTAAAATTAGTTAAATTGCTAAACTTTATCAGCTGAAATCAACTTCTATAAAATGTGATATATGGGTGCTCTATAAACTACCTAGAAGTATGTTAAATACAGAGGAAGGGACTATGCTGTAATTTCATTATAGTGTTACTGGCATGTGTCACACTTTGGTATTCCTGAGAAAAGCCCTTTTCCAAACTGTTTGAATGACTGTGCTGTGGTAATGATATCAGAGTAACACATTAATGGGACCTTCTGTCATGGCAGCCTGCCTTTTTCTAGGAGAAATGTTTTATATGTTACTGTGGAAGGTTCTTTGGGGTCTTGCCTTTTGTCAGGTGTCTTCTGTTTTGGTGGAGTAGCAATCAAATAAATAATCACCACAGTGAAACACATTAAAACCAGTTGAGGGATATACAGCACTTCAGAAAGAGGAGTTTTCCAAATAGCAACAACAAAAAAACCTTCCTGAGAACAACATCAGAAGGATAATGAGTTCAGAAAGATGGGGAGACTAAGAAAGTAATCTTCAAGGCAACTGAAACTTCTTGGCCTTGACAGGAAAACCTTTTTCAGACAAGATGACAGCCAGATGTTTCAAATGAGGTGGCAAAGTTGGAAATACAAGGGCAGCAAGGAAGAATCTCCTCCCTTGCAGTAAAACAAACATTGCACAGAAGAAGCCTTCAGTGGATTAGGACGAGTAGAAAGGAATTACCAGAGCTGGACAGAAATCTGGTGATTGCAATGGGTGTTTTGATATGAGAGACAAGTACTGAACAGTGACAGTCAAGCCTTGGGTGAAAGAAATTTTGAAATGACAGAGGTGAAAATACATGTTCTCCCTTCCCATTGTTCTGCTTAGCTAGTTTTCTGGTTTTTAGATGAGACTTTACTAACAAAGTGTTATCCTTGCACAGTATAGAGGACCTCCAGTTCTTGTAGTCAATCTGAGTCATGAAGTGGGGAAAAAAAATGTAAATTTAGGAGCACTCTCCTAATGTAATGCTTTTGTGGGGAATACTGACTAAAGTGATGACTCTTTTTTCAGAGAAATAATTGCATAATTGTTTGTGAGCTGTGGAGCCAGGGACAAAGTTAGTGTAATCCCTCAAATGTTGCACTTCCAGTTTAATAGCCTAGTTTTTTTCTTGTAAGTCTTGCAAAGAATGGGAGTTGCTGATTTCTTTCTTTGGTTAACTTGTGCTGATTCTTCAACTCTCTATAGGAGGATCGTCAGCTGAATACACAAAAGAAACCAGCACTAAAGAAATTAACTTTGCTACCAACTGTAGTTATGCATCTTAAAAAGTGAGTTGTCATTCTTTCAGTTAACTGTAACCTTGGGCAGTAGTCAGAATTTGTAAGATTTCATGGAGTTACTCTATAGCTGTACTGAATATGCAGTAAAATACATTATATTCCAAGTAAATGCTGAAGCTAGGTGACCTCAAAGACCTAGAATTATACATAATTTTCCCTCTTAATTTTATTCTTAATATGGAACAAACTCAAAAGTGCTATTTTCCTGAAGGAATATCACATCTTCAAATTTTGCTTTATTACATGACTTCTGGGCTTCTCTTTAAACCTTTTAGGCAGGATCTCAAAGAAACTTTCATCGATAGTGGTGTTATGTCTGCCATCAAAGAGTGGCTTTCTCCTCTTCCAGACCGAAGTCTGCCAGCACTAAAGATAAGAGAGGAGCTTCTGAAGATTCTGCAAGAGGTTTGGAACTGACTTTTAACCACATTTGATTTGGGGCTTCTACACAGTTTTAGAGTCATATGCTTTAGGGAAATGTGAGTTGATGAATGAACTGCAGCTGCTACCGATGGGCTGTGCAGTGAAACACGCAAGGGAACAACCTGCACAAGAGACGAGCTTGTGCTAAAGAATTTAGATGATCAGGCCCTGCCTGCCTGTTTCAGATTTATATCCAAATTCAAGTAAAGAGTTACTTGCTGTGCATCCCTGAATTTTCTTCCCTTCTCTTTTCTGTTCTGTTAAAGTGTGCAGTGCATGGGAAGGCCCCTCACACTCAGTGCAGGCTTTCAGTGTCTGTGGCTAAGCTGATTGCTTGAGTGTCTTTGCCCCATAAGTTTTTATCTTTATAGAATTAGTGATTTGAAGGCAGTAGTACAGTTTTGGGGTAATACAAGCTAAAGAGCATTTGGAGCAAAAAGTTGTAGAAAGCTACCTAATTTTGTGTATAAACCCAAGGTACAGCAAATGTCTAGATTTAGGTGTTTGATACTTCTAACAATTCCTAGTGGGACAATGAAAACATTTTTCCAAGCTGATTTAAGTGAAAGGTAAGTTTTGGTCTTTTTGCAAAGTTCAGTGACACCATTAATGTTCAGACATAATTTATTGCTGTTTTCTGGCTTTTCCTTTTCTCTGCAGCTGCCCAGTGTGAGCCAAGAGACCCTGAAGCACAGCGGCATTGGGCGGGCTGTGATGTACCTGTACAAACACCCCAAGGAGTCGAGACCAAACAAGGACATGGCTGGGAAGCTGATCAGTATGTCAACCTGCCTGTGCCTTGTCTCACATTCCACTGATGATCAGTGCAGCTTCTGCATCAGTTTCTGATGCACTACTGTTGTCTGTAGAATAGATTCTGCAATGTAGGAACGTCACTCATCTATTTCTTAACTTTGGAGAGCTCATAGCAAACACTATTACATTAACTTTTGCATGCACCTTTTCATTGTCTTAAAACAGAGAATGGCATTTGTTCAGCCCCAGTTCTCTCTTGGCTCATTGTCCAGATCTTGTGTGTATGTAGCAAAGGCAGGAAGGTGCTGCCAGAGGACTGTTTATTCCATGGACTTCAGAGAGAACTTGGCTGACTGAACGTTTACTACTCAACCAGCTGTTCTCTGTGTGGAGTGCATTCTATCCAGAATGGCTGCAGAATGATGATAAACTTAGGTTCTTTAGGAACTTTTCTGCATATTTCTAAAATGGTATTCCTGAGTTGTGCAGGAGCTCCTGAGTATTCTGAGAGCTTGGAGATGTTCTAAAAGAGCAGGCAACAAAGAGACCTCGAGAATGAAAGCTCTTGCTTTCTATTCACAAGGCTGGTTTTCCATTTAATACTAAGGGCTCAAAAATCATTTGGTTGAAAGGAAGCATAAATACTTGTCACAAACTTTCAGAGCTATACTTGGTCACCAGAGTGGTTTGAGAGGAAAAAAAAGGCCTGTACTTTGTTAACTAATCATTTTTTTTAATAGATGAATGGTCTCGACCCATCTTCGGCCTTACCTCAAACTACAAAGGCATGACCAGAGAAGAGAGGGAACAGAGAGATTTGGAACAGATGCCTCATCGAAGGAAAATGAGCAGGTAGGAGTAGCAGGCAGAAACATGAAATTCTTCTAAGACTCCATCAAAAGAAACCAAGTGGTGTGTAAATACTAAAGGAAATAAAAGGGTAGTAAGTTATGGTCTCTCTTTTAACATACTTGATTGTCTTTTAAATTTCTTTCTCTTTGTATAGATGCCTATAAATACTTATTTTTCTTGCAGCTCTGGTGGTCAGACTCCCCGCAGGGACCTGGAGAAAGTATTAACAGGAGAAGAAAAGTAGGTTGGATTTTTTTTTTTTTTTTAAATTGGGTAAAATATTTTGGTGGCAGTACCACTATGGAACTTGTGTAGAGGTTTTAGAGGCAGTGGTATGCAGTGTGCTTCAGAGGAAAGCACACTGGGTGGCTTTACTTCTTTCTGGGTAGGATTTGTCCATAACAGTCACATCCTTTTTTCCCGTAGGGCTCTCAGGCCTGGGGACCCTGGGTTCTGCGCCCGTGCGAGGGTGCCAATGCCCTCCAACAAAGACTACGTGGTCAGGCCCAAGTGGAATGTGGAGATGGAGTCCTCCAGGGTAAGCACTGCCTATGTCCTGGTGACTGTTCCTAAGCCTGGGGTTCGTCACCATGGTCACTGTAACATGTCGCCGTGGTTACTGTACAGGAGGGTAGTTCTTTTAAGGGCCTCTTGTAGTGAGTGTGGACAGTAAATTCTCCAATAAGTAGGCTGCTCTAAGCTCATCATATGTTTTCACAGAAAAACATCTCTGACCAAAAAGACATTTTTGAGTTAACTTTTCTAGAATTTCTCACTCAGGTGAGAATCTGATTACAGGCCTCTTGCTTTAAAGCATTTTGAGCTAAAGCTACAGTTCAGTACCTGTGTCACTGCACTGATGTTTTTATACCTCTCTCAGCTTTGCATCATGTTCTGATAGTATTCCAGTTTGGGAAACCTTTGAGGTTTTGGTAAACACGAACAGTTTCAGTGGAGGCCATTGTGTTGCTTTGTCTTCATCCATCTACTCATACAGTTTCATTTAAAAGGGGTATATGTGGTAGAATATGTATAAGTGGAAGAAGTAACAATTGCTGTGCTGTCTGCTGTTCTTTCTCCTTCTGTCCATTAATTGAGATGTTGTTTCTAGCCCGGGACTATTAAGAGAGGTATTAGTCGCTTGGAAAAGCACAAGAGACGGTTTGCTGAACAGAAACGACTCAGCAAAGTGCATCGGGCCATCAAGTTCAGCATTGAAGGCAACAGGATGCCCCTGTAGCCATACCACTGCCTTCCCAAGTTGGAGAGGTATCCCTCGAGGGAGGTGTGAACAGTGCATGTGCTCCAGCTGTTGGCAGTTTGCACATGCAGGACAGGAGTGTGTACACCCTAACTTAAACCTGGAAAACTCTCCTTGAATTCTCTCGTGTCTGTACTGTGACCTACAAGGGAACTTGTACAGGAGAAAACAGGCTCTAGCACATAACATCTGCCATGGCTCCTGCCTGCACAGCTTCAGGGTACCCGAATGACAGTTCAGTGAAAATACCTGTGCTCAAAACCAGCTTTGCACCACCTGTGGTTTTCAATGCTGTTCTGACACAATTAGGTTTTCCAGATTCACCTGAAGCGACACATGGGAATTCTTAGCCCTTGGTACAGCACCTCGTGTCACTGCACACCGGCATCTGTGGCTGACCTCTGACTGGGGCACAGTGAGGTGTTTTTCACACCTGCTTGTTCAAGGAAGTAGAATAATGTGAGACAATAGGAGGGGTTGATGGGAGCTACAGAATGAGACCAGGGGGAGAAGAATCCTCTGCTGTGAGTGTGGGTTGGGAGAACATGCATCAATGGGAATTGTTTTGACAATTCCTGGTCAGCATTTCAGTGCTATGAGCAGGGCTGCCACAAGCTAACAGTGACAGGAAGAGGTGAGCACAAGTCATAGATAACTGTTTAGTTCATATTAAGCTTCCTATTTATTTGTTTTTTAAAAGATATTTTCTTAAACATCACTGTGAAATTTCAGCTATAATTTCAATGAATAGTGAACAGATTTATGAATAAAGCTTATTTAAAATCAGCATGTCAGGAGCACCTTCCTTAGCCATTGGAACAAGTTTCTAATGGATGTGTTTTTCAGATACTAAGTAGCATGTTTTGGATATCACTGTTCTCCCAAACTTAAAGGTGTCATGTTACCATCACTTACTGTTTCTGTTGTCTAGTTAAGGAGAGTTGCCTTCTAGGAAGCACTGGCTATGGCTTGGAAGGTCCTTGCTGTTTGTCTTCAGTGGTGTTTCAGCACGCCATCACTGTATTAATGTGTGCGGAATAACTGTTGCACCACCTGGTTTTCATTTGCAGTTCAAATACAGAGATGAAATGCAATAACTTAGAGTAGCTTGTATGGTCAGCTTAGGCATTTGTTTTTGCTACTCCCTACACTGCCTTTGTTCAGTAATCCCTTGCTTTCTACACACTAATCCCTGACCGTTAAGATAAATGGCAGCGGGTCAGCCTTAGTCACAGAGTATCTGTGTCTAACTCTCCTGCAGGAAGTCCAGAGTGGTGACACTGGTGCACTGTGGTTCTGACAGAGCTCCAGCTAATAGATACAAAACTTCCAAACAGTATCCAGCTACACAGTGATTGCCCCTGCACTGTGATGGCTGTGAGTGCCACTGTCTCCACCTGGGCCCTGCAGATACTGGGGGCAGCATTGTCCCCTTCCAGCAGGAGAACAGAGCAGGCTCCCTCACAGCTCCCTGCCCAGGCGCAACCTCGCATGTGCTGCTTGCCTTGGACCTCTGGGGCGTCTGCTTTTTTTCAGTGGTAATTATTAGTTTTATTTTTTAAGTTCCAGGGGACCTCTAAGAAAGGGGTGAGTCGACTGGACAAACAGATGCGGAAATTCACAGATATCAGGAAAAAAAGCAGATCGGCCCATGCAGTGAAAATCAGCATTGAGGGCAATAAGATGCCATTGTGAGCCTTCACAGAATGCCCCATGAGCTCTGCTGTAAGACAATACACCCACAGACTCTTTGGAGACCTTTAAATTTTTTAACTTGTTTGGGTGGGTTTGGTTTTTTAGTTTGTTTTTTAAGTGAATCTTTAAATTGTTGGTTCAGGTTCTGGTAGAAGATGTTGTCCAAGGACTGTGAATATGGAGACTCCTTTCTCCTGATTGTATTTAAACTGGTCCTGTTGTGTCCTTTGTACAGATGATGTATTTGTTGTATTGCAACACTTTAAAAAATAAAACATCTTGTGGGATTTTTTTTTGGGAGGGGACTGCCTGTTCATTGCTCATATGAAGATATGCACAGACCACCTGGGATGTGGAAAAACTGAGGGGTTAAATTTTTTGTTCAACTTTGTCCATTTTCTCTTTATTCATTGCTTTATTAATCAGTTACATCTTTGGAAATCTCCATCTATTGCTTTTGATTTAGAAGTGTTGATCATCTTCCATGCAAAGGATTTTCTTTTCATGAAGACTAATGTAAAGTTCAGGAGAAAGCCAGCAGACTGACCACTAACATTTCCAGCAGCTTCCAGCTAAAATGTCTTTGTAGCTTTTCAGTGACTTTGCAAAAGTCTAATTTACCAGTGGGAAGGAGAACGTTTTTGTGTTGGGGGAGATGATGCAGTTCTGTGTTCCTGCTGCTACAGACTAACAACAGAATAACATCTGGTATCTTTGCCGCTGTCTCTGCTGAGCTTGCCTTCAAGAAGAGGACTCTTCTTGCACAGGTAATTGGCAGTTGGCATTTTCTCTTTAAGAAAAGTCACCTTTGTGCTGGAGAAGCAGAGCCTCTGTAATTCTGGGGATCCTGGTGCTGGCTGAGTTACTGCTGGCACCAGTCATGGAGAGATGGCAAGTGTGCATAGGGGGTCACGTGTTAAATTTGTCCCTGTGAGATGTGGAGGGAATGACAGTGACAGAGCCATGTGCTGGGACACCAGCCTGAAGCAAGAACTGCAGGAGCACACCTGTGTTGGGAGGGGCACTGAAGAGCTACACTGCTTTCTCCAGGTATGTGTATAATGCAATAACCACCTCAGGAGTTTGTTTTTAGCATGCTGAGCCCTTCAGGGGTTTAGGGTTTGGGGGTTTTTTTAGTTTTCATTAATTTCTTGAAAACCAGGACATTCTTTACTGCCATAATGGTAGCTGAAACTGTAAAAAATGAGTGAACTGTGTAAAGCTGTTCAGAGACAGAGTCTGTTTGGCCTGGAAGGTTCAGGGGTTAGTTAGAACGGATTCTTTTTTCATCTCCCAACTTTTTTTATAGTTCTGGTCCTGCTGTTTATGGGGGTTACTTCTAAATCTTAAGAGGCATTTCCCTGAAGTACTAAACCTGGTGGTCTTATGCAAGGCCTAATACAAATTCTTCCAGTCAAAATTATTCATAATAGCTCAGCACTTCTTGTTCTGTTGTGGAACAGTAAGACTGGCCTTTCACACGTGCTGGGAGTTTGTAATTACAACTTCATAATCAATTGTAAGAAGGGGTCACAAAATCAAAACTTCTTTTGACATGAAACACAAAGATCAATTGTTCAGATTCCTACCACAGAATCCTTTTATGCTGCAGCTAGGTCAGTTCCTGCTTGGTTTATACACATTTCCATACAGACATTGGTTTTTGTAATTGTACTCTATTATACAAATTGTATACAAATACAGATGTGTAAATACAGGTATGTAACTGATTTGTACGCGAGGTTGTACTTGGTGCCCGAACTTCAGAGCTCCCTCCCTGTGTTCAGCATTGTCTCGTGATGGACACTGAACTCACATTGGGGCTGTGGGCCTGTCGGTCTAACACAGGTAGACTTGAGACATGGAAGTGCTTGCTTTCTCTAAAACAAAAAAGTGTTCCTGATTCACATGAAGAAGGGTTATCTCCTCCTTTGTTACTTGCAGATAGTTCTTTATTGTACACAAGTACTTAACAAGTGCTTTACTCAGCAATACTTCAATGAGCAATTTACACATTTCAAAAGCAGGCATAGTGTCAGATCGAAACACTGTAATTATAGACTTGATCCGATTCTCAGCAGTGGTACTAAGAAAAGTCAATGGAAAAGTTTTATTAATCTGCTGTGCTTTCAACCACCTCTCTGATCCAGGGGCTGTAGTTGGATACTCCGGTGTATTCCCCTTGCTCGGCACAGCCCTCGCCCCGGCTGACGATGCCCAGGAGCAATGAAGTGTTGCGGTGGGACACAGCGAAGGGCCCCTGCTGTCCCCGCTGCAGGCATCGGCTGCGGCCGTGCCGTGCCCCGCACGGAGTGCTGTGGGTTCGCAGCCTGGCCATGGCCGGCGGGCAGGCACCAGCACGGGAAGCGCAGGGTGTGGCTCCCCAGCCGCTGACCATCCCCACTCTGCCCTCTCGGGAGAGCGGCGCGGCCAGGTTAGGGCGGGGCAGGGATGGAACCACGGGATGAGGGTGGGGACAGGGACAGGACCTTACCTGTCAAAGGTCCCGACCCAACAGAGACCCATGGCCTGGTGTGGAATGATCCCATGAGCATGCTTTCAGTGCCCTGCCTCCCATGGTCTCAGGTTTATGGTTTCTGTACAAGCTACCTGTGCTAAGCCATTGTCCATCCCAGCTAGTTTGGCTGCCACAGTTACCAGAAAAGTGTCTTAGCTTATGAAGAACTAGAATGCAAAGGGTTTACAAAGCCCTTTAAAAAAATAGAGTGGATATATATATGTGTGTGTGTGTGTGTGTGTGTGTATGTATGTATATGTGTATATATATGGGTATATGTATGTATATATGTATGTATATATGTATGTGTGAGTATATGTATGTGTGATATGTATAGTGTATATATATATATATATGTATACATATATACAGGATAAAGTTACAAATTGTCTGCTGTAATGAAAATTTAAAACTTCTTCAACTTCCTTGATAGTAACACTTCATTTCAAGAAGAAAATGTACAGGTTGGGCAGCATTCAAACAACATTCCCATCTACCAACCCAGAATCAGGCTAGATGGTGGCAACCCCTAAAACTGGCTAAGAGCAATATTTTCTCTTTTCAAAGTGCACAATGAATGCACAGTCCACCCAGGCTCAGCCTCTGATTTTTCTACCTGTAAATACCTCCTGATGCATGGGATTGGGAAATCCGCTTGTATGACAGCAATAAAGCAGACTGAAGGTAACATGAGGGTTTTTAAGATCAGAATTTCTGTGCACAAGCCCCCTCACAGTGCTAGGACACTGACCAAGCAGAGACAATATAGTGAAAATGAGTAACAAATAAGGACATGATCAAAAAATGCCCTAAGCCATGACGTAAAATCCAAAACAAGACAATGGAAACAAACACTTCAGTTGTCCCTGTTTGCCACATGACTTGCCTTCACCTTTGAGCCCTCAGTTTTACCTCCCTTACTATGCTCAGCATTCTAAGGAACCTCACCTGGCCATGGAACTTGCCTTGTGAAAATTACCAGCCTTCCAAAAGGGGGCAAAGCTTGGCTTTTCCCCAAGGACATGCAGACACAACCTGAATGACAGCACAGACGATCTGACTGACTTAATAGAGAGGGCATTAACATTACAATCCAAAAGCAAGATAGGAGAAGAATGATAAAGGTATTTAAGGACCCTATTATCAAAAAGCCCAGGAGAAGACTAAATGCATGTGGTTCCATTGCTCTTGACCTGAAAAAACAACTTTATAATGGCTTGATGAACTCTGCTCCTCCTGCTGGACCCAGTGATGTGATAAAGTAAAAAAATCATTTAGGTGTGGTGTTTATGGTGAGACTGGAAGTAAAGTATTACCTGCCAGGGCAATGTCCACGATGACACAGTGTTCCTCCTGTTACCCTGGGATCATACTGCTCCAACTGCTCATGTTTGTCTGGGTGGGCTGAGGCATGTCCGAAACCCCTCCCCAGTCACTGCCCTGTTGCAGCCCCATTCCCACATTGAACAGCCCCATTCCATTCTGGCCAGAGCCCTCCCATGGTTGGTATTTCCCCCTGTTCCTCCCCCCTGGCTGCAGGTGCTGCAGCATTGTTCTGCCCTGCAGGACCCTGGGTCAGCTCACCCTGCACAGCTGGGGCTCCCCTGGGCCTGCCAGTCTCCTCCACTGCCTCACAGTGCTCAGGGACATCCAGCTCCTGTCCTGCAGCACTCTCCCAGTGGCTTCTGGGTCACAGAGACCACCAGTGTCTTGTTCCAGCTGAAAACACCTCCTGCCATCCCCATTTGCCCAGTGTCACCCTTTGTGCACACACTGTCCAAAAGCATCCTTTAAAGGCTCCTTTTCCCCAACATCACCATGTTCCAGCTCTGTCTAACTGTGCCCTCTGTGTTCCCATGCCACTTCTAGGAAGAGGTTGGCACGTTTATGGACTCACAGCACCTCATGGGCTTTGTCTTTTCTCATAAACACTAAAGAGCAAAATTGAACATTTGGTACAGGGAGACAAAGCAGCAGCATTGTTACAATCAGTCAGACAGGTGGAGTGGTATAAATAGGGGGAGTGGAAATTTATACAAACAGTCCAAAGGACAATAAAATTAGCCTGTGTTCCAGCAAAAGATACCAGTAGTTTAAACTAACTTTCAGTGAATCAGAGGAGCCTCTACTGAGACCTGTAGGTAAGTGCAGAAATAATTTTTTATTCCACAAGACTTGAGTATTGCAGCTTCTTCTATGGAGGATGGTTGTATTTTTCTGCTTTAACCATCTTGATTCACAGCAATTATTAGTTTGATATTTGGTAATGCAGTTTTCCAGGTGGCCACAACAGGACAGACACCAATCCTCCATTAAGGGAAATATTGAAATGTCAGTTTTACATTTAGTTCATCTCAGCTTCACTTCACTAAATGACCTGCCTTCCTCCTGCGGTGCCTGAAGCTACTGCTGTCAGTAAATTAAAGGAGGAATGGCCAAAAGAGGCAATATGGCAGTAAGATCCTGCCCACCCACCCCCTGCTGCTTCTGAAGGTTTTGCCTTTTTGTTACACCTCCAGAAGTGTGGCCCAATATCCAAAGCTCACCCAGCACATGCTGGGAGAGATTGGTGCTACCAGTGTTCCAAGGTTAAAGCTCAGGCTGTAATCCCCACAAAGCCCATGAAAATCCACATAGCAGTGCAACTAACAGTGCTCCATTTTCCAAGTCATGGGGCAGAGCCCTGGAAAAGTCAAACCCTTGAACAAAGAACCCAGTTTTGGAGATGGACTGTGAAAACACACATTTCTTTGTAGTTGCAGGAACAGTATCTACAGCAATGACTGAAATTCTAGAATGATATTAAATTGCTTCATTTCTAGGTGATTAATAACAGCCCACAAAAATTCCTAATGAAGAAAGGCTTTGGACAGATCCTACTGTCAGTGTGCAGAACAGGAATGTAGTTTCAGTTTAAATGCTGAAATTGCCACAGAAATACAAGATAAAAAGGAAACTGAGGTAACTGAGAAGTAATTACTACCTGAATATGAAAACAGGCAGCTGCTGTTGATGTAGCCCATCAGCAGAAGAATTATCCCAAGTCAAGAGCTGCTCTCCACGACAGTGAGCATTCAGAACACGCTGACTTCCTTCAGAGGGAAAAGAATCAAATTAGTGTGTTGTCACAATACCAGCCACAAAGATGAAGTAGAAGCAAGAGGACAAGAGCAGGGACAAAGAGATCAGAATCTCCCCAGTTCATTCAGACCTCGTGTCCCTTGTTTCTCCAAGCCAGCCCAGCAGGAACCCACACAGGCAGAGGCTGAGCCAGCCCAGGCTGTGGTGCAGGGTCTGAGACAGAGCCCCTAAGGAAAAGCCATGGGGAGCACAGGGGTGCAGGGGTCACACTCCAGAGGAGCAGGTGCTGCTCCCAGCCACAGTCCCTGCTGTGCTGGCTCTCGTGCCAAGGGCAGATGCACAACCAGCCACGAGCTCCAGCAGCCACTCTGCAATTCCTGCTGGTCTGGGCAAGTAAGACCATCAGCACCAACCACCACATACCTGGGAGTCACCAGGAGGTACAAGGCAGAAGTTTGGATTTCTTGGCATTACCTTCCCACACTGCATGATTTACCAGGATTCAACAGCACGTACCCCTCTGCTGCCTGCAGCATGTTTTGAGAAACACAGGATCCAGACTGAGCTCACCTTACAGAGAACCATGCAATTATACTCACTTTTTTCTTTATTTTTTTAGAGGAAAACAGGAAAGAGATTTGGATGTACACCAGGAACAGCCATGAGGTCAAGAGGTTGATCATTAACCTGTCACAAATATTGACAGAGGAGAGACAACCCGGATTCTATGAAACACATTAGAAACCCAAAATCAGAAGAAAATTGCATGTGCGTTTCCACACATATACACAGGTGCATTAAAAAGAGAATCAAAAGGTCTTTAAAATATCCTTCAGTAAAAAAGCCACCTTTTGCAAGAAATTTATTCAGGAAAATATGGAAATTTTGAGAGCAGATTTCTGACACTCCATCACCTTCCAGCAGGTAAGACCAACTGATTTAGAAAACACACAAGCTGCTCTATAAACCTCTGCTGAAATATGCAGAGCTGGGTGTGTGCAGGAGGATTCACAGCAGTCACCTGCAGAAGGCAAACACTGCCCTGTCACAGTCACAGCCACTCCAACATTTCAGCTTCTGCCCTTACTCAGACCTGGGTTTTATTGGCTTTGAAAACAATTGTGTTTTGCCCTGCAAGTCAGTGTTACAGGTTCCCTCTTCCCAGTGCAGGCCTGGTGGGAAGGCTGCTGTTCAAAGCATTATTCTTTAACATTCATCCAACCCTAAATCCTGTCCCAAGGCAAAAAGAGGAAGAGAGGAGAGGGACAGAGTCAGCAAGTGACACAGATGCCCTTGGCTTGACTGCTACTTCTTCAGAGCATGACTCAAAATCCTCACTTGGGTAATAAGCACAGAGGCAGCTTCTGAGGGAACAAATTTCAGAGGTATTAAGCCTCCTTGCTGATATCATATTAAATTTCTTACAAAGTCTAATAAAATTTTGTTGTACCTGGGGGTTTTTTGTTTAACAGTCTCATCACAAGAGCAGACTGAAGTTCTTCACTGATCCAAATATGCATCCAAGCCCATCGAGGTGTTGGAAACACATCACTACAGCACAGATAGATTTTCTTTCTACAAGATTAAGTATGTTTAACAAGTCTCAAGTACTAAGATTGGAAACAAGTATAAATTGTGATATTAAACTTCACTTAGACTATTGCTACTTCCTATGGACTTACTGGTGCTGTATGTCTTTATTTTATTTACTGTTATACACACAGAAGAGGCAAACAAACATACATTTATCACTAAAAGCATCAGCAATGCTAACACAGCCTGCAGCCCATTGCATCCACCAGAACAAGAACAAACAGCAGTGCTTCTTAATTGGAAGAGAATTAAGAGAATTACAGATTTCATGATAAATAGAGCCTGCAAAATCTTGGAATTAAAGCTTTTTTTTTTTTTTAATAACACTAAAGAGAGCTCCCATTCCCTTGTAAGGAAGTTTGGGAGGGTAAAATCCATCATCAAGCATTCAAAGATTGGAAAAGAAAATACAGATAAATTCCAGCCACCTGCTGAATCAACAATCTGTGAACAGTGGAGTAAGGTGTGAAGAACTGGAGGTAGTAATGATATAATAAAAATTTCACTGAGTTGAAAGAAAAATTATACAAATACCAAGCAAACCGAAAGTTCCTGTGGGTAATGCAGTATGGCTGAAATGACAGAATTGCATCTCTAGGGTTATTTGCAAAACGTTTTTCTGATGCCTCCTGCCTCCACTCCAACCAGTTCAGACATTTTACACAAATGACATTTTTATTTCAAATATGGAGTTGTCTGACCAGGGACAACCTTCTTTTCCACAATGCTGTAGATACAGCATCTCAGCTAACAGAGGATATTTTCTTGCCAGTAAGGCTGAAGTAGGACCATGCCACAAATAAACAACATAACCTGCAACAAACCAATGTAAACAAGAAAAAAAGGAGGAAAGCAAATAGATACCAAGGAAAACAGCACACAAGATTAACACATACTCAATATTTAATACTGAAGATCTGACAGTACATTACACTGCATACTGTCACTAGCACAGAGCCACAACATTCCAGCCTCTGGATCAGAATCAACCCTTCAAAGGAGCTGACATATCTATGTGGTGCTGGATCCACTCAAGGTACTGACTAACTTTGGTGTAGACTCCAAATTTCTCCCTCCTTCCACAGCCTTCACCCCAGCTGACCAGTCCTACCAAAAACCAAGTATCCTTATACCTAGTGAACATGGGGCCCCCGCTGTCCCCGCTGCAGGAATCCTTCCTGTCCCCCAGGCTCCCTGCACACAGCATGTTGTCGGACACGTGGAAGCTCATGGCCCGGGCGCACTCGTTGCGGGGCGCGATGGGGATCTCGATGTACCGGAGCGAGGCCGCGTAGCTGCTGTTGCGCTCGCTGGTGCTGCCCCAGCCCGTCACCACCACCCTCCGCCCGCTGCGCATCAGCTCCTGCTCGGCCAGGTTGCGGGCGGGCAGGCAGATGGGGAGCGCGTATTTGTAATACATCACATGGTCAGCCAAGTGCAGCATGGCTATGTCATTGTCTGAGGTCTTCTTGGTGTAATTTTCGTGGGTCACCCATTTATCAACCCAAATGGTTTGCTCATCTGCCTCAGGACGGAAACGGAATTTACCTGGAAGAGCAAACAAGATGACAGATGCTGTCAAAGCTTCCTTCACTTTGCAGACCAAAGCATCCAGATTACACCGGGCATTAGGGCTGCACTCTGTGTTTATACTTCTCTCATAAAACAGCTGTTTATGTCAGAAGTTAGCAGTGTTCTTAACAGATGGACAAATCTCTAAACTTTTCATATTTACGGAACTCATGAATACCTATAGAGCTCTGGAGCTCTGGCCATCAGCTGAGAAACCAAATTGCCCTGTGGTGTTCATATTTCAGTACAGCTGTGCAATGTGAGTCACCTTCAGGAGGAAAACAACCTTCTTGGAGCCAGCATTGGAAGCTGGGAGAGCAAGCACACCACAAAACAGGACACTTACAACAGGACATGAGCTTTACCCTGCATAGCGAGGGCCTGGATAGCTGGATGTCAGGATTTGTAAGATAAAGTTGACTGATGGGTAAGATTATTCCTTTCTGAAATCTTACATCTGTATTTTAAGGAATTTTTCACTGCTTAAGACTCCTCAGTTGCTATTTTGCTACATGATCATGGCTACTTTGTGGGCCAAGCAGTTATGGACCAGCAAGCAAGAAACTATGTTGAAAAGGGCCAGAAGTACAAGAAGTCATTTGTGATACATTGCAACAGCAAAGAGCTAGGTTTTCTGGCAGGCTATCAATGAGGTCTTGCAAGCTTTTTTCTGTAAGTAGTGTCTCCAAACATAGGGACTTAAAAGCCACAGTAGTTACAGAAATATATTCTCAAAAGATCCCTTAAATCCAGTCTTGGATCTGGGTCGTCCAGATAATTTATTTCTGGGTCTCTCTTCTTGCTCCTCTGCAGACAGACAATGGGCAGTTCACACATGGCTGGAGCAGACAGCTGAAACTGCTCTGATGTCTTGTACCAAGGGGCACCAGCCCCTGATGGACTTACTAGTACTGAGCCAACAATCACAAATCAGTTTTCCTCTCCTATCACAATCCCTTTTATTTGTAGTGACAGTGTCTGCAGCACCCCTGAGGCAGCCTGAAGGCACTGTGGCTGGAGGCTGGCTGGCAGGGCTTTATTCCTGCCTTCACAGATACAAACTCTGCTTTAGGCCTCAGAAATAACTCTGGACTCAAGCACTGCCAGACCATCTCCTCTAAGGAAGGCAGAGTGGCTGTGCAGGAACAGGCTTGCTATGGGGTCACACACTCTGTACCCCAGCACAGCCACCAACTGTCTCCATCCTGAGGCACCCATCAACCAGTGGGTGAAAACCTCTCACACTGCAGTGACAGGTTCCCTCACCCCCAGGGGAACACCCTTTGACTTCTGGTGGGTTATCCACCTCCAGAGTTTTAAATTCCAGAAATCCTGAATGTACTGAACCCAGAGGCTGTGGAAATGCAGTGAGTTCCTTCTACACAATTAGGACCATCATGATATTGCTGCTGGCACAAAAATATTCACTGTGAAGGCAGAAACAGTATTTTGAATTGAATCATTACATTCACCACTGCTCTATCTTCTTGGAGTTCTGAACACATTTCTGGATGCTCTTAGGCTGGTGTTGCAGGAACAAGAGCCACAAACAGGAATATTGTGTTATTCTGAAATCCATCTTCCAAGACTTCAACTACTCTATTTCAGACACTAAAAAGTCACATGAGCACTGCTACATGACTTCTCCCCAAGCTGAGTGTAAACTCAGATGCAAGTTCCCCCTCCAGTTTTGCTCCTATGGATGGCAAGCTGCAGTGCACAAGTCCAAAAGGGTGTGGGGTATCCCAGCCTGACAGACACAGGTTGGGTACCACCTGTGCAGGCTCAGTATGAACACTCTCCTGGCTGTCCCCATGGACATGGCAATGTCTCCATCCAAAACTCTCCTCCTTGTCCCTCACGGATGTCCCCAGGTTCTTCTGATGAGAACTGCTTTTGTGGTGACAGAAAAGTGAATATTCTGGCAATAAGAGGACCTAAGGCTACATCACACACTTCTTGACTCATTTTTTATGTTGGATGTACATAAACTTATTGTTTCTGCTCTCAAGCACCTGCACATCCCCAGTGTGTATGGAGCATGCACACAGACCATCTATTTCTAAGGCTATATACACAGACAATATATTGGCAGAACTCTCCATAAATACTGGGAATAATCCATCCTTTCACTAATGGAAAGAAAGCAGTTGAGCTGTTATGCCTCAGCACCAACAGTAGATAGAAAGTAGCATTAAAAAAAAAAAAAATCTATGTAAGTGTGAATGAAACACTAATTTTTCTTTGTCTGTTCATTCAGGGGAAGCACTTACTTAACATAGTACCATTTTCTCATGCTCCAGAGCAGCAGAGCAAGTAAAGGCAGTGTTGCCATTCTGCAGCACCTCTCCAGTGAAACACTGCTAAGTAACAGTATTCAAATACATGAACAGGCAGGAAGATAACATTCTCCTTCTGAGATCAAGGCTTTGTTTCAGTATTGGGATGGCCTTAAATATTTTTATCACCAGAAAAACAGAGGCAGAAGAGACCAAGATTTTCTACTTTATAGACCAGCAGCAGTGCTTAGAAGACATCAGCTCACCTCCAGAGTAAGGCTGATAACAGCTCAAATGAAATCAGATTTTTACTAAACTTGGTTTTAGGCTAAGATGCATATTAAATACTGTCTAGACAGACCACTCCTACAGCCAAGGACTTTTGTCTTCAGAGCCTGCTAGTCTTTTCCCTGAGATGATAAATGTTAGGAATTAAACAGTTATATTCAAAAAACACAAGGACAGGTGATTTTCCATACCAAGTTTAACTCTGAACCCCTTGTGTTCCTCAAGGCAGTGTGCTGCTGTTAGGACCCAAGCTGGATGGATGAGAACACCCCCACACAGAAACTTCCCATTGGTATTTTGCAGCATAATCTGAAACAAGACAAGGGAGGTGTGACACTGCATGGAGCACAACTCACAGAATACTGTACTCATTCTTCTTGGATGCTGCCAAATACCCAGACTTACCAAGCACTGGGGACAAAAGCTCTATGAATACAGTCTCTGTGAAATACCTACAAAAAAGTTTTGGATGTCTGTTCTGAATAAGGGCTGGCTTCATCCAAATCAGCATGGGGTGATGCTGGTCACTGCAAAGAAGCACTTTGTACTCAAAGCTTTGAAATACAGAGCACAAATGAGGGGTGTGTCCCACACCAAAGACAGGGCATCATCTCAGGCTGCAGCTCTCACGCTATGGTGTAAAAGGCCCTTTAATATCAAAGGCAGCCAGGCCCTAATTATTTGCATTCATTAGTTCCATGGTAAGCTCTGGGAGGTCTCCCTCTCCTCTGCAATAACCCAACATTCCATGGCGTATTTTGCTGATTAAATCTGCTAACTTGAATTTATGACAGGGCTTATAAGAAAGGGCAGGAAGATCACCTCCCACTGGAAGGCTGTTGCAGGAGCTGAAGCACACATTACACACCAGGAGTTCCCCAAGATGGAGTAACAGAGTAGGTGAGTGCCACCACTATCCTCTCTTGGCAGTGTTGGCACATTAAGGTCAAGAATCCTCAGAGATACTAAATTATTTTTTCAGGGTACTCCAACCTTTGGGACACTTTTGAAAAAGCTAAGAGACTCTTAGGTTCATATGACACCACCAGTAACAATGCAAGAGCCTTTCTAGAGCAGAGAGGAAGGCAGAGCAGTTCAGGAAAAGCCTGAACTATTTGTGGCAAAAAATCCCTTTCTCCTCACCTGCCAAGGGCTTCCTCCTCTTCTTCCAGCTGTTCCATCAATAAGTCGAATATTGAAGTCTGCTTTGCCTTCAATATAGTCCAACTTCACTCTTCCACAGGGGAACTCCACTGCAGTAGATGCAGAGAAGTTCACTAGCAAAGCCCAGATCATTCAATCCTCTTTCTAGAGGATTTCCTCTGTCTAACTTAGGCAATATTGTTCAGAGGCTTCATGGAAGTCCCTCAGTGCTTGGCAGAGGAGGCAGTCTCCTGATTTCCCTCTATGTCTCCATGAGGCAAACATGGATTGGGCCATAAAGTGGGTATGGAGCTGGGAAATGAAGGCAGTTACTCTTCATGGAATACATGTTTTGAAAATGAGTACAAAGTGCACTGCAGACAAATCTCCCTTAAAACTCTTTAACATCAGTCTGAATAATCCTCTGTCAACTTCCTGCTCTTACCTACAGGCTCACACGTGGTGTGGTCATCCTTGAGCTGATACCCCGACGCGCAGCTGCACAAGCGATGCTGCCTGGCAGGGTCCTCCCTGCAGAAATGTTCACAGCCCCCATTATCCAGGGAACAGTTGCTGTATTTGACCTCTGTGGGGAAAACAAACAGCAAGAGAGATGTGGAGTTGGGAAGTCAGAATCACAGAAAGATAAGGTGGCAAAGTGACATCGTGCTTCAAGTGGGTAACAGCTGTCAATGGATTTGGAATGACAGTTGTGGGCTTCAGTGACACTCAGGCCCCTAGACAGCAAACAGACCTAGGTCCTGAATCAGGCAGTGGAGAGATGGAGGAAACAGATTACTGTCAGGTAGACTAGAGAACAGAAAATTCCCTGTCATTATGTGCCAAGTCACACAGTGAATACTGTTAATGATACACGACATACAATGCTCACCCCTGAATATGCTATCCAGCTTTTGTCCAAGGAAGGAACCACCACAGTAATAAAATACTTGCAGTGGATTGAGTATTCCCCTGTATTTAAAAACCCCAGCATAATCCCTGTGTTGACAATTCTAAAGGAAACTCCTGCTTCACAGGGGTATTTCCAGCATTGTCCAAAATTTAGATATCTTGTATCACTAAAATTCCCCTATGGCAACACAAAGGTAATTTTGCTTTAGATAAGCACAGATAAACCTCTTACCACATTAAGAGGCAAGAGAGAAATCACATTAGTAAAGAAAGTATTAAAGAAAGAGTATGCTGTGCAATGACTGAAGTGTCCATCCCCATCACACAGAGACCCCTGTCACAAAGCATGTTATTTTAGAGTGGAATAAATGCAGTGTTACCATAACTGCACAAAACCCCCTCCCAGCCTCTGTTACAGATGCAGGAAAATTTTCCAATATTGTCCTTGCAGACCCCGTTGGAACAAGGATGTTGCTCACACTGATCTCCATCTGAAATAGAGGTAGGAAAACTCAGTCACTGAACCATACAGAGCTCACAGATCAAACACAACACAAACAGACCCTCCCCAGACTCCCAAGTATCAGCCATGTATCTGGCACTTAATGGCATACAGAGTTCACAGATCAAACACCAACATGAACACACCCCCCCAGCCTCCCAAGTACCAGCCATGCTTATGGCACTCAATGCCATGTTTATGGCAACTCAATGGTGACAACTCTGTGGCACTTGGCCAGAGACAGGGCCATCAGTTTGAGCTTTCAATTACATCTGCACAGTGAGTGGAGTGGGCAGAAGGGCAGGAAAGAGAAGGGTAGGAAAGAGTAAAGCCTGAGGCAGGCAGGGCAGCAGCAGGTTACTGCTGGACCACGTCAGGCATGGTTAGAGCATCAAAGCATTTTTCACCAATTCCTTAACTCTGGGAAGATGACTGATGATAGGTACAGGTGCACCTCAAGTGTTTTAGGAAGGTTGCTTGTATGATAGAACAGGAAAACATCCTCTGCACACCCCTTATGAGAGAGAATGAGAATTTGAATCAGTATATGACACGGCAGGAGGAAGGCTGAGTACTAGTAACTCCTGAGGAAGCACAGAGAAGTGATTAGGAAAGTCTTTACTTACCTACATACTTGCTCCAAAAATCTAGCTGTGGAGAAACAAAACTTGTATTACAGTGAGAAAAACATTTTAAACAAGTGAGGGATTTAAAGAGTGTCATAGTCCTGGCCAACAGGACACAGCACTTGGGTCAGTAACATCAGTCTCATTCTTCTTGGCAGTGTAGTGACTGGCACTACAAGAAAAGCAGCCAGTAATCCTCCTGTACTGTCTGTACTAAGCACAGATCCCCTTGCTCTGCTTGCAGGCTATTTTCTTGGCACTTACTGCCAGGTAAGTCACCTGAATTCACTTGAGCCCAGTTAGACAAAACATGGGCATCCCAAGGACAGCCCCTCTCTCCTCTGGGGTCTGAGGGACAGCATGGACTATGCTTTGAGCCCACTCTGCTCAAAATAGCAACAGAGAGTCCAACCCAACCCAACAATTGAGCATGGAAAGGGGCAGGAAACAGCAGACAGTAATCAGTGTCCAATTCAAAACAGGAGTTTGGAGAAGGAGACAACATAGTGGTAAGAGAAATGTTTGTCACACATAACTAGGAGACTTGGGAGACACACTGAAAAGCAGCCAGGACTGGTGAATGGACAACAAAGGGGAAAGTCTGGAAGGACTGGGAAAAACTTAGTAGCAGCAAGAACAGCCAATGGGGTCAAGCAGGGGTTGGAATCAACTGTCTGGGACCTAAACCTCACCAGGTGGGTCAGGTGGGACATGCTTGAGTAGCTAAGCTTTGTGGGCCATAGAGGTGTAACTTGACAATCACTGTAACACAATGACACTCAAAACCATGCCTACACCCAAGGATTCAGGAGAGATCCATGTTCAGTCCTGACAGCATGATCTCCTGTGCCTTGGATTGCAATAATTTAAGAAAATAATTGATTGGCTAAGTTCCCCACTCATCCTTAAAAAAAACAACTTACTGTTGCTTCCCTGGTTTCAAATATCTCACTGGCCTCCTCAAAGTCACAGTGCTCTTCAACACACTCACGCTCCACAGAGCCTGGCTTGAGCTCCTCCAGGAAAGTGTTTGCCCGCTTCTGGATTCTCAGGACTTGGTTTGCGTCTTTACTGCTGTAAAATACTGCAAGCAAAAAGGGGAAAGAGCAGAGAAAAGAGCTGGCTGAAAACTGTTAGTGGTGCTTCCCAAAGGACACTTAGGAAAGCAACAGCCTCTCTCCAGCACAGCAAGAGAGGCTGCCCTAGACACCATGTGTGTCTGCTGTGCTGCAGAGTTGAGCTCCAGCCTCTGCCCTGTGGTACTCTGACACGGGGCTCAGCAGGGCACTGACCAGGCAGCTGCCATGGCCCAGCACTGTCAACCTCTGCTAAAGGAAGGCAAACCCCTCCAATGGGAACGATTCCAGCCACTCCCCCTGACTAACAGAGGAGCAGGAAACACAGCTGCAGTGACTGGGAAAGGCTGAAGGCCATCTCTCAAAAGAGCACTTACTTGAGGTGCAGCAACTCCATGAAGAGCAGGCAGCCAGCAGCAGCCCCACGGTGAGGAGCTTCCACATCCTGCAGCAGGAGTCACCTGAGGAGGAGAAGGCAGGTGTCAAGAAGAGCACATTGCAGGGTGACACAAGACCCTGCTGCAGACAGTTCCCACCCATCCAGCTCACTCACCTGCTTTTCAGGGAACAGCTTCCCTGCTGAATGCTCTGCTTGCCCTGCCTCTGGCTCCAGCTCTGGAGTGGCCCACTAGAGTCCTTCCAGACTGGTTTGCTTATCCCTTTAATACAACAGCAGCTCTCCCAGAACACTTCTGGTCTGTCCTGACACCCTCCCCTTGTCACTGGACATTTTTTACAAGGTTCATGCTCCATTAAAGTAAGCTGTACTGGGAAATTTCAAAGGATACAATACTTTTGAAGCACTTACTGCTTTATTCAGTGGGAATCAGCGTGATCTGTTCTTCCTCCACAAGCTCTGCTGGAACTTAGTTAATCCATAACTTCAGATATTTACTCTTTGGAGTGACATGAAGTGCTTTCTTTTTAGTTGTTAAACAAACAGTGCTCAGGGAGAGCTTGACCATTTACCGGCATACAGGGGAAAAGTAAAACAGCTGAGGCACCCACTCCACCCTTCTCAAATCTTTTTTTCCTTTTGATTCTCTGGTAAGCAGAAATGGTTATATATAGTTTGCAAGTGTACATACCCAGTGCTGAGGTCTCTTGAGAGATCCTGCCCTCTTCTCACAGCACAAAATCACCCAAAAGAGACACACATTGCAATTTTTAAGAGTCCTCACACTTCATTTTCTCATCAAAGCTTCCACCACAAAATAGCCAAGGGAACTAACACCCCTGACAGCCATGAGCAGGTAGCAGATGCTTGTACCAGCATGTTGCATCTTCTGGTGTCCTGGGTTAGCTCTCATCAGAACAAAGTGTTCTATTGAATTCTGAACACTAAGCATTTAGCAAAAACCCCCAACCCTTTTCAGAAGTTTCCTTGCATTGGAGGTGGTAGGAACCAGCGTGTCCCAGTTCTCTGAGAACAGTGTCTGCAGTGGCACCTCTGTGAGCTGTGCAGCAGAATTTCAGAATCACTCAGGTTGGAAAAGGCCTCCAAGACCATTGAGTCCAACTGTGACTGATCCCCACCTTGTCACCCAGCCCAGAGCACTGAGCGCCATATCCAGTTTTTCCTTGAACACCTCCAGGAATGGGAACTCCAAACCTCCCTGGGCAGCCCCTTCCAATGCCAGACCACCCTTTGCAGGAAAAAATTCTTCCTGATGTTGAAGATAAGAGAATGCAAGACAGAAGCTCCATAATTTTAAAATAACACTGTGGAGACTTCTGGTTCAGTATGTTATGAACAGGCACTAATCAAAGAAATCACTTCCTTGAAGTAAAAAAGCATCATGGATGTTTCAAATTTCACAGCTGAAAGATACTCTCCCTTACAGCTGGAAGGGACAGAGCACACCAGTGTTTACAGGCCCCTGTGTGTAAAGAAAGCCAAAAGCTTTGCTTTTGCCTTTCTACAGCAAAGCTTCTGGCAAATTCTCAAATGTGTCCTCAGCCTCTTAGCCAGGAGCATCAAATTGCTCCTCTCAATTTTTTCTAAATTGAAATTAAAACTGTAAATTTCTGCAAATTAAATATAGACTGATGTAAATTTTGATAAAGAAGGAAATAGAAGCGGCAAAAAAAATCACAAAAATCAAACCCACAGCTCTTCAGCAATCATCCTGTGCTGCATCCATCAGTGCTTCCTCTTTCATAGCTTTCAATTTGCAACAAATCTGAACAATTCACTGAGCAATAAAAGCACTAAGCCTACCTCCTACATGCACACTGGAGCCTCTACCTGCTAGAGCTCTACCAAAGTCTGCCTTTCATCCCAAGTCCTGATTTCTTTCAAGGCTTCCAGAAACACAGTGTTCTGTGAGCCACCATCTCTCCCTGTGAACTGTCTGAAACAATACAGAAGGTCCAAACAGGTTTTAAAAGGCTCATACACACAGCACCAGACAAACAGACTGCACCTGCTTCCCTGGGAAACCCATGCTGAAGTATCAGTCTTGCAGGGACACTCTTCTTAAAAGAAAAGGTCCTTGGAGTCCAAGGTTTTGCACAATTCAGAGGAGTACTGGAACATGTGCCAGAAAGGCAAGGACACCTCTCCCTAGAGAGCCTATGTGCTGCTAGGAAGTGCTGCTGTGAAACCAGTTTGCAGCCTAGGAACAAGAGGAATTCAACAACCTGTGCAGGTATGAAGTTCCTCCCATCCTGTTACTTCCCTGGTTGGGTTCTGCTCACACCCAGGAGTGCTGCTGAGGCTGCAGTTCTGCACAACCTCTGCCAAGAGAGACTATAACCTTGCTCCAACTGCTCCCCTGGAGCAGCCCATCAGTGCAAACCAACCTGTTCATGGAGGAGGACATGAGGGATGAGGCCACCCTCTCCCCTGCTCTCATGAAGAAAAGCCATAGGACACAACTAACTTGCATTTTACCATGAAGTCAACCAAAGGGGTCTTCTAGGTCATATACACACTGCCCCAGCTGTTCCTTTCTTGTAAAGAAAAACTCCCATGCCACTGGGCAAGCCAGCAAAATGCTAAAATTCTTCAGACAGAAGTTGCTGGAGAACTGCCATGGCTGTTTTAGCTGTTATCAACACAGAATGTCACTTTCTAGTCTCAGTACCTTTTTATTTTGCCCACATGAGAATTAAACACCTCAAGCTACTGCAGGCCCAGCTAGGGGTTGCAGTTGTTCATCCTTTTTTACTTAAACTCATTGGTAGAGATCTTAGCACACCTTCCTCCCAACTCATTCCACCCCCCTGAGATCCATTAGGTAGTTAAATCAAAGCTAGAGGATGGTAGCCCTGAGAAGGACATCTGACATTCAGTTATGACACACTGAATGGGGCAGTAAGTATTTTTGCTTTTAGCTTCTGCCACATTATTAAAAAAAAAGACCAAAATTAATTAACCTGTATCAGAGGAGTAAGAATATCTCCTGTCTCTGCTGTTGCTTTCTTTGTGTGTTTTCTGTAGTGCCACTTGAAGCAGAGCCTGACACACAGGGACTGATGCATGTGTGAGTAAACACAGTAGTTTTTCTTTTCTCCTTATTCTGACTCCAGGTAACCAACATTGTAATGCTCAATTTCACCATTTTCATCATGCAAGAGTATGTAACATTAGAATTGTGTTCCTGTTCCATACACTACTCTCTCCATACTTCTGTTTAATTATCTCATACAAAGATGTTTTTCACATACAAAATATTCATGACCATTATAACTTACTTTGCACCTACTTTGTGACAGTACTGCAGAACTCTACAACCATCCTCTCAATTAAAATAAATCTGCTGGAATTTTCCTGTCTGCAGCTCATGAACACACCAATCTGTAGAGAGGGAAGAGAAAGCTTGTCACAATCCACTCTATGGACTGCTCACCCTAACATCTCCAAATTTTTTTGTTTCAAGTTCCCAGGTGTGATTTATGGCACTCAGTTTATACATTTCACAAGACAATTCACTTCTCCCACATTTTTGTAGATGCATTTTCCCTTACCCCAGTCACTGTACATATTGCCTGCAATAAGTGGAACATGCAGAGGGCCCAGGTGGAGGAGGGAACAACTGCTCCCACCTCATGCTGGCACCAGGGCCAGGAACAGGCACCTGAGGAGAGGTAACCCACACAGCCCTGCTGAGTCTGCCAGTGCTCCCACTGAGCTGTGGGTTTGCTGCCAGCAAAGCTTTGATCAGGACAAGCACCAGTAGAAGCACCACATTTAAAAAATCTTTTGTCCACTGCAAGACATAGCTAAAAAAATTAAACTACCTGGTGTCTTCTACACCATGCCAATTAAACCAACACAAAAATTAGTCAACAACACTTACATTTACCATTTCACTCCTCTCTAAGGAACAGTTCTCAACTTCTGATGCAAGTCAGGATAAAACCATTTAATCACAGCACAGGTTTTTATTATCTGGTTCCCACCTGATGGGCACAGCAGCCCTCTCACAATGAAATCAGTAACAGAGAATCCTTACTGGAAGCTCGGAAACATGTTTACTTTATATACAAGAAAAACATATTTACAACAAGTAAACTATGTACAAAAAAAACCCCAAGAGACATTTCCATGGTAATCACTGTATAAATTAACAAAATAAATAGGAGGGAAGCAGGTCCCATTCTTAAGGCACAAAACCCTCTTCCCAAGACTGTACAGGGATTCACTTGCTTCCCAATGCTTCTGACAGGATTACAGGAATGGTGGGGAGACCCCTGAGGAACAACGGTTGGTGGACAATGATACAGACATGCAGTCACTGCTGACAGTTGTAGAAAAACATCATTTTTCCTTTTTTTTTTACAGTACACACATGTTAAGATACAAAATATGTCTTGTAAACAGTCTGTTTTATAAATCACATCGCTATTATGCACATTTTTAAATAACACTAAAACAATGAACAAAGCTTTCCATATGATTTGGGTGCAGAAGCAGTCGTGGCACTGGCACTGAAGGCCTCAGCAGAGCTGGAGGCTCCCAGGTGCCAGGCCAGCACCTCCAGGCACCCAGTGGCACAGCTCCCTGCAGACATCCCACAGGCTACAACACAAAGGCTGTACCAGCCCTCTTGGGGCAGCCCAGGGCAGGGCACTGCCAACAGCCAAACCTTCCTCCAGTCTCCACTGCGTGCAAACTCACTCAGCCCCAATCACCACCCTCCAGAATCTGCCATTAAATATCCAGGATGATGCCAGAATGTGAGAGAAGGAACTGAAGCCTCTTCCAAGCAGAAGAAACCCCGTGCCCAACCCACTGCAGCCACTGCCAAGGGTGAGGGATGTGAACAGGAGGTGCTGCATGGCTTTCACAGGAGTTGTGTTTCTTCAGGGGCTAAACACCTGTGTGATATGTGCAGTTCTATCTTCTCTCAAGCTGGTGCTCCTGAGACTGCTGGACAGTCTCTTTTTGGCAAAGCAGCACATTTACTAATTGTCTTTCCTGAGTTTTTCTCCCACAAAAAATTATCAGATGTCAGAAGAGAAACTCAGAATAATGTAGCCAGGAGTTCTATCTGGCTCCCTACTTTGCAGATAGTGCTCACTGATGTTCAACCCAAATTGTCTTCATCTCTTCATAAAAATCTTGCCAACAGAAATCTGTGCTATTCCCAGTGAGACACACAGAACTGCAACCCTGTGGGTTTTTTAAGATCTATACCTTAATAAATATTCAAAGGCACTCAGGTTAAATGCAGATTCTGTTTTCTAGTTCTTAAAAGAAGGCAGTACTCCCGCCCTGCCTCTGATAAGTAATAGACAGGAATAGTGGCTGTCAACCCTTTGACAAATGTGCATGTGCACAAAAAGGATCTGAAGGCATTGACACACAGATCATAAAAGCAAAAGAAATGAAGATGGATTTGTGCAGGCCTCATCACTCATGCAAATGGCTAATGGCCATCAGGTCCTGATAGATACAGCATGAATTAAGGAACACACCTGAATGTAAAAACTCTTTGGATTCCTCTGTTGCTCTGGGCAGGAAGAGTAGAGAGGAGTTGTTTCTATGGAAGCAAGAATTTAATCCCTCAAAGATTATGCAATGCAAGCACTTATTGTTTATGCACCTTTAACCAGGAAAGTTTCCAGCCTGGAGAAAGCTCACAGAGCAGCTCCTTCACTACATATAGGAACAAACACAGATCTCACCTCTTCTCTGGAGTTATCACCTGCCTCACCCCCCTGCTGCACTCCCCTGGGAAGGCACATGGATGTCCCAGCCACGCACAATTCTGGGATAGACAGTGGGATGCACACACTGTGAGGTCACTGTACACCACCACTGAGGATGGCTGCATCCTAGGGCTCTCCTAAGGAGGTTTCTCCTCATTTCCATCCAGACACTGCTCTATGGGACAAGCAAGTGGGACAATAGAGTATGTTTTCAATTCTTACTTACCTGATACCTCAGGAATTCAAAATAGCTAGAGGGAGTCTGTACTGATAAATAAAAAATACAGCTATGGAAGCAATTGCCAACATATACATACAGAAATACATTCAGGGCAAGGCTGGACATATTTCCTGCTCAGGCCCCACAGTATTTATCCCATAAGTGTTTCTAGCTAGATCAAGCACGTTTAGTCTTCTTTTACCTTCTCATGAGCAAATCCTGTCACTTGCCAGGCTGAGAGGAGACACATGGATGAATGTGTCTGGTTAGAACAGACAGGCAGAGTCAGAATAACCATTGGTGAAATACTAGGGGATTCAATGGAGTTTGTCCAGCTGAAATGAAATCAGCCCAGAGCCTTTATAAGCTGACAAATCTTGACAAAAACTAACTTGACTGATTGTTATTAGACTAGAGAAGTGATATCAATTTGATAAAAATCCTTACAAGTAAAAAAAGAAGAATTATGTCCTCAGCAAATTATCTTTTATGTCACTGTCTATGTGGGCTTTTCTGTCAGTAACCATAGTCAGACAGATACCACTCTGTAATAATAATAAAAAAAAAGACAAAAAATGACAGAGCAATAAAAAATTTCTGCTGTCTCTCAAGTTTTGCAGCACTGACTGTTGCCAATTCCCTTTGCAGTGATAAAGATGGTGATATAATTATGCATGCTGGTCTCGGGCTTTAACAGCAACCCAACCGGGGTCAGCCACCTAGACACTGATTCAGAGGCACTAATTTTTCCATGCTCCACTGTTGCTGGTAACAAAGGCAATTTATCAACATATTCCAGTTTTCATTATGAAGCTCGTTTGCTTGGTAACAATCTTCCTTCTCTCAGTGCTCTTACAGGAGCCCCAGTGTTTGGAATAAGGAATCTCTTAGGGGTACAGCCTAGGAGAAGTGAGCTACTCTAATCTTCTGTATCACCCTGGTGTGAAGGAGTAAGGCAGCAAGAAAGAGGAGCAAGGTAGAAAAGCTACCGAAACCAAGACAGGTGAAAAGATACAAGTACTAGACTTAAGTCACATATTTTGTGACAGAAATAGTTTTCTACACTGCAAGCTGAAGTAAAGAAACAGCTCTTGTGTTTGTGGCCACAGAAGTAGGCAAGAAGCTACACCTGGCCATTGCCAGTCAGGCTGCTCCCTCCCCCAAGATGAAGCAAGTTGTCCCATATCTCCCTTCTTGTACTGCCCAAACAGCTCATTCGCTTTCCTCTCCCTTTTATCTGGTCTCTCAAAGATGAATTCAGAAGAAGGAATGTCAGAGCTGATGTCCTGTAACCATTTGGCTCTCCAGAATTTTGTTTTCTTACTCCCAAGAATTTCTGAACAATTGTCCATGATGACTCAGCACCACATTTTTTGTGAAAACCTAAAGGCTGTACCACTGCCCCTGGCTGGAAGAGGAGAGCAGGCCCAGCAGAAGGCCCTGCCAGCTGCTGCAAACCCTAAAGCACATGCACTGTTTGTTGCAAAAGTGAATGAGAATCACTGGATATTCATTGGAAGAGGTCTGCACTGACTTCAAATTTCAGATGCAAATTGCACACAACTACAGATGCATTAGAAAGGGATTAGTCAGAGAAAAGGAGAGGCTTTATCAGGATTAAATATGCTAAATACAGGTGTGACACACAGATGAGCAGGAAAGCTTTGGGTCTGAAAAGACTGTCAGATGCTCCTGAACAAAGACTGGCCAATACATCTTTTGCCCTGAATGATTCTACTGTGACAAAGTTATCCAGTAAAGGTATCTGTGTTGCAGTTCTCAGCAGTCCTGCACTGTCCCTGGAACCAGAACTTCCCACGACACAGGACATGGCTCTTCAAACAGCAGGTGAGTTCTCTCCAGGAGGCTCTGCCGACTGCAGGGGGAGTGCCTCTCCACTGGATGCAGCCATACCCCACAGCAAAAACGTAGCACCATGCTTGGTTGATATGAGCTCTGAACAGCTAAAATTTGGCTGTTCAGCAGAGATAGTTGGGAGCACATCTGCTTTGTGAGGTGACTGCTGTGCAGTTAGGGAGAATGGTAGACACAGGCTGTGAAAACAGAGGCTAAGCCTCGCTGGCAGGAGTACTCCGGCTCAGCTCCTTGATCCCGTGCAGTATTCTCTTCATGTGACCCACTTTGGTCACACCCAGGTCCTGGAAGAAAAAGGGAAACCTTACTTAATGAGAAAGGCAGAGGGAAACTCCAGATGGCCAGGCAACAGTTACAAACTGATCAGCCAGCTACAAAGAGAGGAGGAAACCAACCAGGAAAAGTTCCAAACCTGAGGGTTATATACAGAGCCTCAAACCACATGTCAAAAAGCTACTAAAGAATGCAGAGTGGGCACGGAGCAATGCAGACTGTGGACTGTTAGCCAGAAACACAAATTGCTTTGGCTGTCAAAGGCTATGAGAACAGAAAGAGCACACAGACATCAAGGGCCTAAGCTAGTAGCCAAAACATGCAGGAAGAACTAACCAGTCACGTCTGATAGCTGGGTACCATGCAACAAACACAGGCTGTAGGTGGATGACATGCAGAGGGGTCAGCTACACAGCAAACCTCACCATGGGAAGATGGTCAAAATGATAAATAAAGAGTCAAGGGGCATCAAACAAATGCCACACACTACTTCAAAAAAACCAGTGTTTTCCTGCTCTATGCAAGTCACCAGAATGATGACACAAGTCTCTCGCACATGCAAAGAACCACAACTTTCAATTTCTCTCAGTAGAAGCAATGTCTCCTGGTGAGGAGATGAAAAGTTGTGCAGTGTGGTTGCTAAGCTGTTAAAAAAAATATTCTCTCTATCCGTAAGCCTCATCAAAGTGCACAATCACTTTTTCTTGTAACAAAGAAGTGTGATGATCTATTTGTCCAGTCACTGCATGGTAAGAAGCAAATCTTCCCAATTACATCTCCTTCTGCAAAGATGGTACAGTAGCTGAGAAAAACTTCCATCATTAAAATCAGATACTCTCAGGAACACTATTGGCAATCTATGTGCTGGACTGTATCACATCTCCAGGAAGCTATGGCAGAACTGGATTGCTGGTCCCTCAACCAGCTCTTCTATATCCCTGCTACTAAAAAGCAGGTGACCCAAAACGGTGAGACAATAAAACGAGGATGTAGTGAACCTGCTCATCTTGCCAAGGCACCTGGAATGAACAGCGGGCAGACCACTTCCAAGCACATTCAGCACAGGAGGCCATGCAGATGCAGCTGGCTATTTCTCATGAGCCGACCGTGAAAGTACCTTGAGGTCCCTCCGTTCAAGGTGCAGGAGCTCAGAGCCCCGGACGTCATGCCGGATGAAGATATCCTTATACTCACAAAGACTGAGGTGCTCAAGCCACGCCGCAACCTCCTCCGTCCCCCAGAGGTGAACTGTTAGAGATGGAAAAGCAGGAGTGCATTGAGTACCCAGAACCCCAGGAGACAGGGAGAGGTGAGGACACCACAGCACTCAGTGCCAGAGGAGAAGGGCAAGCAGGACCACAGCCTCTAAGGGGAGGGCAGCACAACCTTCAACCTCGAATGAAGGAGGTGGGGTAAAAAAAGGTAAGAGATGTTCTCTTAAGAAGAGGCCTGTTGCAGTACAGCCAGGAGGAAGTGCACATTTGTTTCCATGGGATGGGATCTCTTTTGACAGGGATAACTTTTTTCAAGTTTACCCCCATGTTTAAGAAGAGTAAATTCATTGTGTAAATTCTGTGTCCAAAACAACAGATTAATAAAATATATGATGGAGAATCACAGCACAGACTAGTTTGCACATTATTATGTACAACCTCTTGTGCTCAGTAAACAAAATGGCAATCTCTCTCCCCATTGTCTAAGGGGGAGAGGAGGAGTTTAGACTTCCACCTTCTTGCACAGTCTCTAAATAAGAGAATAATAAAATTTCCCAGTTTTGGGAGGCAGTGAATGAACACCAGCCTGTCAGACAGGAGACTACCCAAAACTCCATGGCAGAGGACAGGACCCAAGAGCCAACAGAACAGGTCATACTTCTGAATTTTGGAAGAAAGCCTTCATAAAGAGAGCATAAACAAAAAATCAACTAGACCAATTTAGAGAGAAAGTGTCTTGAATGGCAATTTGTTGATTCATGGCCAGTTTTTATCTACTGACCAATAGGATTAAAGGTCAGGGAGCACCTGTGGAGATGCTGATCCCCAGCCAATTAGACATGAAACTTGATTAAAGCCTGAAGGTGAATCAATGAGAAAAGTATCATTTACTGTATCATAGAGAACAAGCAGTGAAAAGACTGGAGTTACGCGGACTTGGGCCTCGCAGTCATTTTTGTACTTAAAATGCAAAAATCCTCCAGTTCACTTCTCTAAGTACCCTCTGAAATATCCCTGAAAATCTGTACAGTGTAGGGGAGAGTTCTTCAGAGGATACCTCCTGTTCCTGCTCAGGAATGTTTGCATGGTACAGGGGGACCATGACTCAGAAGGGAGCAATAAGCTACTTTGCCACATGAAAAAGATTGACTAGACCTGCAAGAAGAGGCAGATAAAGGTGAAACAGAAGACAAGGATGTGTGAGGAAACAGACTGAGAACAGGTAGTGGTGTGACCACACTGATGTGACAAAGACACAGTGAATGAGCAGACTTGGTACCCGGCAATCCCAGGCTACTGTGAGTCTCCTTATTTTTGTTGTTCTTCTCCTTTTTAAACTTGGTCACCAGGCGGAATTTGCCACTGCGGCTGCGTTTAGAATAATCCAGCATCTGGTTCTGCAAGAACAGAAAGTGAAAATAAAGCACACAGTGGTAAACTGATTGCAATGGACTAAGAGCAACAAGCACTGTCAAGCTCAGCTCCATGATCTTGTAAGAAAGGAAAAAAAAATTCTTAACTCATTCTGATCAAGACAGAAAAGGAAGCAGAGAAAGGTGATCCCATGTTAGGCAAGGGATCTTAGCGAGAAATTACTTTTTTTAGCCCTAGGGAGCCAAGTTTCTTTCTTAGTAACTTTTTCTCACATCAGTCATATAGTAACAGGAAGTCAAACACACAGAGCCAACTAGGGAAAAAGAGAACAGCTAGGGAAAAACAGCCTTGGTCCTCCTCACCTCCTCATCACAGGGCTCCATAAGCTGCCATAGCCAAGGGATGTCTGCCAATTTCCTCAGCTGGAGGTCCATGTCTGCCAGGGCTGCCTGGAGCTGCTCCTTCTGGGGAGGATCTAATTGCTGGATCAGGAATAGAAGGAAGGCAGAGTTAAAAGCGTCATGGTAGAACACACAGCCAGGCCCTTGCCTTGAAATTCCCAGCACACAAAGCAGTTCCTCCTTTTGACAGGAAGTGCAGAGCAGGTACTCTGCCCAGACCAAGTTAACAATTCTTATATTCTCTGAGCTCCAAGCTCCACAGCACACTCACTTAGCATAACTTTCTGTAGCAAATTCTTCCTGTATGATAACATCTAAACTGAATTATAGAGTACAAGACCAGCAAAACACTTGGCCAAGGCAATAGGAGGAGAGGGGAGGAAGTGAGAGGCTGCTTTTTCCTCCAGCTTTGTGCTTCTTACCAGTGCCATCTTGCCTGCCAGCAGCAGCTCTGTCTCATTGTGCAGGGCTTTGACATTATTCACCATCTCTACAACAAGGCTGCAGTTCAGACCCTGCAGGAAAGCAATTCATGCATGAGTTAACCTTGGATGTGCAGAGGTCTGAGCAATCAAAAGGAAGAAGTCCTAGACTAGCAAGGACTACTTTAGATCAGTCAGAATGGAAAACCAAGAGCTCTGGCACAAGGACAAAACGGGAGATGCCAAGTGAGTGCAGTACCTCTGTAGACTTGGATTTAGCGTAGACTTTGTCCATAGACTTGGAGCTGGCATTGACAGCATGGGCAAGCTCCTGTTCCATGTCCTGATAGGATTGAGCTATTTCCCGAATGCTAAAGAGAGAATTACAAGATTGCATTAGCATATGCTCAAAGCAGGAGAGCTCTCCTGACTGGGTATCCCATCTAACACCCACCCAAGTGGCAAGCTGAGCTGGGATCATGGCAGGGGCACAGCAAAGCAGGCAAAGCAGGGCAGTTCTCCTGCCACACTGAGCATGCACAGGCCAGGAAATGCAGCTCTCAGAGGCACAACATGTTCAATTTTGCACACAAACTGGGATCAGTTTGAAATACAACCCAGACATTTTAGCATGACCAGAGTGATGTGAAAGGCAGCTGCACTTAGAGCAACCTTCTCTAACGACTCTGGGAATTTTCTCTCAGAAGCCCAAAGGGATGCCTGTCTAAAGATGAGCAGGTAAGGGAGTTGTACATTCTGGGCATTGTACAAAAATTTCTGCTGGGCATCAGGGTTACAAGAACCCAGGTTGTCATCTGAGCTCCTTGAGAAGCTTTTGTTTCTTTTCTGAAGAAATTACTTTACATTCAAAGGGAACAGGTTCTTTCAAGATTAAAGGATCCATGTTTGCTCATGAAAGTAACATTTTTTTGTTCAAAATGGCCTAAGAGAGCTTTTTCAGCTTCACTCCTTGTTTAGCTGGGGTAATGAACAATGAATGATGCTACTCCCAGTGACATGGACGAGCAATGCAGCAGGTAAAACTGAACAGAAACAGCTCCAGAAACAGGAAGCAGGACAAGAACTTAAGGCCCTTAAGGGGGCTCTATCCACCAAAAGCAAGTTGAGTCACACCTGTGGATCAGAGCACCTGCAGCTTGACCAAACTGGGTGATCTGGGTGGATTCTTCTTCAGACATGATCTCTGGTTGCAGAGAGAAAGAGGAGGGTCGTGACAACTCACACTTCTGTTTGTCCTCCCAAGACTTCAGGGTGCTCTCAAATGCCTAAAACACAGCAAGCAAACTATAAGGTACCTTGTAAAGCTCCTGTAAAAACCCAGTGACTGTGCCTATGCCTGTAAAACACATAGATCTGGTACAGGGCCCAGTAGTTAAATTGCTTATAACTTTACTAATTAGCTGACTGGGACGAAGCCACATGCTTGCCTTGGCTGAATTTCTGCTTAAGCATAGTTTTAGTCAAAATTACTGGGCAGTTCTGAGGGCCAGACTAACAAAATCCAACAATTCCCTACTGGTGGCAGCCTTTTCTTGAGCAGCTGCATCACCATTATACCTCAGTATTACTGTGACACATCAGAGCTTGAAATTAAAAATGTTCAAGGCTCCTCATCTGGAAGTAAACTGGGCTTCCTAGGAACTGATGGGCCAAGCAACTTAACTCAGAGCTAGGACCTGTCCCATTTGCAACCTTACTGATATTCCTGTGGGCAGCAGCCAGAGGTGTGGGAAGATGCAAAACACATCCAGTGTAGAAGGATCAATATTAAATACAGTGAAAAGGAAGGCTATGGAGCCCTGTGGTAAAACACTCCCTTCCCCTACTGCCCCTGATACTGGGAAACCAGGCTCTGTCAGCTCAGTGCTCAGCTATCTGCTGATCTCAGTCTTGCTGATGACTCTTCAGTGGTCCAGATGAGGCCAAATAAGGGAATTTGAGTTTTTCCATCTTCAGTTTAGGAAACTATATATCCCAAATCACACTGAAAAATGCTACCAAAGGTACAGGGTCACATGCATGAAGGGAGGACCCCATTTCAACTGAATAGGATAGGTATGCTCTGTGGAAGAAGGGGCATGCAATGACCTTTAAAAGGACATCAAGAAAAACAGGGGTAAGTTGAGACAAAGTTGAGTGTGCAACTGCAAAACTGGAACCTCTTCCTCAGCAGCAATTCTATGACTGCAAAACTAAGCTGGTAGGCAATTAGGAATGGGCTGGCACAGCCACAGCTATGGCTTCTGATGGCCCAACACATAGCACACTCACAAGGGACTACTCTTGTCCTCTCTATCTCTTGTGCTTCATGCCACCTTTCCCACCATGCCCACACATAGCCACATTGCCTCTCCTTTTTCCCTCCCTTTACCTTTACAGCAGCAATTCTGTTCTCTCTTGCTCTCTGTGCTATCTCCATCAGTCACTCTCCCTCCAAGTGTCAGTGTAATGCTTCAGAAGCTCTCTTACCCTTCACAAAAGATTGTGTGCACTATTCCTGTCTCCTCTCCACAACATTCACATCAGAGCTGACAGGACACTCTTTGAACTCAAAAGAGGACAGATTGAGCTAGATACAAGGAAGGATTTTATATGATGAGAGGGATCAAACATTGGCACAGGTTGCCCAGAGAAGTGGTGGATCTCCCACCTCTGGTAACATTTAGACCACAGGCTGGGTGGGGCTTTAAGCAACCTAGTGTAGTGGAAGGTGTCCCTCCCCAAGGCAGGGGCTTGCACTAGGTGACCTTTCAAGTCCCTTCCCACCCAAACCATTCTGTGGTTCTATAATCAACACTCACTGCTCTCTCAGGTAAGAGGTCTCTGGTGCCCCGTCCTACCATGACAGGGGCTTTGTACACCCACCTTTTCTTTCCATACTGTCATCTTTGTAACTCCCTGCCAGGCAATGCCCTCAGGCCTGTATCAGGCTGCTTTCCCTTTTCCCCTTTGTTGTACTTCTTATGATTCAGCAGGTGAGTCCTTTGCAGAGGACTTTGATTTGCTCTGGAAGCTGGGTAAAGGGGTGTTATGCTGGGAAGTATGAAGAGCTGCTACCAACTGAACTCTTTATGCATGGACAGTCACAGAGTTGGGAGGACTCCTAAAGTCTGTCTGTGCCACAGCACCATCTTTATCCTTTCCTTTGTCTGACCACTGCTCAATTATACAGCAAAAGAGCAAGGAGGCTTCCTTATCTGCTGGTGCTCATCAGATATATTTGAAAATTATGAGATGAGACCAACACACACTTCTGAACAAGGCATAAGACACTGTTATACATGGTCAACGAGGTATAAGCCACATACTGAACAAAAATGAGAAATTAAAACATTGACTGTCTGAATCTAGACAACCCACAGCACTTGGTGAGGCAGGCATCCTGTGGAAAAAACAGCATGCAAGCTGTTAAGAGACACTGTCACAAGGCACCTGGAAAGGGAGGTAAAATAAGCTTGCATAAACAACCTTATTTATGCCATTTTCCAAGTGGTGAATGCAAGTTAATTACATTCTTTCCCAAAAGGTTTATGGTGCGTAATGAAATATGCTTCTTGCATTCACAAAGATAAAATGTTCACATGGGGCCCTTGCCATGCTCTCCAGAAATATGTGACATTGAAACACAAGTGTACTGCACAGGGAATTCAGGATGCTCTTACCCTGTCTCGGGTGAGGGTCTGTGCCCTGTTCTTATGAACAATCCAAATGTAACCTGGAGGTTGGATCCAGGCTTCTCCATCCACTTGCACAGGAACTCCCTCTTCTCCAAGGATTGCTATCTTTACTGTCCGGCACTGCAAGGATTGACTAGGTCAGAAAAGCTCTAAAATGTTGATTTTCCAAAGCATAAGGCATTCTCTTTCCAAAGCCCCTCCTCAGGTGCTGTAGCTTTGGTGCTACTTGAGACACACAGTCTGGGCAACAGGGCAAACCCCACCCTCGAGCAGCAGGGAATACCAGCTCTCTCTTTGGACTAATCTGTATTTGAGTTGTTGGTCTAACACCTACTACAATGAATGCTAGCAAACAATTCCATACCCAAATTGCCCCTGAGCATGTCCATTTCCAGCCCTGGTGGATGCTCTTTCCATGGACAGAGAGAGCAGAAAGAAGGGCTTTACAAAGTCACCAGCTGGAGAGGGGGAAGGCAGGAAGAGCTCACAAAAGCAGCTGATACCTGTGCAATCCGGTGATGCTGTAGGTTTATCACACGTGACACTGCCATCTGCATGCTACCAAACACGGCTACCACCTCCAAAATCTTGTCATCAAAGGAAGGGGCTGTAAATGTCTGCCACATACAAGGGAGAGAGAATTCAGCTCAGGCACAGCTCTGTTGGAGAGGTCTCCTTTACCCCCCTATTGGTGCCGACCTGGGGGTTGGTTTTCAATTGTGCTCTTTAATCTCTATAAAATTAACAACAAGGCTAGAATGTGAAGATCTGGAATAAGCTAGGAGGGAGAAAAAGGAGGCTTCCAATGGCTAAATGCTGTAATGCAGACATGAAGGGTGTAGGCCACAATGCAATAATTACTCTTTTGAGAGTAGAGGCTCTCCATTTCCAAAAAATACGTTCCTGAGTGAATCTAGCTGCCTTTGCAGCCAAAGATCTTTACTTTTCTTTATTTCTCTATGGGGACAAGGTCAACCTAAAGAACTTCCTCCTAGGTCCAAATGCTCTGGTGATGTTTTTTCTGAATCATTACAGGCTGCCTGGTATGAAAGCTGCTCAAGGCTGGATTCAGTATCTCAGCCATGTCCAAGAGAAAGTGCAGGCAGACAGGCCCCCTGTCCTCTTCTTCCAAGCACTATTTTAAGAGTCTTTTTTATTTCAGAGTCTTTATTTTTGAGTGATCTCAAAAGAAACAGTAAGTAGAAACATTTCCTGTATGGTCTTTGAGAATACTCACATCATCTTCCTTGGTTCCCCCCCAGAAGTTGGTGCCTCCTGCATAGCTGGGAATGTTGAGTACAGCAATTCCCTGGAGACTGGGCAGAGGGATTGGCCTCCCATCGCACTGCACAGAAATGAAGGCAACACTACTCTCAGCCCAGCAGGAGAGAGACCCTCCTGCCAGAGCACATGCTCTGTGAACAGAAAACAGCCAGCACCATCTTAGTAATACATTAATTCAGGTTCATTCTTGGCCTAGAAGAGTAGAGGGTATCCACTCAAGCCTCATGAGCCACACATCTTCTGGCAGTCATGGATTTTAGAGAGATACTCTTGCTTCTTTTCATCTAACAGGAACAGGGCACACCTGAGAGGCTTGGCAAAGCCTCTTCATTAATTTCTCAAAAAAGTGGAATAAAACTCCTGAAACATCCATGTGATGAGGGTCTTCTCCTGCAAGTTACCTGTTTATGCTGTACATGACCTATACAAAAATATTTCTTTTCCAGGGGGATGCACATTATAGCACAGATAAATTCAGAGCTTTCCACTGCACCCACCATCTAAAATGATGTGTTCACGTGAGATATCACATGGAATATAACAATCTTATCCATGCTGAACACTGCATTGGGAACAGCAAATACTTTCCAGCAGGATGTTATTTCTCCCGTTATGAGCTGAGAATACAAGTTATGCTCCAGAACCAGGAAAAGCCACTTTTAGTTAGCCCAGGGTGACATATAGCCAAGTACATTGTTTCAGGCAGGCAAATGTTACCAAGTCAAATCACCATGCCAAAAATCACAGTGCCTGAAGGAGATGGAATTAGGCATCCTAGTCTTAGAAGAACATGCCAGTTCCTCCTCACCTCCAGCAAGACCTTCTGCTCCAGGTTTTTATATGTTCTGTGCAGCAGCTCCTTGGTCCCCAATACTCCATACCACATCATGTTCTTAGTACGACTTCTAAGGGGACAAACAAAAAGAGAAAAAGTCAGCACAAACATTTACCCTTTCACTAAGAATGAATAAAACCTTCCCACTGAAATGGTACCAGCTACATCCTAAACTACAAAGGTGCTTTGCTTCCATAAGGGTCAATTTCTCCAAGTGGTCACTGTGCTAGGAAACTACTTCCCTTCAAATAAACACCAGGTAGGAATCAAGCATGAGTAACAGGCACCACCAGAAATACACACAGAACTTGGCCATCTCATACACCAGGACATCAACAGAGCTCAGCTGTTTTAGCTCATATACAGCAAACATAGCCAATCTCAGGCTACACAAAGCATCCTGTAGTTGCTCAAGTATTCAAAAGGCCAAACCTGTGGTTTGTATTGAGTCAGGATCAAAGTCAAAACCAGTCTCTGCCACATTTAGAATTGTGTTTCTCTCATAGCTAAATAGCAAGCCCAGAAGAAAAAGCTGTGAGATGACATAAATAGAACTAATGTGCTAAATCTGCATTAATGTAGCAACTTAAATACCTTATAGCATAATGAATCAGTAATAAATCAGTAACTTATTTCTTCCATCATGATTTCAAGCCTTGAAGGAGCATTATGTAGACAATACACGTATTCAGCACATTGTACACAATCAGCTTCAAAACCACACAGAAGCATGAAGTGGTTCAGTAACTTCTGGCAACAATTCAAAGGTCATTTAAAACCAAACCCACCTGCATTTCTCTGGGTGCTCATCACGTTTGTTGTTGAAGTCCAAAGAAATCTTTGCATCCAGTCCAATTCCAAAGTAATTATTCATGACACACTTCTCTGTGTAACATTCACTGCCAAACAGAAGAACAAAACTTCCACTCCTAAGTCTCGGTACCATTTGGTGTTTATCTCACACAGACTCATTTAGATTGGAAAAGACCACCAAGCCCAACTGTATCAGATGTGTCACTGCATGTGTAACTCCATAAGCTGACCCTTAAACCCTATAATCGAGCACATGTATCCATTTATGTAACTCCAGGTTGCTGCAGTCCATTACTTTGGTCCATAAACTAATCCCCCTCTCTGCTGAGGTCCGTTTGCAAACGCCCACTCCCTCCCTTCAAGCTCCTGAGGATACTCACAGATTTTCAGGCTCAGAATTAAAGGGATCAGCATGGATCAACAATCGGCTGATGACAGAGCTCCCAGGCAAAGAACCTGACATGCCAGCACGGATATCTGTAGGAAAATTGACCACGGAGAAGAGCATGACTAATAATAAGCAGAAAACAGGTATCTTCAATCCCAAAGACAAGATAACAAGAGCTGATACATTCTTCCCTGTCATTCATGAAGAAAGCAAATAGCATTAGTGCTTTCTTTCACTCCAGGTCAGTTCTTTTGACAAGGAGAAGGGTTTCTGAAGCTGCCTGCAGGGTTTCTCTGACTGACAGTGTACTGCCTAAGGCTAGCAGCACAATTGTATAGAAACAAGGAGAAGGGAAATAGAAGTGCACTCTCTGCAGCAGCTTTTTTGTTCCAGAGTGAGACATGCAATATCCCCGATAAAGTGAATAGAGAGAAAGGAGCAGGACTGAAGCTATGATCCAACTGTTCAGGAATTATTGTCTCCTGCTTTTTAAATTATTAACTGGTGACCCACAAACAGTAGGTTTGTCAGAGATAAAGGAAATAACCTGCTTCCAGAAGGAGCAATTTGAACAAGTAATTTGGGCAAAGAGATGGAAAGATACTGCTACAGTGATGGGGAGAAGTTGTTGCACATCATGTGGGAATTCTGCTGGGTCTGTGCACTTCCAGTCACTTCAGCCTTCACATAAAAGAACTGCTGCTCCCAACCTATGGCTGCCATTGTTCAGAAACCTTTCTCAACAGCATCATCTCCTCCTTCTCATGGTTACTTTGAGATAAGTATCTCCTTGCAATTGGCATCTAAATTCTGCCACTTCATGGCGTTGATAAAAATCTGTGTGCAAGTCTCAGCTACCAACTGGAAACCACTACAGCCCATTCTAAGCCTGTGCTTGCAGTTATCCACAAAGGGATTTCTCCCATGGTTGACCCTGCACAAAAGGGCAGCTGGCAGGACAATCTCATGTTTTCACACGGGGACTGCAGCCTGTGCTGCAGTCACCCATGCTCCAGTTGGCTGCCTCAGTGGGAAGTGGTGGGTGTTACTTACTTGGGTAGAGGATTTTTGTGTTCAGCATTGGCAAGTTGTCCCGGCTTCCTGTCTGGGGAGGAAGGGATGCAGAGCTGCCCAGTGACAAACTTCCTTTGTTTATCAGCCTTTCGCAAGGAGACTTGGAAGCTGTAAAACACAACACAAACTTGGCTATTGACAAACATAGTGTGGTGATTCAGACCAGCACAGGCCAAGTAGTAAGACTGGGTTAGGAATCACTCAACAGCAAAACACTTGAGCCCCAGAAAAACAAAGAATTGACAGAACCAGTCATTAAGAGACAGAGATGTCACATATGTGCTGCTGGAAAATCCCACAGACTGGAACTATCAAAATGCCACAAGGAAAATATTAGAAATAGAGATGAGAAAAAACTGGTGCCAGCAGCACAACAGAGTATTTGGCTCCAAATCAGTACTCAGGGAAGTTCCAAATGTATCTGCAGTGATCAGGAATCTCTTAACAAATTACTCACATAACACAGTTATTAAAGAAAACTGGCTGCTGTTCTCTGTCATCTGCAAAGGATGACATGGAAAGTGCTCAAGACTGTCCTTGTCCAAGCACTGAAAGCCAAGAGAACTCAGATTACTGGCTAAGGTGCAAGAGAATTTCTGAATCCTAGGCTTCATAGTCTAAGATCATGGACCAGTCATGAGAAATGCAGCAAAACATGGGGTGTATAATGCACAGGCTAGAACACAGTTATGTGCAAGGCCTGAAGAGTAATCATGTAAAAATTTGAGAACAGAACACAGACGGTAACACGCATAACAAACTCCACCCCTTTTTACAACTAACAGAATTGTAATCCACAGGCAAGACCTGCATGGTAGCAGCTCCAGAGCAGTACCTTTCCTCTGGCTCCTCCCCTTGGACACTCCATAGCTGCTGCTGTGTGTTGACTGCACAGAAATCTTATCCTCATTTCTCAGCTCCTTGCCTTCCTCAGAGGCTGAGAGACTTAGGAGGAAGCCCTCTTGCTCCTGGGTCTGGGCGTTCTGCTCATCTACAGCTGTGTGAAGAGAGAAAGCAGGTGAGTGCCTCATAGCTCTTCTGGCAAGGAATACCTCCCATTCATGTAAATAACAACTCTAAATATCCTGATTCCTTAAAGGAAAGAACAGGAATAATACAAAGCTTTCCTTTATCATTTGTCTCAGCTCTGCTCTGGAGAGTTTTTGGAACCAGGTTGGCTCACCCTCCCAGTTTCCTTTCCTCAGCTCTTTAGCAGTGAGGCTCTAAATAGAAGTGTCTATTTTTAATGCCACAGGTACTCAGGCATTCTGAGATGTAAACTGTGCTAGAGGTGATGGGCTTCCATTTATTTGCACTTAGATGTTGCCAGGAATTCTAACCAGACAGACATGACACGATTAATGAATTTCCTGTTTGTTTAATCCGTAGTGGTGCAATAACATAAGGCACTTCAAAAGGGAACTTAGACACATATAATCAAAAAGGAAGAAAATACCAGTTAGTAAAAACCAATACAACCAGAGGAAAGAATCAGATTGCACACTCTGGAAGAAGAAAAACAGTTTTGAAAAGTTGAACAAACATCTGAAATGTAACTTGAGTTTGCTCGAGAGCTGGTAAGATTTAAACACTAGCATGCTGCCTAAAGAAATTAAAACTTCCTTTGCATGCAATCAACAGGCCTTTTCCTCCCCAGCAGCCCCTGCCAGGGCACAGCTCTGAATGCCCTCAGCTGCTCTACCAGCTCACTGCCTGAACAGCTCACCTCCTTCTTTCAGTCTCTTCCTCTCCCTCATGCTGAGCCTGTAGTTCATCAGAACAGCCCATGAAGCAATCCAACCCACCCGTGCAGCACAAACACTTGTGGCTGGACTAAGCAGACTGCTTGGGCTCCAAAAGAACATCACAAACACCAAACACCAAACTGGCCTAAACTAAGCGGCAGCAAAGTGAGGGAGCAGTGAGGTCAAGGCCTCTCACTTCACCAGAGGCAGGCTGTTTGCTGGACTTCCACTATTCACCTTCAGCAAATGTGTACAATGCTGCAGCATTGGAAATCCAAGCAACATTGCAATGATTTGTAACTTAGTACACAGTTGTTCAGAGTGTACACCTGGGTGTGCATGGATGCTACATCTGCAACTTCAATGCTTTCATCTCCATTAACAATCTGTTATGTACTTCCATTGGTCTCAGTTAAGACTTGATGACTCACACTTGGAGACTGATGCCTTTCAAAGGAAAAGAAAATTGGAGCACTGGGGGGGTGTGCCTGGAGAGAGAGAAGGATCAAGATACAGAGAAGAGGGTCACCTGTCTGAGAAGTTAATGTCAGAACAGAACTGACTGGCACCAAAGTGCAGTATTATAAGTTTTTCCCAGGGACAAAGCTCATGTAAAGTTCCTGCCCTCTCCTGCAGTTGTACCACAGCAATGTTTTGCTGGGCTCTGCTATAAAGAGATTGAAACAATTGAAGTTAAAATACTTAAAATCCCTTCTTCCCAAGTATTTTCAGATAAACATCTGAAAATACTTCTTACAGCAAGGCCACACAAAGAGCTGCACTGACACAACTGTGGTATGGGTGGGGGCAGACAGGAAATGCAAATTAACAGTGTGGGAGGGTAGGAACTTCCTAAACCAGCCTGCTGGAAGAGAACACACCTTGAACTTCAGACTCATTTACCAAGCAATGTTTCCAAAAGGTGGGCTTGGCAGAGATGACACTGAAATGAAATGGGCAGGCTTACTGAATAGCTTCTCCAGCTCGGGAAAGCTGCTTTCAACAAAGAAGCCTGTTGCTCCCCAGAATAAAGGGAATTTATACTTCTTAAGAGGCTGTAAGAAGTGACAAGCAGGACTCCTGACAGGTTACCTTTCTCTGCATGCTCTATTATCTGGCGAATGGCTTTTTTCAAGCTGTTGGCTCTCAGCATGAGCTGCTCTCGGGGACGGAATATCTGGGGCCGTGCAGTGCATGCCGAGCCCACCGACAGCTCACTTGAAGAGTCACCAGCACTGCCCGACCCATCCCCATCCTCTGTCTCCTCTGCAATGGTGGGAGGAGGGTTGGGCAGAGAGGAAGACGCTTGAGATTCATCATTCAGTGTCTTCAGCAATGAGTCCAGCTTCTCCTTCAGGACAGAGCACTACATGAAGAAGAATGACATTTGAGTAGAACTAACAGTTGCCTGAGTAGTTCATTCTTTTAGTGCTAACTGAAGTGCTGCTATCCCAGTTCTCTGAGATAGTTTCCACTTCAGTTTTACACTTCAGAAGTAGAAACTTAAACATTTTTTCAAATTTTACCTTCCTGGCCATGACCTCTGACTCCTCTGAGCTTTCTGTTGCCTTCTCATAGGCTTTCCCTACTCGAGCCACAAAATCCTTCACTGTCTCACAAAGCACTCTAGACAAAGGAGGAAAACAAAAATCATGCAAGGATTGTTGCAGGATTTTCACAGTGCAATTTAGAGCAGTTGTCCTCTAAGTACTCACTTAGCTGAGGAGATCACCACTGAGTGTTGGTCAGAAGTCAAAATTTTGGACAAATGAGCAGCCACAGAATCTTCATAGCAGAGAATCTTCTGCACCTGTTGACAGTCAGAAAGAAGCCACTGGGGTGCTGCTTCCCAGCATTACAACATATGCTGTGAACTCCTGGCTCTTCTAAGAGTACCTATCACTCTACAGACTCTTTTTGCCCTGAAAATGTTCCACAGTCCAGGGCTCTGTTACTCAATGGAGACCTGAATCTGATGAAGAAACTAACTGAACTTATTGCTGATGATCAATGCAGCTCTTAGAGTCTCTGATCAACTGCAAATCTGAAAGCACTGGGGTTTTTCATGACTGCTTCAACAACTTGATGTCATGAAGCAAATAAAAGGCAGTAATTTCCTTTCCCTTCCATTCCAAAGTATCTTCTCCTCATCCCTCATTATGGTTGCTGACTCTGGTAACCCAACCTCCATCTTTCTCCACAATACTTCACTGACTTAAAGCCCTGCATCTTTGCAGCTCTGGCTACACCCATGGCTCAGCTCTGTTCCACTGGAGCTCAACCACTGCCTCCTATCCCGTGTGCTCCAAGGCTGGTGCTCCAGTCTCCTGCCCCTCCTGACAGGTACCTCTGAATTCTCACTGCAATCTTCAGTGACTGTGGAAGTGGAGGCCTGGCGAGGGAGTTTGGTTTCATACACCATGATGCTCCACCTGTTGAAAATCATACTTGTCACTGCAATGCAGATTGTTTCCTCTGTTATCCAAACGTAACAGGTTACAACCTCAAAGCAGAACAAACTGCACTTTGGGGAGCCATCACTGATACAAAGAAGCCACAGAGTGGCAATGGAAACACAGAAGCACTGAACTGCGGAAGAAGGAAGCATGACACTTTGAACAAATATTCTGCAGCACAGGGAACATCTCTGTACTTCTTCCCTCTCCACAAAAATTCCATTGACATTACTTGATTCAACGTAAGAGATGCCAACATGCAACTCTAAAGACATGAGACAGTTTTAAATGTACAAAGATCTATACAGGAGGTATTAATATCAAGGGTTAACACCCACATCTGCATTTGGCTTTAATTTCTAAGCCAAGCTCAAGATAAATTGCTTTAGATTTACCAAGAAGAAATTGCTTAAAAAAAAGGTCATGACTTTAAGGCTGTCTTAGGTTGAAACATAAGTTTGCTTTCACACTAGTACAAATTCTGACAAATTCAATTGGTGAGGATTCTTGGACAGAAGAGAGGACACTGGAACCCAAATAATTTCATTTGTTACTGTTCTGCAGCAAAGACATGGAAAGCCAGACCACTTTCTCTTGCTAGAGGGTGACAGTACATTAATGAAAAAATGTTATCTGGCATTTGTAAGAGGACCAGAAGCTTGCCAGAGTCAGGACTGCCCTGTTCTCTTGGAAGGATATCTTCACACAACTCTTGAGGAGCAGATGATGTTAGTGATGGTTACTCACCTGTCCAGCATTTTGGTACTGGCCCTCTCCAGCTTCTCCAGGATCTGTGGGAGCTGGGTATCATCATCACAAGCAGAACCCCAGCCCAAAACACGGGCAAGGTCATTCCCTGTTCCCAAGGGCAGCACTCCCAGCTGGCACTGCATTAGAGAAAAGGAAAACAAAAGTGATATTCAAATGGGGAAACACAACTCAGGAACAGCCATGAGTAACATGACTGACTCCTTCACACACTAGCCACTGGGAAAGAGCTAATCCCAGGGTGGGAGAAAGTAACTGGATGGGGAAAACAGCCAGAGGTGGCTGTTAAGGAAAAATTTTCTCTACTTTTGCTTGAGAATTAAGAGAGGAGTATTTTACAGCTACCATCTCAAGGAGCACCTCACTGTAGTAAACCTCCTAGAGGTTTATATTTAGAGGTTTATATTTAGCCATCAGGTGGTGCCATTGTGTTTCTGTAAAATTAGCAGAGACAGCTCCCAGGCAAAACACTGATATCTCTACCCCAGTGAAGTTTTTGCCTATCCCTAAGACTCAGATACTACACCACGAGAACTAAAGGGAACAGATCACAACCCACGTGGAACTCGCAAGTTTTCTAACAACAGTCCTTTCAGGGCATGTCTCTGCTGGAGATAACGCAGGGCTACTCAGAGGTACTCCAAAAGCTGGATCTTGTGGAGGAACACTGGGGACAGGCATAAAGAATAATCCATTACTGGATTCACTTCTTGCAGAAAACTAGTGCAAGAGCACTGCTATGGTAAGCTTTCAGCAGCTTCGGTCCTGGGCCAAATGAAATCTGCATGACCAAGGAAAGCCGTTTTCAGCCCATGCTGTTGTCACTTAATTCCTTCATCCAACCAAGCTCTTGAGGCAGTTACCTGCTTGTGAAGGTTGAGGCTATCAATTTCAGAGAGAACCCAGCCAACACTTCCGTCCCCACCACAAACTAGAATCCGGAAAGTGTCAAATTTCTGGAATAAGCGTAAACTACAGAGAAAAGAGAAAAAAAAAAAAGGGAAAAACAATCAGCTGATACAGAACTGATAATTCCAATCTAGGTAATAAACAGGGCAGAGTTGTTTAAAGTAGGCACTGATTTTGCAATGAATACGGGTCACTGCCAGATTACAGATGAATTAAAATGGTTATAATGAAGGGATTATAAATACAGCTAAGCAATTTACAGTAGCTATTCACCACAGAAATCTCTCCTAAGACATACTCATCTACTAAAGCAGGGCACTTTTGCCTCTACAGAAGAGGAGACAATCATGTGATAGCTGATTATCCACTGAATTAACTCCTTGCAGCCTCGCTGCATCCAGCCTAACACAAGTTATTCATCATAGTTTAAGTGCTCTGAGGTCACTGCCTTCACACTCACGGCCACACCAATTAAAGTAAACCTTCAAGAGGGGGATCTTTATGCAGTCAATCAGCCATGAGAAAACTGTAAAAGGATGTAGAAGATCACAAGCTTTAGTCCTTCTGGGAAAGCAACATAAATCACTTCTGTGGTGCCTTGTTTGTTCCACAGGCAGGCAAACAGCTCACCAACGTGAATTTCTTCATTTACCCTTTCCAGAATAATAAAAACTACCTCTCCTGTTTGAACTGTGCTTCCTACTGAACATTTTAGAGATCTGCTCCTGCTTTTATTTTGTCTTTTTACGTGTTTTTTTTTACTACTATTACCTAAACAGGATTTGCCATAATACACAAAAATCCTTATTTTATCAAGCATTGCTGACACACAAGAGATGACTACCAGAAATGACATCTTATGGTACAAGTCTGACTAGCATCAGCTGAAAATATTCAAATTATCAAGAAGCAGGCTTTACCCTATACCATCACTTCCTTTTCAAGCAAATATACAAGAGCAGCTGTTTTAGAAGTGTGCACCACAGCTCGAGAATGTAACTGATTCCCTCCTTTCTATTCCTGCTTATAATCAAAATTCCTCACGACAGCCAGTCCAGCTGGGGAGGGGAACAAGAAAAGTACTTAATTTTACAAGTCTTTTAGAAATTATTTTTCAGTCAGACACATCCCCTTGACAGAACACTGCAGTTTTAAATGCCAGTGTTTTGCAATATGCTATGGCAAAGAAACACAACAGTTCTCAGGAGAGCAGAACCCAATGATCACTTATCCAAGAACAGACACTCCCAGATTTAGCCCTCTGCATCTACAGATCTAGTCAAAGACTTGGAGTCACTGTGAGGAAAAGATGAGGGAAATTCACCTTGTGCTGGCTCTTATAATAAGGAGCACCAATTCATGAAAGAAGTTACTTAAATCTGATGCAACAGAAAAACATTTGGAAGTGGGCAAACTAAAGACCAAACTTTTTTTTTAAGTGAGAGTTGCAGAAATACACAAAAAAAATTTATTTCACAGCACTCACTTTTTTTAATATCAGATATTCTAGTATAATTTGGCAAAAAGTCTGAAATGTAACTGAGACCCTAGGGCAGAACCATCTTTACCAAACACACTCATAAGAGCCTCTCCACAACATCACCACAAAGTCTTTGAGGGATGGAAGTTTCACAGACTTCTCAGGTAAGTTATTTCTCAATAAATCCCATCTTGACAATATTAATTTGCTCTCTATGCCATCTGTCTGTTCACTTGAGTTAACTGAAATTAACTCTTCTTAGCAGTACATCAGGATGCCTGTTAAAGGACTGTTTGCTGACAAACAGCCTTTTAACAGGCAATGTTAAACAGTGTTTAACAGTCTTTTCTTATGGATTCAAGCTTTCCATGCTTGGTCTTCTTCCAGGGGAGTGTTTCTGGAATTCCCCCAAAACGCCTCAAGCTGTTCTGCTATTACTGATGAATGGAAATAATAACCTTTTTGACAACATTTTTGGTTTTAGCTAATCAATAACACTTAAAACAGAAAGAGGAAAACCCCTCCAAACCTCATGTGTTCAGTTTTCTCTGAAGAATTGGTTCCACATTACATTTGAGGATGAGCTTAATCAAATAAATCCCTCATACTTTCTGAGTATTTCCAAGGAATTTTTGTTTCCACAGAGTATCTGCCTACCCAAGGTGAGGTCCTCCATTCATGAGGTCAAAGACCTGGGCTGGATTCAGCAGTTGTTTGAACCTTCGAAGAAACTTTACGCCTTGGTTGTCTCCACTTTTTGAGTTGACAAAGACCAACAAAGGGCTTGTGCAAGAAGGGGGACAAGTAGCTTTCCAGAAACCTGTTGGGGCAAAGGGGAGAGAGAGGGAGGGAAAGAGATGTGAAGCTGCCCATGGGGACCGACAGAGAGAAAAACCAACAGCCCACACCCCAGCCCAGCTGTAAGGCAGCTAATATTTTCCTTGTGCTTATGGCAGTCACTGAGTGAATGCCAAATGTGCACAGCCCTGAAGCCAGCAAGAACCACACCTCACGCTGCCAAATGTCACACTGATCTCCCAGGAATAAGCCAAAATTTTCAGCTTCCTCAACCTTCCCAAATTGCTTCTGCAATGTCGTTATTGTCAATAAATTTAATCAGCTGCAGCTCAGCAAACACTGATATTACAGGGAGATAAACTGAATGCAAAAGCAAAGCAAACAGTTCACTGCCATCCACAGCAATGGCTTCCAGTGGCGAGTTTCAGCAACAGCAAAAGCAGAATTTTCAGCTGACGGAACTTGGCTTTAATAGTGCCAGCTGAAGTGACTGAGAGGAAGAGAAAGAAGTGTTACTAGGAGTACTTACCATCTGAATCAATGCTGTTCAGAGCAGTAGGAGGAATGACAGACACCTTGCAGAGCCCAAGAGGGCACTTGTTTGGCAACAACTCCTTACATGCTGTGTGTACCTGCAACCACCAAACAAGAATAATTCAGACGCTTTTGGACACTGTGGTATAACTCCTAAAGCCACCCAAAAGAAGTTGTAAAAGGAAGAAAGGTGAAGGAGGGGTGAAATCACCAAAAAATGTCAATTGATGAATTTATTGATAAAGGTATTTTAAGAATGATCTAATCAGAGCCTTCCACAGATTTTCTTCTTTCCAGTAGTATGTACTTTCCTGCCATCTGAATTTCTGAGACCAGCACTTAGAGTGCTGAGAGGACCAGATACCAGATTCTGTGGCTTTAGGAGCATTCAGGCATTCTGCTTTCAAAATCCCAGCCTCAGCTGAGAGATCTGAAGTAACAACTAAAGAAGCTGCTGAGAACTCAAGAGGAAAAGACAGCAAAAAACAAAGCAGGAAGACATGGGGGACATAAGAGGTAAGAGAAGAGATTAATGAAGCAACCCAAAAAAGGAAATACAAAGTAGAGCAGGGATTTTCTGGTACACAAAGACTGCAAGATAAGAGTGTGTGCTTGGCATTTGAGACCACCATTCTAAAAACATATTTTGTGATATTTCTGTTACTAGAATTACAGACAACTGGAAACACAGCAAGATCTGCATCATTTCAGTGGTTAGGCAAGATCAATCTATTGCAATGAAAGGGAAATTGCTATTATTAAAATAGCTCAGTATTCTTTACAGTTTGTTGCATCTTTTCAGCCTGGAGAAGTAATAAATAATGGCTCCTTAAAATCCAGCGTAGTCCATGACTGAAGCTTTGATTCATGTCTACTGTAATTACAAGCTTCTATGAAAACTCACTCTCAAAATAAAATGAGCTTGGCTAAAAGTTGGATACTTTTTTCAGGTCTTGCTTTTATGTATCACAGCAACACTTTCAAGCACAAATGAAATATTTATTTCTTACAGAAAAATAAAGTCCTTTATGGCAAACACTGACAGCACAGAGATTTTATTCTAAGCCAGTGTCACTAAAAGAACATACCACAGAGCTGATCAAAAACTGTCCTTTTACTGAAATGATCATGCTTCTTCAACTCACCATGGCTGTTAACCACAGGCAGCGCCAGTCTTGCAAACGCAGGACACTGCCACAGGTTTTATCACACACAGTGCATTTGGCACTCACGGGCAGGTTTCCTTCCAGCCACTGATGTGGCATTGAGATCTGCAGAAGGTACACAGGGACAGAGGCTTAACGGTACAGGAGGCACCACGACTCTGAGATACATAGAGAAGTAACTCCTTAAATGCAGTGTTTCAGGTCAGGAAAGGCAATTTCTAGAAAACATCTGAGGACCAATTCTGGCATTTTACCTCATGCTCAAGCACAAAGAGCCCAGGTGACTCACAGCAGGTGACCCAGGAAACACTGACTTGCATCAGACATCCCAATATGCTAAGGTGCTGCTTGAAACACTCACTTATTTTCATTTTGCCAAAACTTAGATCAAGTTTCCCATGCCTCCAATTACTTAATCTCAACTCCCCCAATCCATAGCAGTCTATTCCTATGATGGAGTCCCTTGTTATCCTGGTTGGACTTTTCACAGAGAATCTCATGCTCTGACAGTAGAAATCTTTTCCATGTAAAGACAAAATCTGCTATTTATGAAGTGAAAAACATCTATAGAACACAAGGCAGTGCTTCCATATCAAGGTAAGGCTGGAAAAGTTCAGACTACCACCTACCCCATCTTCATCCTCAATGATATCCTTCCCGATAGAGGCCAGAGTTGTCCACTTGCAATTGTTGGTTGCCCGCACAGCGCAGCGCTTGTGGGCTTTAAACTTGCACACTGGGGAGGAAGAGAAGAATGTAATCCTGCCTCAGGAGGTCTAACATGGCATTGTGTATTTGGCTACAGAAGAAAGCACGGGCACACTCCATCCTTTTTAGCACCACCAAAATGATCAGCTATAAGTGTTCTGATCTAGCTATTAATTCTTGCCTTGTCATTTTTGCCAGTTGCTTGTGCTAAGCTTAGTGATTACCTTGTTAAATTTAACATGATTTATACAGTCACACACTCCATTGTTTTACACAGCATAGGTGTCACTACATTCATGCATTAGCTGTGCACAGCCAGGCATTTCTGCTAAGTCAAAGCTTAGAAAGAACAACCTTCTGGCACTCATTTATCAAAGATGTTCTTACAAATACAATTATTCTCGTGAATAGGAGTCTTCTCAAGAACATCCTCTTAGATACCTCAGAAGTGTGTACCTGCTCATTGCAGGCACACTACTTTAATAGTGGAAGGCAGTACTTGGGTATATGGGCAAAAACAAAACTAAAATGAGGCTGTTCCTCCCCAGGCAGAAGACGAGGGCACACTTACCTTCACAGGACAGCCCGTGGGACGTGACCCCGGACAGGGCCTCCCGACACACGTTGCAGTACGTTGGCCGGGCATGGGAGCAGGCGTACCAGTTATGCATCCCTGAGAAATGGTCCATGCTGTACTGGGTAGACTGATGATACAAATGTATTACAGAAACGTCCCAAGTAGAGCAACAAGACTTTTTTTACCTCTGAAGATTTGCATGAAGCAGTCAGAAAAAGCAGAAACAGAACACATTTTCACTAGGAAAGAGAGAGCCACATGCAGTTTATACACATTAGCTGAAACTCAAGAAGGTCTCTAAGGCAAAAGAGACTACCTGAGGAAGCCACACCTTCATTACAGCTCCTGTACCACTTCTCATCCTTGTCTTACTACAAGTGTGTCTAGGGAAATGAACTGGAGCATTTATCTGCTGGATAATTTATCCCCATTTTTTTGTCGGATTAAATTTTCAGAAAGATCAGTTCCCCAGCCTGGCTCATTGTGTAGCAGAGAAATGCTTGTGCCAGCATAAGGGGGGCAAGCCTCAGAGTGGGGAAAACACCACACAGCTTTTTGTGGCAGCAGTGCTGGTCTCACTCAGCCCCAGGAAGCAGGCAGAGGCACTGAAGCTGGCAGAATACCAAGCAGGCAAGATGTGAATTGGGACAGGGAGGATAACTGAAAAATGAAAAGACAGTGGGAGGGGAACTTTGCTTCATAACCTATCCATGCTCTGAAAATTCTCTCCAAATTCCCAAGGGAGCATATACAAAGCCAAACATTCTTTGGAGAATCACTTCAATGTATTTGGAATAAATTTTACAGAAGGTTCTAACACTATTACCCATTATAGCCAATAAAATGACTTCTATTAACTTCACTGGAAGCTGACTCTCAAAACAAGCTGTGATTTAGCAGAGGAAGCACAGAATAGAAAGGAACACATTCTCCTATTACCTCAAAATGTTCCCAGTTTTGTACAGTCTTCAGTGCTGCAATCCAATCTTCCATCTCTTTTCTGTTATCAGCACAAAGGATGAGCTTCCGACATGGAGTGATAATCTGAAGAGAGAGAAAATGAGGAGTGGACATGTCAGTGAGAGACAGCAAGAGAACACCTTACCAATTAGTGCAGTCTGTTGAAGTTATTTTCAGAGCTGCACAATGGAAGTTATTTGCACCTCTGAATCATGTTTCTCTTCTACCACAGCTCATCTTTTTTTTTTTTTTCTTTTGTTTTCTTTTTTCTTCCTAAATGTACAGAACCACTGAGATTTTAGCTTTCATTCCCAATACTGAACTGAGTGAAGAAATCTCTCATACCTAAATAACAGCACAACACAAATCAAGTACAGAGCAGCAGGAGTAATTATGTGCAGACCTTGCATAAGTATTTTGAAAGGACTTACTGTACTTTTAAAACTGGTAAGAACGTTAAGACATTTTGTTAATAGCATAGCATACCAGTTCCTAGGAATTAATGAATCAGATAACATACTCTACAAGATCATATTAAAAATTTATTTAGTCATGACAATTTGTTTGGCCTCCCTCATGGGGAGGGGAAAAATAAAACAAAACAAGCAATTTGAACCCTCATGTTTCTTGAGGGCTTGTTCTACATACCTAGAAGTTATTCTAACAAATGTTCCCCTATTAGGCTGAGGCAGTGGTGAGTTTGCCCCCCTCCAGCAGTCCTCAGTGTGTTTGTACCCTGGGCTAATTCCCATGCATTAGTTGCCCTGTGTTAAATAAACAATACTTCAGCAAACCAGCAGAAGGCAAGCAGGGTGGCCAAAGTCTCCCTCTGCCCAGAGAGGCACCAGCCTCTGTGTCCTCTACCACCAACTCCCTTTCCTTCAGTCAGCTGGAGGCAGCAGAGAGAAATAAAAGCTCTCTGCTTTTCAAAAGACCGTATCCTCTGTTCTCAGGGCTGCCCATTCAGCTGGAGTCCAGACTTGACTATATATGAACCTTTATCCTTCCTAAACAAAAATCTTGCTTCCCTACAGTGTAGTTATCTCACTGTCTCTTTGCACACACCTCTGTATTGATTTCCATCGAGTTGGCTTAAATACTGAGGTGTTTGCAAGACCTGGATTTAAGAAAAGCTGCATTAAGGTTGAGCATTGTTAACAAAAATCAAAAGGCACCCTTTTAATACCAACTCTAAAAATTTCCAGCAGTCCAGACTCTCTGGCACCCCTCTACATATTGTACATGAAAAAAATTTGCCTACATCATCCGCTTTTCAAGAAAATTGTGCCTAACATCTGAAAGAATGGATTAAAATAAACTAGGATTGTGTCAATCTCATGAGGGCCAACCATTCAGCTGAAGTTTTGTTAATGAACAGTAAAACACCCACATACATCACCTCAATATATGATATCCCTGTTTTCCAGTCCATTTCTCACTTCTCTCATCATCATTCATAAAAACAGATTAAAAATAAAAGCCTCTGAAGTTGAACACCAAACCTTTAGTTGATGTTGAAATGCCTCAGAGTATCCACCAAGAAATGGGGATGTAATGTCAACAAAAAAGATATACCTGGAAAGTTCTGCTTTATTTTAGGGTCTTAAATTTTCAAACTGTATTTCTTTTCATTGACAGACTGCAGATTCAATAACATCACCTTACCCAGACGCACAACAATATCTAGAAACCGGTGCTACAGACGCATTAAGTAGGCAATGAAAGGAGCTAAATCCCTTCTTAAAGAAAGGCCATTCATATTAGAAACACAATTTTAGTATTTTGAGGATTCTATCTTGGACAAAATGACCTGATGTGTATCAACTGTAAGCACACAGAAGTAAATATTTACACTATTCTAAAAATAAAACTTTGAAGAACTCCTACTTTTTTCCCTTCACTTTCCTTTAAACATTTCTAGCTTTGAAAAAATTTATTTCCAAAGAAGGTAATCACAGGAATGTTTCTTCTTCCTTGGGAAAGCAGTAAAGTGTTTAGTTAAATGTATTTCCATTAAAAACTCTGCTATGTAAGAATGGCTGCCCTAAAGAAACTTTTTCCAGAGCATGAAACACTGATGCACAAATCAGTGTGAAGTTAGAGAAGAACAAGGGGCATGTCTGAGTCCTGCTAAGAGGAAGCAGCTTTTTCCCTGGAAGTAAAAACCAAAGTTAACTAATTTTTTCAGACACCACTGAGCCTCATTTTCTTCCTGGTAATAAGGCCAAGAACATCTATAATTGCATACACACAACAGTAGCACAAATAAAGTCCAAACATTCTAGGATCCAAGGACATTTCATGGCTGCAAAACCAGCCAAATTCTGTAAGGAACCACCAGTTCATTTGAGTCACTGGCATGCTCTGGAGCACTGGAGAAGAACAGCTTCAGAACACCCCTGCTCAGTGCTGTCCCTTTTCCTATTTTTTGGCCTTTTTGGGGGGACAGAAGGAAAATGCAAACTATAGCATCATTTTTAATCACATTGGAAGACAAGAAATTTAAAATATAGACATAAATACAGACATAAATACAGACACTCTTTTGATAACAATTAATATCTGAGGCTACTGACTTCCCGGATCATTGGATAGAACATCCAAAATAGAAAACAATTAATTCCTTCTTAAGTCACCTACTGCATTATCTTAAAAATCCCCACACTCAGTGTTAGACAACCATCTGTTCAAAGTACAAAGTCGAAGTTTGTAAGACAAGAGGATAAATAAACAGATCAAAAGATTTTCATACATGAATCATCCAGACAAAGAGTCACAGAATTAAAATAAAGGGTCAATTGTGTAACTACAAAACTGCAAATAAAAACGTAACTGTGCAAGATAAATATATGAAGAGCATTCCCCATTAGTCAGTTCAAAAACAACATTTGCACTGGGATTTATTGCTATCACCAGAGATGGGAAATAAAAGAATAAACCTCTTTAAAAAGTTTGCTCCTAAGGAGAACAAACTGGGACAATTCAGACTTCACTACCAAAGACAGACAAGATTTTAATTTAACCAGTGCAGCAATTATTTGGGGAAATGAAGAAAACATATAAACCTGTTTTCCTGATTAACATGCAGCGGTATTACAGTTAAACATCTTAACGAGGATAATCAGGAATCCAGAAATCCAGAGCCCCTTCCTTGGAAGAGCAGTTGAGCAGCTCTGGCATTCACACACCCCCAGCCCCAGCCCAGGTACCTGGTGCACATCAGCCCCTCGTGCCTGCCCTGCAGCGGCTGCCGGCTCCTTCCTGCACAGGCTGGTGGGCAGCACTGGGCAGCACTACAGCACTGGGCTGAGCAACAGCTCTCACCCACACTCCTCCTGCCACTGCTCCCTCCCTCCCCTTGAACAGCTATTTCAGCTCCACACATCCACGTGCTGAAGGACACTGACAGAGAGGCAAGGCTGTTACATACACTGCATTGTCCAGGCAAGAGCGACGATCAATTTACATCTCGCACAAAAATAAAATCATTCTTGTCATCTCAAAAGAAGCCACATCAATCTTCCCCCTGGAAAGCTGTCCTTTCCCAGCCAGGAGTCCAGGGAGTTCACTCTCAGCTACGGCTGCAGTGAGCCAACACTCTGGAACACGAGGCTTGGTTATCCCTGTTGGTGAACATGGCTACAAAGGAGCCTGGCCCAGCTATGTTTTTATGTTCCAGCTACAGCTTTTGACTAACATCCTGGAACGGTATATTCCACAGGATGACGACGCACTAGGTGAAGTAGCATTTCCTTTTATTTGTTCTAAATTTACAAAGCAGTAATGTCATCCAGTGACCTCTTGTTCTCATAAACGGAGAGTATAAAAACAACAATCTGATTGCTTCTGAGTTAGGATGAGGGCTGCCTTATTAAGAGTTAAAAAAAAGCCCCAATAAAAAGCCTTCAGATTTATTTTTAATCTCATAGATTTTTGGCCTGTTTGGGGATTGGCAGAACTCTGAGCATTCCTGCCCCCAAACAGCTCAGAACTGTATCTAGATATGAGCAATTGTGCAAATTAAAAGTGTCTGTTCTGCCTAAAAAGTGAATATTAAAATCCTTTTTGATCCTAAATGCTATTAACATCCGGGTGTGATTCTTTAGATTTCACTCATCAGTAGAAACTGGGTGCCCAGCACTCACCACACAGTGATATGACTGACATCTAATCCTAACCAGAAAAAGATCTCCACAGTCATGGGGGGAAAAAAGGCTGCAAATCCCTCTAATCACCCCTGCAGAGTCATAAGGACATATGAGAATGGCAGGAAGGGTTAAAAACGTTTCAAATCAGGATACAGGTTAATTATGACCTTCTCACTGCATATGAAACCCCTGAAATATGTTTTGCAGAAAGGGGGTAATAAGTCAGGTCCCCAACAAGTAGTTATGGGCCCTCCATGAATCATCTCAAGTCTATTAGAGAAATTCTCAATTTTCAAGCTTGCCCACTCTAAATCTAAAAAAACCTAAATCTGAAAATAACCATGCCTTCATTAGCTGTCTTGTGCAAACACAGACACTCTTGACACTGAAAATTTAGCTTTATCTCCTCTCTCTCACATGGCTCATTCCCTCTTACCAGCTGTTAACCCCCACCTCTCATGTTGACCCACACTCCTCTGTCCAAAACTAACACCAGTTTACTGACATTTTAAATCCAGCCAGCTAAAAAACAGAGCCAACCAAAGAAAACTCCTCATTTCATGTTCTAAAAATGGACTAATGTCCCTGGATGTCCTTCCCTGATGAACAGCTGTGAATAATCAGATTTGAAAGGCAGTCCAAAAAAGACTCTTATATCAGACCAAATCTTAAGCAGCAATCTGATACACTTCACCCTTTGTTGTACTGAGCAACCTTCCCCTCTCCAAGAGCTGGAGCACAAACTTCATCCTCTCATCTTGCTGCCACCCAAGACAATTTTACCATCTCTGCTCACGTGGGGTATTTTCTGGCTGCCCAGAAACTTCTCAGCAATAAAGTGACAGTCTATCCAAGCATGCCCTGGGACAGTTGGTTATCAGAGTACATCTGGTGAGCTCAGTGACCACAAAAGATGGTAAAGCAAGTTAAGATCACATTGGCCCAATCACAGAGCTGACAGAAGAAATGCTGCAGGGGGAGATGGGGTGGGGGGACACTGAACGTTGCTAAATATAATTTTCCTGATGTGTACATTTCTCAGAATGGCCAAATGTGGGGGTATGAGAACACCTGCTCATTCTGACTGCTTCCTTTTACTCATATCCTGTTCCAATATAGACTTGCATTCAAAGGTGCTAGCCATAAATCCTCCTAAGAGATCCTGCATTATTCCAAACAGTTGAAGACTTGAGTACAGAGACAACAGGAATTTCTGAAGCTCTAGAGACCTATAAACAAATGAAAAAGCTGCAAAACCTTCAGTTTGATCACATATGGCAAGGGTAGGGAAACCATCCCCCACCTGTAGCTAATTGCTATGTCTGCTCTGTATGGTGGAGAATGATCTTGGCATCCTGAGAGCCCAAGACTCAGGAAGGAAAACTGGGTGAGACTGTAATGAGGACCCAGCCATTTTTCCACTTCAGCTTCTGTTTCAGGGACAGGAGTAGCGAAATGAACACTGGAATACAGTAAAACACCTCACCTGTATTCATCAGCAAAGCTCACAAACCAGCAAATCCACTGTGTTTCAAACACAATTACTGAACTCCCAGAGGGCAAAATGGATTAAGTGTGGATTAGCAAGTGCTACTCCCTCAGCAAATACACGAAAAGAAGACTGTGAAAAAGGGAGAAGAAAACACAAATTTGGGATTCAAACCAGTCCTTAACACTTAAAATCTTTAACACCTGTCTCAATGATGCCTGGTTCTGAAACAATCTGGAGCTCAGCATCAGGCCAGCAAAGCCCTAGGCAGAGAGTCAGTATGACTTTAGCAGGACCCTACAGTTTGGAAGAGAGCAATAATATGATTATCAAAGACTCAGGAGGATCCAAGCCTTGCCTTCCTCCACAGACTACAGCCCTATTCTATTTTGCAATTCAGCTTTCACCCAGTTTTGCCAACAAATCCAGTCCCATTAACTCAATGCAGAGCTCAGTTAGAGCTCTCTAGAACTGCACAAATTCTCTTCCCCCAAAACCTGGATGATATGGGAAAGAAAAAGTAACTTTTTATATAGCACTGGAGAAATGCACCAGTTTTGTATGTTTTTTAATAGTGCAAGATCTTAATTTCCTGCTAAAATGACCATCTTCCACGTATGGAAACTCTCATTTCCACCAAATAAAACAAGTCATTAATGTTCTTATAGTTGTGCCAATTTTTTTTTTTTTTTAATAGCAGTACCAAGATTTTCCTCAAAGCCCTAAGTGCCCAAATCTTTGTACATAATACACCAGCTATTTTATCCTCAACTTCCATGTGGCTGTTTTTTCATGTGGCTTCATTTTCAATCTACAAAATTCAGGACAGCTCATTTCCATAGGAAAGCAGGTCCAGCATGTGTTTTGGTCTCTTTAGGACCATTTTTACATTATTAGGTCCACATACCTTGCAAACTGTCCCTCCTGAGCCAGGGCAACAGTGCATCTTCTCTGAGCATTAGCACTGGCACTTACTGCACTACTGTGCTGCAGGTCAAGTTCAACTCGTGCTGACCCTCCATCTGGGATTTCTCCCAGTCCCTATCCTCCCCCATACTGCAGCGGGAAACTAGACCAGTCACAGCGTTATCCCTGGGAAAATTATCATCTCTCATACCAGGGTCACATTCCTACAGGCTTCTGGAAACTGTTCCTAAACAAGGCACATTCCTGTTCTTGGCAATCGGTAAGAGGAGCACAGACAAGAGGATTTTAAGACTTTAAAAACAACTTAACAGATGTCAAAAGCTAGAGCATGCAAGGTCTTTGCCACTGTTAGCAGGTGAGAAAAGCACTTATCCTGGTAGGTCAGGCCTATTAATCCCTAGAGATGTCCAAGGCTGGAGCAGCACCCAATGGGAGTGGACAGGGTGGCTGTACCAAGAGCCAAAGAATCTTAGCATAGCTCCATTACCCACATACCCTCCACCCCATGCAGCAGATGCACATGCATCCCTTTACCTGTTTTCCAAAGGACACAGTCCAGCCAGGAAGAGTTCCTAAACAGAACCACTCTGTTCAGAAGGGCCAGCCCACTTAGGAAGATAAAGGATGATTCAGAGAAAACTTCCTACTCACTCAAACAGAAGTAAACCCATGAAGAACAGAGGGGCAGTTCCCCAGGGGTAGAGTTGCTGTCTCAGTGGGCTCACACATGGCAAGGCTGACACCCAGTAGGCCACAGCACTGGGCAACAGAAGATCCTATCAGTGGTAGGAAAATGACCTATTACTGAGAGTTTATTTTTAGTAGCAGCTCCTCACAGCCCCCTAACTTCAGCAGTGCTGAACAGAGACTGGTAGCTAGCATAAAGGAAAATCATTAGCTTTTAACAGCTTGATGAACCCAGGAGCTTTGCACCTGGGCCACCAGGCTAAGTTCAGTCCTGTTCATGCACTGTCATGAGCACCAGAAATACAGAGGCAGCATTTCTGCAAGTAAAGCTAGCAAGCCTCTTTCTGCATAAAAAGGAGCCTTCTCCTTCTAGAGCAGCTTCCATGTAAAACTGAACATGTTCTCAAATGACCACACATTGTTCTGCCTTTGTGCCCTCACCTGGAAGGGGAGACAAAGCTGAAATCTGCAGTCTTGCTCAGAAAGGTAGGTGAAACCCCAATTCAGCACGACAGTTACAAAGAGCAAAGAGATTATCAAACAAAAGCTTCCAGTGTTCAGGCACATGGGGAGACATGATTTCAAAGCTGTAAACTTCCCCCTAGAAAAGCAAAAGCTCTTCACAAACAGTTTCCTTCATTTTACAGCTCCCTGTCTATCCTGTCCCACAGTAAAACAGTTAAAGCTCTGTCTGACTTCTTCTTACAGTAGTTTCATCTCTGTCAAAACCTCATGCATATTTCTGAGCCACTCTGTAATGTACAGTAGCAATCGCCAGATCTCTCCACCCACAGCAACTTCTTCCAGACTCTCTCTTCTTCCATGTTTATCTTCTTTTTGGTAGTTTTTCTCCAGATTTTTCCTTCTTTTGTGACAGCAGACTAATAACCAGCTCCCACAGGAGGATGAATTAAGAGTCCGAAAATCCTTGACATAAATGGATTTTAAGTGACTATTTTCACTGACTAACAGTGACTCAGAATGGTCTGTTTACCAAAGGGCCTTTTTCTCAAGGAGAAAAAAACTACACCGAAGTCTGGATTACAAACTACTAAAATAGCAAAGTATTTTGAAACTGCAGTGGTTCTGACAGGAAATGGGGACTGAACTGCACTTAATGAAGGTGGAAAACCAGCACGGCGATTCTAGACACGGCAACACACAGCTCTACTCATCTTTTCACTTGCTTATAAAGGAAATTCTGACAGCTGCCAATATAAACAGAGTACAAGCACAAGCAAAGAGTGTACAATTCCCGAACATGTACACACATGGGTGTGGAAATGACAACAAACCCCAGCAAAAATTGAATTTCCAACATGTGCTCCAATTTTGCCCAATTTAGAGAAAAGGTTTTTAAAAACAAGGAAGAAAGAACCATCCTGTTCAGAAGTCCCTGTTCTCTAGTCTTCCCATTTTCCAAAGATTAACAGGGAAATTCAGGACTGTGAGAATTCAGGACACCAGAGACTGGGCCCGTATCACCAGATCAATCAGTCTTTCTGCCCAGCTGATGCTTTCTCTCTGGGTCCCTTTAACTCCCTGTAGAAGAAGCAGGAAAATCCTCTCCCTTGCTAGGAAGCATTGACGCCCTGCAGCACATGTTCAACTCCATTTTCTTCAGAGAGCTGAGGCCACACAGGGAAGTTTTGGGAATCTGTGTAAGTGTCAAACCACGCAGATTTTCCTGATTTTTATCAGCCGAAGGTTGAAGTCCAACTATGACCTCCTGCAATCAGCTTGCAACAAAAGTTCTTATATTCTTTCTCCTCATAAAAATAAGTGTCATACTGTTTCCCGAAGCCTGTATTTCAAACCAGCACAACCAACCTTTGATCTGGTTCATCTAAGTTCCTCTCGTTGCAACAGTGCCTTACAGGCATACAGCTCCTGTGCTAGGCAGGAGCAGCAAACTTTCTGTAACTTCAGTAGTTCTATTTTCTTTCAAAACTAAACTCTTCAGAGAAGGCTTCACTGCCTTCTCTGCTGAAAAGGATATATTTTAATTTAAAAGCACCTACACAAATAATTCAACTTGACACAAAATCATAAGGAGGCAGAGGCACTTTCACTTCATTGTGAATGAACTGCAAACATCAACAACATACTCTCCCCATCAGGAAGGACTGTCAGCACTTTGATTTTTTTACCCAAGTTTAAGCACTTTGCCCTCTGTTTATAGGAAAGGTTACTAACCCAAAAATGAAAATTCATGCTATTTCTCCACAGCATCAATAAGCCCTGGGACAATACAGCAAAAAATACACACTCTGGAGCAATCAGAAATGTCAAACTTCACAAGAAAGAAACTAGCAAGTTTGCTGGTGAATAGAGTCAGTACTAAGTAACAAGGTTATAATATGAAAAAATCGTAGCACACCTCAGGCTTCCATACAGCTGGAGAATGACATCCATACTCCTTCTCAGAGATGACTGCACTCTTTCATTCAGGGGCACCAGCAATTGCCTGTTCCTCAGCCTACCACAAGCATTGTTGCCTCCAGTCATGCAAGTGCTCTGTAAGAGAGGTATTATTCTAACCTGAATACTTCCTCTCTCCTGGGACATTGGTCAGGGTGAATCATCAGTTAATAAACAGTATTTCTTAACTGGGTGCAGCATTTGCAACAGCACCGCAGGCACATTTCCCTTTACTCCTCTTCTGGAGGATACATCCACATAAATCCACTCAGGAGAGAACACCTGAACAGTAAGAGCTCACAGCAAACACATTCCAAAAAACCTGAGCTGTTATCTGTTATGCAGGCACAGGTGCCATGTTTCCCCAGTGCTCAAGCCAGAAAACTTACACTCCTGCTCTTACCTTTCACGTTCAATCTTCCTCTAAACTAGTGTCCAGAGCAGCCTACTCCCTCAGAGAAAAACCTGAATAGATTGCTTGACATGCAAGGATTAGTCTCGTCTGTGGTCAGTCTCTCTGAGCTACGTACCACTTGCCACAAGCTGATTAGCTGCCTGCTTAAGGAGGAGCTGGGATAAGTTTCCTTCTGACGGCAATGAAGTGGAGAGGCAGGCGCTGACTGTAATAATATGCTGTTTCCTGTCTGTGGCTGAGCTGAGAGGTACTTCCCAACAAAAAAGGGTTTACAGGAGCTCAGGAGCTCAAGCTCCACCTCTTCCAGTGAAGAGCCTTTAACTATGGAGGAGGGGTCACCAGCATGGCTTTGGTGCTCAAAAACGTGCTCTGAACCAGCTTCCCTTTCACCAAAGCATCAGAAAGAAGAAACCAAACTACACAAAATCCCCTCTCACACAGAGGATATTTCTCCTACAGGATCTCAAAGCTCTGAATCAGACAGGATAAGAAGTAAATGTTGTAATTCATGTTATGTGAATGAGAGTGAAAGTCCACACCACCATTTGGTAGCAATAACTGGAAAACATTTACCAAACCACCACGTGAGAATCATTCTGGAACACAAAATATGTACCTAGGAAGATATGATGTCCTTTCCAGGCCCTCTCCTGACAATGACAGGTGTTTTTGACTAGTATTAAAGAATACATACCTTATCTTTATACAAATCTTCCACAAAGCAGGAAAGAATCAATGAACTGATAAGGAATCACTTATTTAACTCTATCAACTACACTGAAGGCAGCTGGCTTAACTCAGTTGACACCTTCTAGAAAAAAGCAGATCTTTAGCCCACACACCAGCCTGAGGAAGAAGAATTTGTTCATCACACAAACATTTAGAAAACTAGGCCAAAGGAGACAATCCAAAGTCTTTTGAAAGACTTTTGAGGGACAGCTGTGGTGGCAAAGTGTTGACCTGAGCAACAGGCAAGAGAGTGATTGGTGTCCCCCAGACCCTGTAGGTGTTGCAGGGGAGAACAGCATGATGGATGGGTGAGGTCCAAGATACAGATGGACCTGATCATTTTGAGACAGAGATCAGTAAAACCTAGGCTTCCCAGCATCGTCTTGAGAAAACGCTCAATTCCAAATTCAAAATTCCAGATGAAAGTATGGAACTCATCCTCACTGCAGATTTTGTTTTAATGCTCCTCACAGAACTGCAGGCTAGTCCATCCATTAACAAATCACATTATGTCCAAGAAAAAACTGTTCATGAAAAGAGCAAAAGTCTCACTGGGAAGACCCAATGCATCCAGTGTGATCCCAAATCATCTGTGTTTTAGAAATCACAGGAGGTTTTGAGGGTATGGCTAAGAAAGCGCTGCTCAGAAATCAGGGCCAGGCTCCAACCTCACCCATCCAATGCTGCTGATCGCTATTTTGTTAGGAGTACAAAACAGCACACACTCATGGCAAGAATCCAGGCTAAAAGTTGACTGCTGTCTTTGAAATAAAGGGTCCTGAACTACCAGGACTACACACCCATCATTGCATTTGTGCCACAGATCTTCTCTAAGGTCCTGTGCAGGACAGCAACCCTAGGAAAAGGCACTGACGAGCGATCTATGCACCACACACCAGGGGATCATACGTGGAAAGCACCTGTCACAGCCCAGACATCCCAGAGGATTGACCTTTTAGACAGCTGACTCTCAAGGACAGAGATGGCAGACATGTGACAGAACCAGCAAACACCACACCTAGAGGCCTAATGAGAGAAGAGAGTTCTGGCATTGAGAGTTCTATAAAATTTGTTCCCAGAGGCTTCCTGTTAAATACCTCTGCAGCCACAGTGCCTGACCTAAAGGAACAAAGCTAAACATAAAGATTTTCTTTACACATCAGGGAACGGAGCTGTACAACACTGCAAGCTCAAAAATGCCCCGTGTCACATGCTACCCGCCCACTCTGTAGTCATCTATCCATGAACTCTGGGTAGCAGTCCTGAAAACTGCCCTGACTGCGAACAGGATTGCAAACTTATTGAGGAAATCTATGCAAGATCAACCAAGTAAACCACGGTGGAATTTGTTATTACACACTTCTTTTTAAAGGAAGAGGTCCGTGTCTTAAGACTCACTTTTCTCGCTCTTCCTTCCTGCTGAGAGCAAACAAATTACCTGTCAGTCATGTCCTATGTAAAAGGCTTACTGGCAGCTATTTTTTAACCTTACTCCTCTATCCATGCAGCACAACTTTTGCTGGCTTTATTCTCTGGTTTTCTCCTCTCATGATGCTGTCTCCCCACGCTCCTCAATGCACTTTTAACAGTTGCTATTCTGAGAGGTCAGCCCTCATTATCTCTCTGTTTTGCATAAACATTGTCCCTCCAAGTGGCTTATCTGATATTTTTGTTGCTTGTCTTTATTTTAGGAACTTGAGGGTGTCATTCAGGCAACCTGACCTGCAGAATCTATACATTAGGCAGTATAGATGCTTGGACAGAGGCTGAGTTTTCTCAGAAAGAAGCCTTTCTTTTATAAATCCACAAGAACCAGTCTCCATTGAAGAAAACAGAAAATCAAAAAGAAAACCAAAACATCTAAAATTCTGGTTACAACACCAAATGCTACATATTTTCAGTTTAGGAGAAAAACTCAAATCATATAACCCACTGATGTGAAGCAGGGGAAAAAAATGCATCAAAGAACTCTGAATTTTAGAAAGCAAGATACAGAGGGGAAACAGTAGTCTCAAAGAAAACCAACAGAAAACTGCATGACTGCAAGGAATCCCAAGCACAGACAGCAATGATGTAACCAAACAAACAGCAGCAAGACTAGGCCACCTTCTGATTTCCTAAGTGTTTTTAGAGCTCAAGGTAAACGAGTCAAGCACCTCCATAAGCCATGACAGAAAGAGCAGATAGAAATTAAAGGCAAACATGTTTTTCTTGAATTTACCTAAGCACCATGATATACTGCTCAGCTGGGGACAGAGCAAACTGCACCTGCTTGAATTTCAAGGTAACTCTTTACCTTTTATCAGCTAGGGAAGGCAGGGACTGGCAGAGCCTGATACCAGAGTCTTGGAAATAACTCTTCACTGTTTGACTCGGATGGGGCAATCTGAGAGAGTAAATACACTACTTCCTTCTGTCCCTAATGCAGTCTTCCTGATGGCTATTAGATCTCCCCCAACTACAACAGCATGCACAGTAACAGTACACTTACCTGAAAAATCAGTCTTTATTCATTTTTGAGAAAATAGAAACAAGATCAAGGATAAAATAGGTAAATAACATCACATTCTTGAAAAGATATCCCCTATTCAAATCACTGCATAAACCTTCTCATGGTATTCTCACATTGACACCTGATATCAGTATTTGCTTATACCCAGATGTGCCTCCTACCTGTCCAACTATGGATGTACAAAGTGTTTTCAAGCTTTGGGAAGGTGTTGGAGTTTCATCAGGACACAGGCACGGCAAAGCCAAAAGCCACAGCTACACAACAGCAATGCCCTTTGGCAGCTGTTTAAAGCAGCACATCACTGTTGCTGCAGCACAAGGCACTCTGCTCAGTGCTGGTCACCACCTGCAGGACCAGGAGGGATTCCTCCCTCCACCTGGATTGCTCCCCCTTCACCTTGCCTTAGAGCGACACTTCCTGTCCCCAGGCCCTCCTCCTCCTCTGTCCTGAGCCCCTCAGGAGCTGTGTGAAGGTTTGTTGCTGTTCACCAGCTCACCACTCACCCTGCAGGGCTGACATTAATGGCTTTTTTCTGCACACCAGGTGCTCCCCCAAAGTGGAGCTTGCAGAACACCTGCCCCTTAGAAATACAATCATTTTTCCTCCTAGTTCCTGAGCCTGGAGAAAATGAAGCAGGGACACCACCATGTTTCCAGACTGCAACTACTTAGCACACATTCCACATCCAACAAGTATCCTAAACCAATCCCACAGTTATTTCTGTGCTATTTCTTTCTGTTCCTCCTTTTGCTTTCCCACTATATATAGCAAGCATATAAACACACACACAGACACACACAAAGTCAGAGAAAAAAGTTTACATATTTTAATGCCTATGGGAAAAGCTAAATTCCTTGTGCAAGATCTCCAGCAAAAACATGAACATCACCTCTAACTCCCTCAGCAGAACAAATTTTTCTGTCCCACTGTGCAAACAGGTTCTATCAAACCCTCTTAGCTCATAGGGAAGAAAATCCCTGAATGCCAAGTCTTAGCACACCTAGTAACCTGAGGTATTTCCCTGAGGTAATTTCCCACGTGCACAAATATGAGTGAACAACTGTAAAGAAAACAATTGATTTATTTTTTTATTTTTCATGAAAGATGCTGTGAAGATTGTTCAAGTGTTTTTCAACTCGGCAAAAAGAGATGAGATGTGGGGAAAAGATGCAAGAAGAACAGAAAATAATGCAAAAAATCCTACCGTGAAGCTGTTGTTGACATTCTTTGTGCTGGATTCTGCCACACTGGCATCTGTCAGATCCACCTCATCAAAAATAATGGACTGGAAAGAAAAAATTCAAAATATTAATAAATTCTTGAATCCAGTGTATAAGCAGCAGACTCAAAAGGAATCTGCCTAGCATGCTCCATATCACAGCCTTTTCTGATGGGAAGGAAAGACACAGCACCAACAACATCAAGGACCTGGAAGTCCATACAAGTTCCATACACTGGGGATCACTCTGGCCTGTCTTCAGACAGTGAACACAATGACTCTATTTTCATTAAAGGATTATTTAAAAAGAACACCAAATAACTGTAGGTTTTGTTCTTGTGAAAGGAGACAATCTTATATCTTTTTACCAAAAGGCATACTAAACCAGAAGCATAGCAGCTCTGATTTGATAAATTCTAGCCTTGCTTGTCTACTGCACTCTCTCTTTTCATTTGTATTCTCTTCCTTCTATTGATTTAGAGTCCATTCTCTACTAACATGCACCAAAGGGAGAAAAAACATGGAAAAATCAGTATCACAGGTCTGCATGATACTTCACTTCAAAACAAGGATTTCCAAGTGCGAGGCAAAACACAGGGATCTTCTACTAGCTACAAAGCCTGAAAACCAGTGCCTAAAGAGCTCTTTTCTCTGCTGAGGGCTGCCTCCCCATGACACCCATCTGCCTCCAAAGCCCCTCTACTGACTTCCCTCCTTGGCCTCACAGTTACTGTCAGGATCTTACCTTAGCAGTTTTTGCATAGTAGAGTGTTCGTCCTCGCAGCTTAAAGTATCGTCTCTTCCAGCGCTGGAAGGAGCTGGTCTGTTTCATCAGCATCCCCTCTTTTATGACAGTCTACAAAAGCATCAGAGGAGAGGGCTGAAGCACAGGTTTTTACTGACAGGAACATTTTCTGCTCCCCCAGCACACACCGGCAGGGGAACAACTGGAGTTGGAGACCAATAACCTCAGTGCCCTCTGCTGGAAGCGTTTCACAGATTCATTCAGCAAAACTGAGCAGCCTTCACAAGAGCAAACTCTCATGAACACACAACCCACACTGCGGTGAGGTTTTACCCTTGTCTCCAGTGCTATCACGATACCAGAGCAGATAAATAACTCAAAACTGAATGAACATTTCAAATCTAACGGTGACTCAGGGAGTGTAACAGTTAAACTCACCAAGGTTGGATTTCAGTCACAGGTAATTGCATCTTTCATTTAATTGGCATCTGATTACCAGCACATCCACACCCAGGATATCTGTCTCTACCTCCAGCTGTGCCTTGTGAACCAGTATCTACCTGGCACAGAGCTGGCAAGCTGCAAGCCCAGGGGGTGAAGAGTGAAACCAGAGCAAAGAAGGAGCTATATCCAACATCAGCATTTGGTATTCTTCAGATAGTCTTGGCCCTGCCTCAGTACTCTCTGGCCAGCTGCCATTTCCCAGGGCTGTAGTGCCAAAACTGTCTATGCACTCTGATTTTCTTTAACTGCTTTATGACTAGACTGACGTACCAGCATACCCAGGCTCATATGCTCATTCATATACTGTGCATGTGTGTCAGTATGAATTTAATCCACACGCACTTTGTTCAGGTTTGAACACCAACAGCTACATGAAAATAATCTCAAAAACTGCAGCTCGGAAAGACAAAAAGCAAAAAAGTCAGGGCTGAACGTCCAACCCCAAATTCCTGATTGTAAATACTGCCAAGGAGCTACAAGCAGTGCTATGTCATGCCTTGGTACCACAAGAAACCTACTTCTCTCCCCAAAAGAGTGACAGGAACCTACGTCTTGCTGAGAGAGCCCAACGCGATAAACACTCAGGTAAAGCACAGGACACAAATGGTCTGGCAATCTTGTAAGACAGGTTATTCTGTATCTTGGTGCCAGGAAAATGACATAGCTTTAAGATACCAGAGGTCTCAGTGGAATTCAGGTTTGTAACAGCCAGGTCGCTGATAAGTATCAATTTACAAACAGCACCAATGGACACTGCCAGGCTACTGCAGCACACAAAATAAATGCTCTTACTGATCCACAGGGTTTAGTTCATTTTAGAACTTCTTTCCAGGGCATTAAACTTGCTTTTAAAATGCTATATGTATTTCTAATGCATGCCTTTTATTTTTGGAACAGCTGCGAATTTTGATCCGTTCCACATACACTGGCCCTTGCCAAGCTCAAAGCTTCCTCAAAAACCACTTTGAAAAGAATGCTGACTATAAGGAAAAACATCCGTCTGACAATATATGCTTCTCTTTTGCTAGACTGAGCTCTGTTCCAACTGGCCTGAGAGATCACAGGATCTGGACCACCATGGTGAAGCCTCTAGTCACAAATCAGATGGGAAAGAGCAGGCTCCACATTCCACCAGATCCTAAAGAGAGCTGTCAGATACAGAAGCTACTACAATCTTCCTCCACTGTGCTGGGAAACAGAAAAGGATGAGAGCTTCCCTGTTTCCTGGAAAAACCCCATCTACCTTGCATGCTGGGCCCTGGCCAGCTCCAAGGTTAGCAACTCCCAAGCCTCAACACTTCCCAGTGGTATGTTTCACAAAGCCACCTGCACACTGGAAGAAATACTTGCCAGTGCTCAGGCAAACACCAACTTTGTGTGCCTGCTTCAACTGGGAATTGCCAAACTCCCATGGAATTTCCAGCAGAATGAAAAGAGAAAACAAAAATGTGTAATTGAGGATTAAGATACTGTAAGAAAATGGCTGTTAACCCCACCAGCTCTCCACAGCTCTGAAGCAGTCACTGAAAGACATCCTGGCACTCGTTTTCACAGGACACAGCAGTAGGAATACAATCTAAGAAACCATAAAGCATCTGGGAGTGGCTTTAGGGTCCAGAAGTTACACACTATAGCAATACCAGAAACAAAATGTTAAACCACCTCGGAGCTGGTGCTATGTAAATAATCCAAAATTCAGACATTATCTTAGCTGAAGCTGCAGCATAAGAGAAAATGGAGTGCAAAGACTGACCAAACAGCATCCTTTGCTGAAACAACCCTGCAGAAAAGGCCAGAGCTGCAGGCACTCATCTGGAACCAGGAAAGAGGCATTCATGCTCCTTCTCTGCCATGGACTTCTTTTAAGAGTTCCCAATAAAGCAATTTGCACTCTGTGTGTCTCAATCCCCCATGTGTCAAGTGGAATAAACAGCACATGCCAACTTTGTGGAAACCCACTAAAATATATATTTCTCTCAAAAGTGATTTTAAACTCCAGCACCTGAATATCAAAGAGAAATGTGAAGTACCAGCATCCTTATTATCACACTAAAGAAATCACACTTTTCTGCAGCTCATTTTTTTACAGAGAAGAAAAGGGGAAAGTGGCAGATTTTCCAGCTTAAGACAGAAACATGGAGTGATTTTTGCATTTCCCGGAAAAAAACACATATAAATAAAAAATGAGACTGAGAAAGCAGCTACCGAACTCTGCAAAGCCTTGAACCAAAATCAGAGAGGAACTAAAAATCGTGGGGAAGACTCCTGAGATGAAAAGCCCAAAGATATCAAGTCAGCCAGGAGGCTGATCAAAAAACAGCAGCTTCCAAGAGGAGATTTCAGAGCTCTGTTGCAATGCTTATTTACAGCTATGGTTAACTGGGGTCAGCCAGAGCCCCTATACACCCCAGGCTCAGGCAGCATCACTTTAGCCAAACTCTTGCCCAGCCCACAAGCACAGTAACTCTCAGCAAAGCAATGCCTCTGCTTTCCCTCAGCTCCCACCACTCCCACCTGCTCCCTCACCTCAGCTGGGCTCACTCACCTCTGCACAAGACGTGCATTCCTCCATTCCTCTTTTAAACCCTTTTTTCTTTTTTTTTTTTTACCAAAAGGCAACTCTTGCAGAGGTCACCTTGCCCCGCCCTAAGCAGCAGTTTCTGTCATTGCCAGGCTCTATCTATAGAAAACCTCACAGCCACCCAGCTCAGACATGAAAGGCCAGAGCAGGAGCGCTGGTTCTGCTCACAGCAAACACGCCTCTGGTTCAGCGCTGCCCATCTCTGCACGAGAGCAGCTGGGCTATTTATAGGCACTCAGCTCAGCACAGCTTGGTGGGTTTGGGCGGAAAGGGCTGGAGATAAGATCAAGATGACTTTATAAAACGATGTAGACATCGCTGCCTCTCTCCTCCTCTATTTTGACTGTATAGCCAAAGGACTTGCTACTTGCAGAGGAATGCAGCTGCAGAAAATGAACTGTGGAAAGGACCTGACTGCAAAATGATACAAATGAAATAAAAGGGGGGAGGTGAACAGTTACTTCTGCTCCCCAGCCTCTCTGCAGATTTTTAATCGAAGATGTACTCTGATCAGATTACTGGGCATGTAATTCATCAAGATAAAAGTGAAATTGCTTCTCCCATAATGAAAACAGAGTGCTAAATCTATTTATAGTATCATATATTGGATCCTACGGGAAAAGCTACTGCCCTGAAACATTATGATATTTAATTATGCACATCCTATCCAGGATAAATACTGAAATTGTTTGCAATGGAACTATGCAGACTGTTTTCTATCCAGCTGAGTCCCTTTCCAGTGTGGTGTCCTGTGGCATGGCATTCCATGGGCAGATAAAGCCCATAAAAAAAAAAAAGAATTATCTTCTTGGATCAAGTGTAAAATGATGTGCTACTGGTTTCAACCCTGACTCCTTTTATCATATTGCAAGTCAGTGTAAAAAAGGTTACTGAGCAAACCAACAATTTAAAACAACACTGCACATAGCAGAGTATCTTAACAAGCCTGAAAAGAACAAGATTAGATAATTGAAAGGCAAGGCCTAGGAAATTTCTAACATTTTAGTATTTATCTTTGGCCTTGAAGAACAGCAACTTCCTCCAGAAAAAAATTCAGTTTATGGCAAGCAATATACAACCTTCCTCCTAGCTCATCCCCTTTCAAAACTTGACATTTAGGAAGAGCAATAATATGCTCTCAGACTTCTCCTGTCAAAATGGGTGCAGGGTTCAGGCCTAATCCTGAACTGACAAAAGAAAAGTTTTGCCACTGACCTCAACAGGAATGGTTTCAAACAACTCAGAGGACTTAAAAAAAGAACTTAAAAGAGAGTCTTGTGCTTCACTGTTTCCCTTTCCGGCCTTGTAAGAACAAGAAGCCAAAAGATTAACAGGAGCTGTTCAGAAAACCAGCAAGACACTGTTGTGTTTTTGGCATCCCTGCTCATCTGAGGTGTCTCTGCACCCAGCAACCCATGTCAAGAGGTCAGAGACAGCCTATACAGATGAAATGCTTTCTACACTGATTACATGAGTGATTCTACTAAAAGTTAGGAAAGATCACGTCAGATTTCAGCTACTTTGAGATTATATCCCTTGTTCTCCTGCACATAGTCCTGCTCACCAAGTGAAACACGGGCAGACAATCCTTGCCTGAAGCTTAGACCTATTGCCCTGTTTGGAAGTCAGGCTCTTGATAAAACTCATTTCCTCACCTGGAGAACAAGCCCTATTAGCCAGACTGAGGGTGACTATCAAGCATGTCCAGCTGTCAGACTGGCAAGTGTCCCTCGGCACAGGGAGGCTCCCAGCCATGTTTGATAGAGACAGAGGAAGAACAATGCAACTTATTTCACTGCTGAGATCATAACATATTCTTAGGGGCAATACTTAGTGCAGCATATCTAAAACAAGAATTACGCTTCACTGACACGTCTTTCCAACACAGAAGAACTACATACAAGGTAACAGCAAAATGATACAAAGCTGTCTGAATAGCAACTAAAGAATCCCAAACCCAGAGTCACCAGCATGTGGATTTCTGTTTATCATGCCTTTTCAGAATGTAAAGACTTTAGGACACACACAGTTTTTATTTGTATGTACCACAAAACACTGATGCCAAACAACAAAAAATTGACTGAACAAAGGACCAAATGCAGAGAGGAAAAAAGCAAAATACAAAAGTATATGAGGAACTGGGCTATCTTTATAGTTGCTTACTAGAGAATTTTACAGGCTGAACCCCAGGGACCAAACAACCTCATCTAGTCACTGATTCTGAGTAAGATGTGGCAAAAAGGAGAGGTGTAGGTCTGCAGGCACTTAAACATGGCCAGACAGTCTTCACTTGCTAGGGCAGGTACAAATCTGAGTGCTGTACCTTGTTGGTAAAACAGCTTTAGATGCTGGTGTCATAAAAGTTCTCCGTGGTCATAAATATGAAACTAATTAGTATTTAGAAATCAAATAAAACACAGTAAACCCAACAAAGAAACTACAAGAATAAATCTAACCAACCCCATAGAATAAGACATGAAATGTCAAAAGGGTAGGGGTTAACAAGCTAATCTGAGAGCAACATCCTTCCACCAGACAGTGGTCACACCCTGGAAATGAACTCCAGGAAGCTTGGAGAGGGGAAATCTGGATCAGTAAAGCAATTCTAACGATGGGACACACAGAGAGCTATACAGACCTATAGGGGAGCACAAGGTAACTACAGGTTGTATAGTCCTGTTTGGGAATTCTACATTAAATGCACTTTGCTCTTGAAAAAGTGAAAATTGCATTAAGATTTCTTTCACTGGTATCAAAAGAATGAGAACTCACTGCAAAAAAAGGACACCAGAAGAAGAGAAAAAGAAAAGAAAATCAGAGCTGGAATCAAATGTCAAAATAGAAGCTGGGGCAGTGAGTCAGAGGCCCACTAACAGAAGCCAAGCACTACAACTGATGGAGGGGATTACAGTACAGACCTTTGTAAAACCACATGGGAAAGCCTGAGAAAACTCTCCTAACAATCTTCCTCCCAATTCTCCCCTGTTGTAACCTCCAGCCCTGCTGAATGAACTGGACTCAGCACACCCAGTGAGAGACTGAGGCAAGCACGGCCGACAGCTCTCCTACAGCCTCCCTGCAACTCCCGAGACAGCAGAACCCAGAGCAGAGCACCTTTTTTCACCCACAGAGCAGCTGAGAGATCTCTGACACAGGTAATGCCAGCTCAGTCTCTGGATCCACAGGAAAAAACAGGAGCTGGTATCAAATAAATACTGAATAGGCTTTAATTTGCTTTGGCACAGATAAATGCTCAAACATTTCATTCTTCATTAGTTAATGCTGCAGCCAACAAACAAAGAACAGGTCTTTGAACCAGCTTCTTTCAATACCAAATTCAGCTGCTACTGTTATGAACGACCCCCTAAAAGGGATGCATAGTCACAGACCTAAAGTGAACAAATTACCAAACCAAAAACAATTTGAGAGCACGCAAAAAGGTATGAGGGGAAGGAAATACAACATACAGTGTTATCAACACACAGCTCCTTGGTAAAATGAGCTCTGTCAGAGAGCTCCAAGAGAAGTACTAAAACAGATGAATATTCTGGTCAGCTACTTAGAAGAGCAAATGAAAAACCCACCAGTACACTGATTAAGGATGAGTTAGGAGCTGGAAAACTCCTGGCACACCAACCCCTTATGCCTAAGGATGCTTTCCATAGGCTCCTGGCATCCTTCCCAAACATATTTATCACATGAGGGAAACAGCAAAAAATGACAGTCAAACTATAGCAAAGCTGGAAGATGAGGGCTCAAACCCATCCACAGACATAACTAAAGCAACAAAGGCAACAGTTTAATAGCTACTTGAAAATTTTGGAATGGAATAAATTTGTAAAGGGTTTTAATTAAATGTGAACTTTATACATTTAAGGGCAAACATGAAAAGTTTGACTGTTACTTTTTGTAAAATGATATATACATGACTATATCCCTTCCTTGGGCATTTTCCCCATAGACAAAAAATGTCAAAACACGCTACCTACTGTAAAACCTTCTGAAACATGCCTGTCACAAGCTATGCACCAGCACCACAGAATCCCATCTGAACTCCGAAGTACGTGGCTCTGCTTCTGAGGCACAATAACAGAACCTCATTTGGAATCACAGCTTGTACATGGAACCCTCTAATGCTGCAGCCTGTACCCCCACATCTTAAGTCACATTCATTCAGAGAGACAAGTTACTACCAAAAAACACATGTCTAGGCCCCCCCATCCACTTCACCAGCAGGCAGAAGGAGCCAGGCACTCACCACAGTGGGCTGTCAGGGCCATTTGACATGCAAGTACCAGACTGGGGAGAGTGACCAGCACGAGCACAGAACAGCAAATGTATGGGAAAGCACATGCAGAATACAGCTGCAAATCTCATCCTCACACTCATAACCACCCCATCCTTCCCACACCGCTGAATGCCACAGAGACCTCGGCCAAGTAGGAAGGAAAGGTCAGCAGAAAGCACCAGTAAGAGAGCTTCAGGATACGGGAAAGTGAAAGTTATACCTTGAGGAAGAAAACTGGATCCTTTGCCCTTGTGTTGAGGAGGCTGAAGGAAAGACAGCTTCCTCTGGCATTCCCATCACCTCTGCTACTGAATTCTGCAAGGAGCCTTGATTGGTAGGGACTGACAGATGCAGAGCCAAATCCTCATCCTTTTCCTCCAACTGGTATTCAAATAGGTTGAGGGCAGAAAGCGACTTTTGGCCTTTGGCCATTTAATTAATACTTAGGTATCTTAGAATTTATTTTTATCTCATCTGTAACAACTGTCATAATCAGATTTTCCATATTTATGTATTAAACAACCTATGCTTTTAAGTTTTTTTTTCCTCATCTATTTAACAAAGTTTTTAAAGGATACTGCAAAGTTTTAATTTGTTTTTCCACTTTCCCTGTTTTAATGTCCTGCAAATACCTTTGACCATGCCAAGACTTCTTGATCAGCACCAGCAACAACAAAAAAGATGAGCACAGCCCCGGGAACACCGTTTTGTTAACTTTCAGCTGAACAGAACAGAAGGGGCTGGTGCGAGCTCCCAGAATATTGATTTTTAATAAAACCTCAATGATAGATCTACATATTCTAGAGAGTGCTCTGCCCTGCCTCAGCTGAGAGTAGCTCCAAGAGCGGGCAGCTCACCCTCCCTGTTTTATCAGACACATTTCTGTCCCTCAAAGACCACTGAAGGCAGCTGTCCCACAGCGTAAGGCATCACCTGGAGCTTGTACCGCCTGTCACAGTGCGCAGGTCTGGGCATGCCCTGGGTGATTTCTTGCCTTTGATACATGAAGTATGTATCTACATTTTCCCTATAGGAAACTGCAGGTGCTATCACCTCTCCTCACTAGAAAATTACATGGATAAATTTGCTAAAGCTTGCAAGTCTCAAGTGCAACGTGCTCGATAGAAGCATTATGCAATCAAGTGGGCATTTCCTTTCTCAAAAAAGGCAAACCACAATGTCAGAACAGTGACCAGATGTAAAACTTTTCAACTTAGCAATGAAACAGTGAGGAAACAAAAGTTCTCCTCTAAAACCAAACCAAACAATCCTGTACCAATCAAATGCCTAATCGAAGTGCTAATGTTATAGCCATCAAGCCAACTTTTTCCTCTTTGGATGAGAGGAGAGCAGCCAGCTTTAGACCTCCTCCTCCTGTATGTAAGTGCTCTTATGTCCAGGTGTGGTCCAGGACCTGCAGACTGCAAGCTCCATACCCTGTGGAAGCACTGCACCACTGCTGCAGAGGTCCAGCACTACTGAACAGGGCATGCATTATAAACTCATTCATTTCTGAAGTGTTTGATATAAAACGTGTGAGGAGGGAACACAAACCATGGCAGCTGCTGTGGAACAGTGCAGCTGCCTCAGCTATTCTGCCTGAAGCTCAGCTACCCTGGATGACCACCCCACAGGGCTGCAGTACCAAACAGAAGCATCTTCTTTCTTTAAGAGAGACACATAAATTCTTATTGAAACAAGAAGCAATAACCACTTAGTGAAGAAAAAGCAGGGAACAAACTGTTTCAGTGGAGAGTTAATAAAATATCCTTTAAATATTGGATGGAGCATTTGAGATCTTGAAAAAAACGTGTTCCAAGAGGAACATGTTCATGTGGGACAGTAGTGTGCTGGAAAATTTCCAACAATGCAGTGCCAATATCTAGGGTAAACCTTAAGCTTTTCAGGAACAGGGAAACTCTCTCTATCTCACTTGTGCTTTCTCTTACATACACAGGTATAGCTGCTATTTCAGAAACAATCAGACTGGATTTGAAATTAAAGAAGGTAAAGTTATGCAGTGTCTCACATGGTATACTGGATTTCCTAATCAGGTAATCTGGAGATAGACATTTCACTGTTTTCATTTATAATCCTGTACTCCTCCAAAGTAAAAACTCAATAATTTTTCTGTAACAAGAGGTTTTGGGTAGGGGAAAATACTCTAAATAACCTACTGAATTTTTATTTTTAAAAACCAAGTAATCAAACCAAAACATTCAATACCTATTTTTTTGTCTCTAATTTTATTAGAGAGAATAATTAGTAGCCTGGAAACCTTTTAGTGATGTGGTCTAAGAAAAGCCATGTTCTCAAAACACACAAAAGTTTAATGTTAGCTCTTTAGTTCTTGGAACCTGATCTATAGTTAGAAGGAATGAGAAACGTTTCAAGTGCGTGTGGTTTTGTGCTTTGTTTTGTTGTGCAGTGGGGTTTTTTCATTTGGGTTTGTTGGTTTTTGGCTTTTTTTTTTTTTAAACAAGGAATAAACAGCTGTTGCTTTCATACAGCATCCAAAACTCTCCAGCAGCAATGCAAACTTACAGTACACTAGTGGAAACAGGGCTGGGAAGCTTCCCAAATTGTGAGAACAGATGAGTCTGAAGAGCACACTTAATGTAGATTAAGAGACAGAAACATTCGTACAGCCTAAAATCCTACCTGTGTCTTGGTGCTCAGAGAAGAAATAGTATGTTCATGCTGTTAATCCAAGAAAATTCATGTTCTTAAACCTGTGCTCAAGATGTTCAGTTTCAGTTCAATCACAAAAACGTCTCTTTTTCAACAGTTCTTGCTCTTTTTAGGTGAAGAGTTCCCAATTTCTACCTGGATTAAAGCATAAGCCACCACTATTTATGACACATGAAGATCCTAAAATGTCCTCTCTCAGACAGCCTGTTAGAAGGCAGCAAAACAAAACCAGACAGATATTTTAATATGTTTTAGTGGAAGATGCCACAGACAGAACATGAATTAAGTAATGAATTCCTGAAAATTCCTTCCTCATTTCTTGCTTATTTCTTTTACAATGTTGCTTTACTGAAGTGCTTTGCTTCTTATCATAATACTTCTTTCAGTACTTGTACTTCAAACTAATAAACTTCTCATTTTCCTCACTCTAATCTCAGGAAATCTTAAAACACTTGCCCTCCAGAAAGAAAAAAATAACAGTTCTTTACCTATAAAAGACATTTTATCTAATAGGCAATACAAGAAGAAACAAGAAGAGCTTTCTTCAGTTGCTGCTCACCATATGTCTGAGCACTCAGCATAGTATGCTCTGGAAACTTGCACAAAAACCAGGAGAAACATTTTGCTTCCCCCTGTTTGTCTGCCTTTATGCTGTAGAGTGGCTCCAAGATCTCAAGGCTACTGGTCAGAAAGAGAATCACAACTTCCCACAGCACAAAAGGCATCACCTATACGTGGTACACAGCTCAAGAGAAGGGAAATGTGCTAGTTCAGATACTGAACACTTCACCCACTGCAGCATAAAGCTCAGCACCAGTTCATCTGTACAGCTTTTAGGACTATAAATGAACTTGAGATATCCCTGCTACCAGGCTAGACAGCTTCCCAGGAAGTTTGAAGGGCTGCTCGCTCTGTTTGCAACTCTGGTGAAATATACACTGCAAACTTGTCTTAAAAAGTTCAAGCCAATGATAAATGCTTATAAAAATGAAAATATTACCGAGAAATTGCTTGTGAAAGTAAACAGAACTTAGCTCGAACTAGTCTAAACAAGAAGTTCTCCTGATGTCACTCAAGGACGTTGCTGAAATCCTGTCTGGTAAACAAACTGAGAGCTCAACATACCAAAGCTGGCAAGCTGGAAATCCCACAGAACTGATGAATGAAAAGGGAAGAAGGCCTGTTCATCCACCCTCCAGCTTTCAGAGGGTTGTAATGTGACGCTGGAAATGAAAGGTCAAGTTCAAAGGAAGTACACTTCACTGTCAGAGCTTATAAAAGGTGCTGTGCTCCTTGGTTTCACACCCTCAGCTCCCAGGACTACTTCAGATATTCCTGTGCCTCGGTCCATGCTGAGTGACAATGAGATGACATTACCACTTGAGCTGGTTCCAGCTGAGGTCTCAGCACTGCTTAGGAGGTGGGAACAAGGCCCTGCTGTTGCCTCTCCTCACACAAATCTTCCTTCTCTTAGTTCACTCCATCTCTTTCCTAATTCCTATCCATTCAAAAATACTTAATCTTGCTGAGCAACAGTTTCTGCAGCTGCACCAACACCAGCCTGAGACCAGAGAGGAGATAAAAGCAGTGTGCTCTGAAGCCTTATGCTGGTACAAGTCTGTCAGGTCTCGAAATGGCTGATCAAGCACACAAATCAGCCTCTGCTTCTGAGCCAGCTGAGACAAGAGCGCTCACATTACCTGCTGTACCTGATCACGCGAGGCGCTATTCTTTCCCCAGAATAATAATCATTAAAAGACTGCTAAACATGCTTCCCTTATACCTTCTTCTCTGCCTCAAAAATTCTTTCCAGATAAAAGCAAGTATGTTAGAACACACTACTTCACTTTCCAAACACTGAGCCTTCCACTTCTCCTTCCCCTGCCCTCTGCCTCTCGAGGGACAGTTTTTTCAGCTGAAGAGATGTTACCTGGGATTTGCCTTTAGACCCTGCACATCAACACCTCAGTCCTCAAACACCCAAATGATTCCACTTGCCCCACTACTATCACACCAAGCTACTTCAGACAAACACAGCTGGACAATCTCTGGGCTTTGAGACAAATTCACTGAAGTTTTATGGTCTTGCAAGCAAGCAAGCAAGCAACTTTACTTTATAGCATTTCTTAGGAAAGCAGACGGCAGGACTAGAGGAAGGAAAACATTCCTTCAAAGTGCTTGCAACTGTGACAAGTAAAGTCTGAGGAATTCCATGGGCACAACAGATTTCACCCTCAAGCTGTGATAACGCTAAGCTTCCATGGTGACTTAGCTGTACTTACAGGCCTGGTCTTAAGCTAACTGCAGCAAAAGATGTGGTCAGAAGAGATTTATATCCTCAGGCCACAGTAAAAGTCTGCCTGCATCTCTTACTGTCACTGACAGACCTGTCCAACAGCTTCTACAGCTTACAATAGTCTGCACTCTATCATTCAACAGGCAAATTCAGAATTAGGTCTGCCTTTACAAAGGAAGCAAGCTCCTCAAAGTCTCATCAAAACCATGATTACCCATAAAGTTGTCTTTGCTCCTTGCCCTGAGGGCAATGAAAGAGCGTACATGCAGCAGCATGCAGAAAAGACAATGACAAACCAAAATGACATCAACAAGCAATAAAACAAATCAATCCTGAATACCATAATACCTGGGCTTACTTGGAAAATTTGACACTATTTAGTCAAAGGTTTTTCGCAGGTTAACACATAGAAGGTTTAATAACTGTAGACAATATCTGTTTATAATCCTTGTTCTCAATACGCTTATGTTTGCACATACAAGTGGCTGCTTTTGTCTTTTTCCAGCCATGCTAACACGAGAAGTGATGTAAACCAGGGAAAACTATTAAGTTGGGACAGGAGGACGTGTTCTGCTATTGTCAAACAAAAATACAACCCAATGCATCTTTCACCTTAGCATCTCTAACATCCTGCTAAAAGCAAGAGTTCCCACTCTAGCACTGGAGAAGTTTTTGGATCCCTCATCTCATCAAACCATGGAGACAGACTACAGCACCCTTCCTTCCTTTCCACATAAGCCCCCTGCCACAAGTGATGCTAAAAAATCCCAAGGTTCATCCAATCTCCAGCAAGTCAAATTCTTAATATTCAGCACTCTGGATACAGGAGAGTATCTCAAAAGGCTTATTTCTTTTCAAGCAGAAAAACAGGCTAGCTTAAGTCACCTGGTGCTACAGCACAGCTGAGATCTGCTTGATACAGAACACCAAGAGGTTTAGAGAGCTCCAGGGTTTCCTGGTGTGGTCAAAAGAACCATCTCACAGCCCAGCCCCTCAGTGGCTCAGCCCAAGCCAGTGGCAGTGCCAGCAGCACCTCACAGATGGAGGAAGCAGCCCCGTCACGGTCCTCACATACGACTGCACTTTGTCACAGGGGTTTCATAACTGGGACCAATGAAGCCAAACAAAGATGCACAGCAGAATGATGGCAGGTCCTGTGTTTGAAAGCAAGGCAAAACAGCCAGCATGAAAAAGAGCCTTTTGAAAAATGCTTCAGACACTGCACCATGCAGACACATTTACTCTCCTTTGCTATGAGTACAAGAGAAGCAACACTGAGCTGCAGCACCAGTGCTGAGCGAGCTTTTGCATCCCCACAGCTGCACCATATTTGTCCATGCTGCAGACACAAGGTGAGCACAAGTCAGGTGATGACAGAGTAACTAACCTGGTCTTTCTAAGCAGAAACACATGACACAACAATCCAAGAGTTACACAGGAGCTTAGTGGCTACAAAGAAAAATCACGCTGCTATAATAAAAAGAGTACAGAAAAGGGAAACTCCCTATGCATGGTTCCCAGTCTAAGGTTGAAGGAAACCTTCACATCTTCTTTTACAGAAGAACTACAGTTGTGGTTGTAGTTGCAGAATGTTGTTACTGCCCATAAAAATGGTGTTATTGTTCCAGGATGAGCCACAGAGGGATAAAAACATGACCGGGCCAAGGGTGGCAAGGACTGTTACCTTACCAGGAAGGCAAAGCAGGACAGCAAAGCTGGGAACAAAGACTAAACAGCTGTAAAGTCACTGCTTGACCAGACAGAAAGCTAAATATTGCTATATGGCTACAGAAAGGTAAAACAGCACAGATGGGGAAAATTAGGGTGCACAAAAAGGATGGGAAGATGCTGAGGGAGGCACACACAATGACTGCAGGGAATAACAAGGGCTGCATCTTCCAGAGCAGAGCAGAAGATGATACAGTGACTTGTGCCAAGTATAACAGGACCATGGAGGAAGGAGGTGTTGGAAAGGGACAATGGAACACAGTGACAGGGAGCTATGGCTGGGATGTGCAGAAGTTCTCAGCAAAGGCATGGGGAGGTGAGGAAAGAGACTGTGGCAACTGTGACATGAGGAGAAATGGAGAGATGCAGCTTCATGGGGTGAGGGTGCACTTGAGAGTTCAAATACCAGGTAAATGGAGCAGCACTAGGGAGTAGGAGCCCAAGAAAGTATTACAGGGAAAGAGGGTAAGGAAGAAAACAGGTAAGACAGGGTCCTGCTGAGCCTGGGTACACTGATCACTGAGCTGGGTAAAGCTCCCTGGGAGGTCTGAACCTGGGCACTGGGAAGAAGGCGGCCTAAGCTGGGCTGCTGGGGAGGAGAACTGGAGAGGTTCAGAGAGGAACCGAGGACAACTCCAGGTGCCCCCGAGGGCAGTTTGTGGGGCGCTGCCAGACGCTGAAGGGCATTTAGGGAGCAGCTGTTAACGGGCACCTGAGAAACAGTTCATTATGGGGATCCCTGAGGGGCATTTTGGGGCTCACAAGTGCCCAGAAGGCTGTTGGGGGGTGTTGTCGGGGAGTCTCAGCGGTGTGGGTTGGTGGTCGCCAGCAGGACCCGGAGGGATGGTTGGGCTGTCACTAAAAACGACGGGATAAATAAACCTTTCTAACACAGACACTGTTTGTTACAATTAAATATTTTCCCAGCAGGGGGAAAGGGGGAAATGGCCGAGTCCCTGAGGGGCGCTCTGGCGGATGTGAGGTGGTCGCAGGCAGACCCCTGAGCGGTCGTTGCGAGGGGAGAGGAGCGGGATGTGTGCGGGACCGCCGGCAGCTCCCTGAGGGATGGGCTCGGTGGCAGGCCCCAAGGGAAAGCTTCGAGGGTCTCTGGCAACTCCCAAAGCGGCGGCCCGGGCTGGCGGCGGCGCAGACCGTGCCGGTCGGGAGGGAGGGAGAGGCGGCGGCACCGAGCGTAACGCGGAGGCAGGGCC